>OZ035956.1:14977760-15571532 GCA_964034955.1 Orchesella flavescens
TATCGTTCTCCCAAAGAGTATGTGTCGGCACGGCACAGAGCTTCACAAGAAAAGAAGAGGTTGGGTTTCGTTTGGTTGACTTGCAGATGAAGACGAATCAGTCATACAAAAAAACAGACAGACGACTTGTAACTCTAACGCAAGTAAAAGCATATAGTTTTTACTATTCACTTTTCCAGTGAGATGATGATGAAAAGTATGTACGCCGAAAAAAAATATTTTTGTGCAAACTCTCTGTAAAGAAGTGATCAGATAGTTCAGTCGAGAGTTTGTGTGTTTTTGCACAAGAAGGAAACCAGCAGGTTCATTCCGCTCGTACGTGCATGATATAAAGGAGTGAAAAACAGGGAGTCAGGAGGAGACTTAGTTGATGTGTATGTCTTCCTTCCTCTCTTGCTCTCTTTCCCTTTGCTTTGAATGTTTAACATCCAATCCAATCCAATACAACCCAAACCAAATGCACAAGCAACAGAGAGACTAACTGAAAATGCTCTCTCTATTTTTTTACCCTGTGGAGCTTGAACTAGGAACTAGACTTGCTAAGAGGAAGAAGAAGCTAGCTGACTGTGAGAACTGTAGTCGTGTGTGTTGTACAATCAGCTTTTGAGTTTGTAAATGTAATGTACATCGACATCCAAAGGATGATGATGATGATGTTCGTGTTGGTTTGGTGTTACGTGAACACACTACACACACCCGCCTAAAAACTAGAGAAATGGTGATGCTAAGCAATGCAAGGCAGCCAAAAACCTGGTCTGGTCTTTTCTCTCCTCTGCCTTTCTGAGCGCAACTCGGAGTGGAATGGAAATGTAAAATTGTGGAGGTTTTGATGCCAACAGAAGCAGTAGTTGCTCGGAACGGAGGAGGAAGGTTGTTACTCGCTCTTTTCCTCCGATGCTGATTTTAAGTTGAGAGAGGAAATACAGGTAAACGAAAATGGTTTGCTCTTTTTCATTCTCGGCGGTGGTTGTAGGAATGCGAGGATTCACTATGATAATAAAAAAGAAAGAAGAAGGATCCTTCCCATTTTCTCCAGTCAACCAGAGCTTAACTTGCAGAAAAATAAGATAGACATTTTAAGTCTCCGTTTCATTTTCTCTTTAAATGGAATGAAATAAAATAAATATGTACATGTCTGTACTTTTGTATATTTATGTCATTTGGGTTGGCCTGGAGTCTAACCAAACTATCATATCGCCATCATCATCATGTCATGTAAAATAATCACCCAATTCGTTTCGTTCGTTTTTACTTTTCCCCCAATTTTACACCATATGTTGTACCAGCACGCCGATCCAGTATTTTGAAAAATCTGTAAGAACTTACTACGTACAGATTCCAATATTCTTTTTCACTACGTTATGTTAAGTCATTTAATAAGTAGTATTTTTGCCCTGCCTATTTGGGAACGAAACAAGCTGCCCATTTTATATTAAGTCAAGTAAGTCCTCTTCTGCCCTCCAATTTCAAATCTCAAGGGTACCAGGTTGGTATCTCTATAAAAGTCGGCTCTGTTCCCATCGGCCAAGTTCTGGTTTGCACTTTGCCCTAATTCTTTTTAGCAGTAGTGGAGAGGAAAGGCCACCACCAACCTTATTAGCATCTTTTGGTGTGTATAATCTTTCTAGGGAAAAGAATGAAATTCAGGTTCACCCAGGAAAAGCATTGCCATTGCCAATAATATATGAACTTTTGTTGATACTGAGCCTGTACATATTTTAATTTGCAGTAGTTTGTAAGACTACTCGAGTGCTACATATCATCATCATTACTTGAGTTGTCTGCATAAAGTAGCCAAACCAACAGAACCAGCTCAACATCATCATTATTTGGGAGAAGAACGCTTGAGACTTGACGTTAGTTATGTGATCTACTTTAAAAAAGGAGGGGAGCTAGTTGATCATATGCTAATGAGAATGTGGAACAACTCTAACTAGCTTCATTTTGAGAGTGTGGCGTGGCGTGGCAGTGGCACGCAATTGTCTTTCTTGTTCAAAATTCACGTTGAGAAGGCATAAGACTTTCTTTATGATGATGAGAAGCTGGAGCATATATACATATGTATAATATAAATTTAATAATAATCTTATTAAAACTGCGGTTTTAATAGTACCGCCAATACCAACCAAAAACCAGCGTCAGTACGAGCACAACTGTGCCATAAGTAATTTTACTTTCTCCATGAGAAGAATGAAAAATTAAATAAATTCAGTGAGTCGTAAAAAGAACGCCAATTTTTTTTGGATGATGAGCCAACGATTGAGTGAGTTAGTCAGTGGGTTAAATTAATGCTCAGTGAGATGAAAAATGGGTTTGATTTCCTTTACGCTTCACTCGTTTCCAACCTGCGTAGTTTTTGGCTTTTGGTGTACGGTTTGAATGACTTGACAACCTAATATTTTTTTTAAAAATATTTAGAATGGATGAAGGAGTCAGGTATGTTATAGGAAAAATACACTTGTCAATGAGATATTAGTCAAGCTGGGAAGGTAACTTTTCTTACTTTATCGGAAATCATTAGTAAATTGAAAAGAAGATAATAATATTGACATGAAAAGTTGGACAGGGTGTTGATGGTTTGCTCTCACTTTATCATGTTGATAATGATGGACGACAGTCATTATTTTTACAATTTTTCTCCGTTCCCTCCCAAGGTAAATAATTAGTGAGCTAATGAAGACAACCCGCTCTGTTGACAGGAAAGGCATTGTTTGTCTCAGCAAAACTTTGGGAGGCAACCATTTTCTTGGGAGAAAAAGTAGGTAACTTTAATCTGCTATGTGAAAAGTCAAGCTTGGGTTACTGGATTATTTCCTTCTAGTGACAGGCACTCTGCAAAGACTCTGCTAATGAAGCATTATTATTATTACTTTGAAATGATGTGCTATGCTTGTATGAAAGATATTGTAGACAGAGTAAGCGGATGAGCATGATTTAAACGTGTTTTTCAATGGTATTAAGCATTACAGTTGAGATTTCTAATGTTCTGAAGTTGGATAGTACAAATTTGTGTATTTTGCAAGCGGAAAAAGCAGCAGGACGGAAGTGAAAAGGGTAAGCTGGACTCAAAATCATTTTATTACAATTAGGTAAGCATCAAAAGTCAAAGAGTAATCAGTTTCAGTATGGGAGTCACAACTGAAATTTAATCAACTCCTTGTTGACCATCCATTTGATGTATTTATGTATGCAACAAAGCTTTGACAAAAAATCATCAAAGTTTTGTCGAGGATTAAACCGAGTATTGAAGTCATCAAATTTAGTTCACTTCTAAACATAAACGATTTTACGCTGAACTAATAAATTCGGACTGACTTTCAATTACGCAGTGAAGTGTACTTCCAAGGACCTATTCGGTGTGAATTTTTAATTAAAATAATAAATTTTAATCAAACGACGTCAGGTTAGCCAAATTTTAAATAATAAAAATAATTTTTTTACAACAGTCTCAATTTTCTTTTAAACATTAAGAGTTGAAAGACAACAGACTAAAGTCAACAATTACAGAATTTTATTTCAATCTCCTTCATTGTATTATTTGCAAACCTACTATTTTCTGTCTTAATTAAAAACATTAAAATGTTGTTAATGATCAACTTTAACACCGAAACCGTTGGTTTCTACTGACTTCAATTTGTCTATTTTAATCACCAGCCCATTGTATACATGATAGTACAATGTTAACAAATAAACTACGTAAATAAATATTCCAATTCCCAACCAACCTACAAACCCCTTTTATAATTGTTATATACACAATTTTAGTCACAGGAAGCTACATACCCATTCTGGCGGATATTATACCCAGCTTACGTGTCTGCTTTCACCTACACCGGATGCATGATAATAATACTGATAATGGGGTTGATAATACTTTAAAAAAAAGCATTTCCTCCAGCAATGAAAGCAGAACACTAGACCATTCTAATACCCTTCTTCCTCTCGTAACTATACCTTTTTTAAGCATTAAGTTTGTATAAAAAATACTACTACTTTGCAGAGGAGCAGCATAATGATGTTGCTGACGGCACTTTAGAATGAGAAAGGAGAAAAACAAGGGAGAAAAAAGTTAGAAGCATAGCAGCATCAGTGAAAAAAGTTTCCCACGTGACGTGACGGATGTCAAGATTTCTTTCTTTACTAATAATCTCTTAAGTCTTGGTTGGAACGATAGCAGGTGTGTACTACTAACTCACTTACTAGTTTAGTCTCTCCTGTAGTCAACACCACCATAACACTGCTAGGAAACCTGAAGGGGAAGTAGCTAGCAGCAGCAGCAAACAATCATTTTCTTTCAACCAGGAGCTGAGTGACAAATGAGGGATTTTCACTCTGATGAATTTCTCACTTTTTCTTTCTTCATTTTTACCCACTGTTTTATCATGGGGGTTTTAGATGAAAAATTAAGAACGGCGACGTTCCCATCCTATAACTTACTTTATTGTATATATGGTATAATGCAGATTGTGTACCTACATACGATTTAGTTTATTAAGTCAAGCACACTTTTATCAACGACTTATAAGTCTTACAAAAGGAACTTCTAATGACAATGTCTAAGTCTATGTCTCTTTCTTCTTGAAAATGGATTTTTTGACAGCTTACCATAGGAAAAACATGATGCTTGGGAAAAGTTTCTGGGATTCTCTTAAAATTGTTACATTATTCCCATTTGGAAACAACTCCTCATGTTTACTCCTTTTAATGTTTGAAAAGTTGTGTTGGATTATGTCTTAGATATGCTACCCGTTACGTTATGTTACGTTATGTTACATCATAAGATTATTTTGAGCTTGTCCTATATAGTGACAAATATTGTCTTTCTTTAGAAAGCAAAACCAAACCACCAGCCGTGAAGAAAGTAAAGTAAAAAATGTCAAGTGTTGAACATATGAAATGATGAAATTCATCCACTTTTTTCACTCCGAGTGTGTTCCATTTCTCAGAACGGAATGAATGATAAAATTTGGGTCTTTGAAAGAGATGAGAATATGAGACGCAAAAGTTTTTTGGAGTTTTATTTCATGGGTAATGCAATACTTTTTTAGTAATGGGATGCGTTATGGTCTATGCGTTTGTTGTTGACGATGCGATGGGATGGGATGCGATGAAATGTTGTATGTTAAAAAAGAATTGAGATGCAGAACAGTTCCTTTTACTACTTTATCCTTTATTTTCAGCCCATTTTTATCCACATTGAAGCTACGCTACTCGGAGAGAATTTTTAATGAAAAAAAGTGTCCATACGGAGAAAAACTGGTGGGTTGTTTTGTTGACAACAATTGCAATTGCAGAGAGGGCAACAGGTCTCAAATTTCGAGACAAAAATAGAAAAAGTATTGCAGAGAAATAAAAACTACAAAAACAGATCCACTCACCTTCCAACACGAATTGATGCACTGGACTGTATCGCACCATAATATTTGAACTTTGTACTCGAAATATTTTTGGAATAAGAGAAACCTATCCATCCTAAAAGTTTTGGGGACGAGGACAATAACGACTAGACTAACAACTCAGCTCTGACTGCTGCACTGATGTAGATACTTATACGTATGGCGAAATTGAAAATAAAGTGGCAGCAAAAAAGAAAGAAAGGACAGACAGGTAGTAAAATGGTGTTAAAGTTAGGCAACATTTCTACTCCACACACATGTATGTTCTTAGTGCATTGTGGAATCAACTTGGTCTTATTGGATTTCGTAATTGAAGGGACGTGTTAGACATAATGATAAGTGTCCACCAATCAACCACAAATCACTCAATTTGTGAGAGGAAGAAAGGTGTAAAATATGACGTTGCTTTTTATGTCCAGTCATTTCTCTCCACATGGAAAGAGAGTTAAGCTGATTGTGATTGTGAGTTGAGCACTTGCTTGAGGGAAATTAGTCCTAGTGGTTTTGGACAAATGACCCAACACCAACACCATACATCTTTTCTTTTATATCATATCTTTTGATATCGCATATCGTATAAATGGCGTATAGCAATAGCAAACTAAAAATAAACCCAAATTTTTTGTTGCTATCTCTTACCAAATCCCGTTGAATACTTTAAGGCTCTCATGTCATACAGCTCCGAAACGCAAAAACCGTCTACGGCTTCTACCGCAGTAATAAGGTCTCCCATAACCAATAACAATAAGTTTTTCTCGTGTACGTGATGATGTCGATGTATGTTGACTTGACTTGGACTTGAGTCATTTATGTATGTCATGAAATATCCAATTTCAAGTGATTTTCTACCTTTTTTCCTCTCTACCTCTAGTTCTAGAAAAACTGGTGCTCGTGTAGCTTCTAACAAAAATAAAGAACTTAATTCAAGACTTTTTTCGTTTTACTGCAAACCTGTGATAATGTCTGTAGTCCTTCTCTGTTATGTTATTAATCCCCCAACTGGAGCCCATCAACTAGGATTATTTTTATATTGCGCAAGGTACACATTATTTCCCCCGTCGTCTCGTCGAGCGAAGAAAACTCGTAAGCTTAGTAGTTTAAGTTGGGTTTAGTTTTGTAATAAAACGTGGGCCACAATACACGGTCATATCCTCCAACTGCAACTGCCTACTTACGTTTATTGCCTTGATGAAAGAATAAAAGCAGAAAAGAGAATATTTTTTTGCAATCACAGGTAGCAACGGTAGCAGCACGTCTTATTTTACAAAACTGACATCATCAATCCTCATACTGGCATGGCGTTGGAACCCGACATATTTTATTATGTTTACACATGTATGCAAGTGATGATAATGCAATGCGGTATGTGTAATGTTGCATCTATCCAATATCCAACCTCGAATAATTCACGCTTTAACCGATTTTTGGTGGATGAATGAGATAGATACGTATAACTTGGGTTTGGTTTGGTTTTTTCTCGAATAATATTTACTTTGCTTGTCCAGGTGCCAGGTGCTCTGCTTCTGCTACAACTAACTATAACACCATTTTTTATATTACTTTAGTGTAAATATTTGCCTTACATAGTGCAATTTTTTCTACTCATTTCCACACCCAACCATACCATATACCACGAACGAACGTCCTACACACGTCCGCCCAGGTGAAAAATATTTTTGAAATGTGGTTTTCGATGATGGTAATGATGGTATAAACAAAAAAATATTTTTTGTCGCCTTTTTTAGTGCATTTGAAATACGCCATTGCTAAATTATAACGTCCTGCACAAGATATTTGGCACAGCCAAACTGAAAGAATTGTAAGTTCCAACATTCCGCTCTAACTTGCAACATTCTCCTGCCATATTTTAGTGGTTTTTTTTCATAGTTTTCTTATCCCACAAGATTTATTACTTCCATTTTGCTTTACATTGTTTATTTTTGTTATAAAGAATGAAGAGGGAAGAAGAAAAAGTCAATTCCAAAGGAAAACTAAATATAAAGAAAGGTCTTTCTAAAGACGAAGAAGGATTTTCAGGTGGAACGCAGCAGCAATGAAGACTTCCTGTACTTTGACATCGACCAGTAACGAATTCGCATATCATAGATAAAATATTATGAGAATCTAATAAAAGCAGATGAGAAAGGCGTATAGTAGAGACACTCATTGAAAAGGGGAATAAACCGGGGAGAGAAGGAGGACGACTGGAAAAGAAAATGTTTCTCTCTCTCTTCTCTCCCCGAGTTTATTAGACCGGAACCGATTTCCTGTCGTAATATCCAGCCAAAAGAATATCTCCTTTTCTTATCCTGACTCTCCTACTTCTTGGATTTATTGTTATTGAAAAGGATAATATGGGAAAACGATAGGAGAGAGAACGAGGAAAATCGTTTCAATCTCACGTTGGAAAGAGAGAGGTGATGGTGATTTCCTTTTATTACCGTTTTTGCTACTTCATTATTGCACGCATGTAAAAAAATCTATTGAAACGTGATTCTTAGTACTAATCTCTTTCTGATGGGATATCAAATCATATCATATCACGATATTCACGATGCAAAAATTTGTTTGGAAAAAAGAAATAGAACAAATGACCGGAAAATTTGTAAAAGGGTTTTTGAAACGATCAATAAATAGTTACCTATTGAGGGAATTCATCCATGCAAAGTAATTTTTTGATTATGAAATATTTTCCTTCTGTCAAATATATGTCTCTTGTTCACCTATCACCTGTCATATTCATTTTCCCTAAGGATTTGTCACATTTTCTAGTTTCAACTCCATTCGAAAAGTCATTCGCGTTTCAAACTATGTATTTCTTGGAAGAAGTGCGCATAGCAAATCCTTGAGAAAGGTTCACTATAATTTCTTTAAACCTTTCAGAAAAATATTATTTTTTTGGTTCATTCATGTCTACTAAAAACCTGTCAGTTTAGTTGATTTTCTGTTTGTCACCGTCACCCAAAGTGTATGAAGAAATGGAGAGAGGGAGGGAAAGATGGGAAAACTTTTGATGGCTTTCTCTTATCCTGACTGCTACGTGCATTCTGCAAGGGAGAGAAATACTTTATGGCAGTAGCATCTGCCAAAAATCTAACATGTATTTAGTTGGCTGAGCTGACGTATGGAATTTTGGAAATATGGGTGGAAAGAAATGCAAGTCTCTTCATGAAGGGAAAGGAAAAATTTACCTGTCACTCAAATCTTTTGTCAAGTGGACAACCTTCTTCCTTTATCCCATTAGCAGCCTAGCGAAAAAAACTGTTATTGGTAGCGAGGGGGTGTAAAAAAAGTCTGGTACTTATAATATGTTGTAATCTTAACGACGGACAATATGTTTTCAAATTTTTATAAAAATATGGAATTATAGGTTCATTAGCTCCCATGGGAGTGTAGTTATATTGGCTGTTAAAGTATCGTATAGAAGAATTGCCACTTTTTATAATCTATTTTCTCAACCTTTGATAATTTTAAACTGCATTCCATCTCCTTTACCAACGACTTCAATCATTCTTAAAGCATATTGAGACTTTATTAACGTCAATTTAAGGAAATGTTGCATTTAAAAGCTTGATGCTTCCATATTAATCAAATTGAACCAGCTTTCCTTTCCACCTACGTCTAATTGCAGTTTGTAACCGTCAAAGCAGGTTCACTTGCAGTTTCCTATTTGTCGTTTTTAAACACGAGACACGACACTACATGACACATGTTTTGTTTGACGTAATGACGTGTATTTTACCACTACTACTACTACTTCTCAACGCCCGCAAGCAGCTTTGGAAAACTGCAGGTTTTCATACAAGCTTGTGGTACGTTCATAATATGTCAAGCGCAGACTTATTTTTGGCTTGGAAGGGTTGACAGACAGGGACTTGAAGTAATTTCACCGCTTTAACACATATAAGTAAAACCCGAGTTCTTAAATTTTTTTCCTACTACCTTATCTACTCGAAGTAATATTTGTAAATAATTAAAGGTAAACTTCTGTTGGCATGCAAGTCTGCAAATTTCTAAAAAAACTCTCATAAATAATGTGGAATATTTTTTTCGCCTACTACCTCCCAGCCCCCATATTATTAACCACGCCAATCATATCAAGCGCCTGTCTCTATGCATTTCCCTCTGCTATTATTTTTCCAGACAGCTTCAACATCCTGGAAGTGTTCTTCTGGTCAGAAAATTGGGGGCAACTCAACTCATCCCAACTCAACTCAAAGTGAACGATGGAAATTGCCTTTACACCATGTGGAGTGTCTCCCATTAGAAAATCCTCCATATCTATTTTCTTTTTAAAAGAGATTTCCCTTTCAAGGACAAAATCCACATGACATAAACTAAACTCTATCTCCCTCTCTGTTCAGTGGTCTGGTCTGCTCACGGCTCACACACTTTCTCTACTACCTGGAAAACCTTGAGATTTAGTTAAGTGCAGGCTATCCAAAAGGCTTATAAGTTGTCTAAGATATTTTTTTGGAGTCGAGTCTCAAGATCAAGCTTTTTGATGTGATGTTTAGCCCCCAAGATGAGCAAGGAAAGATATCCATTCAAAAGTAGTTGCATATTTTATTACCCTTATCCCTTCCTTAACCAAGCCAAACCACATGGGCTGGCAATCATCCATATAAAATACCACAAAGGATATTTCCTTTCCTACCCTTACCTTACCTTCATTTCATCCTTCCACAAACATTATGCATTCAACCATGAAGAAACTGTGTATGTATGTTCTTGTTCTTCCTTTTGCTCAACCTACTCCTGCTGCTCATAATAGTTACCAGTTACCATAAAACTCCACGCTACATAATTAATTTGGTTTAAATTAGTCAACCGTATGAGAAAAGAATTTGGTTTGTAGTTTGTAGTATGTAGTCTCTAGTAGCAGCATCAACTATCTTGTTCTCCCGCTTTTATCCCCTTAACATGGTGTTCGGTATTGTGCTCGATGATATTATAAGTCCTTAGCAAGTATAAAGTCAAAGTTTTGCTCTTGAAGGAAAAACTGCATTAATGAATTTCATTCCAAATGTAATGAAATGAATGCTTATTAAAACACTAGGGGAGAAAGTGAGCAAGCAGTAAAAGTGTGGAGAAAACACGTAGGTTTTGTAAGCTGTAGGTTATGTAGCTTGGACGTCGTCGTCGTCCGGAATATTTGTCTGCTCAATAATAATAGCTTGCTTGCAGTATTTATGCATGTCATGCCAAACTCCTATTCTTTTCTCAAAGCGTGTGTCTTCTTCTCTTGTTTTGTGTCTTTTTTTCTTAACTAAAAGGAAAAGTTAAAGGATCCCTGGGAAGTGTCTGCTCAGTACTCTAGCTCGTTAGTTTTTGGTAGCGTATTGTATTGGATGATGCAAGTTAGTTAAAACTTGCTATCCCAAACCTACTTTCCATCTCTTCTCGTTCATCATTACTAGAAACTTTCCCTGTATGAATAAATCCATAAGAGATGTTGCAAATATGTATGTATGTATAAGGAAATTTATAAACTGCTGCGTAGTAAATTTGTCTAAGAGGAAAAAGTGATGGAGAAGTTCACTACATGATTTCTCCCAGAGAGAAAGAACGAGAGACAACCCAGTTTTGTTCACCCTAATGGTTCTTTCTCGCTCTCACTCACTTCCTTTATAAAATAGTAAACAGATGGGGAAGAGATGGAGAGAGATATGGAAAGTGACAAGAGCTCTTTCAATTTGTAATAGCGTCTGTCAAGACCAATTTGAGAGAGGAGAGATGAGACTGAAACAAAGCCTGAACATTGGATTCAAAATCTTTTTTTTATATTGAAGTTGACTACAAGAACTATACTACACTACATGAGGATGTTGGATGATGAGAATGAAAAGAATAACCCGTATATCATAATAACACTTTGGATTTGTTCGGAGTAGTTGTCATTGTCGTGTTCTTGATGCTCGTGAGTGTTTGTGCGTGCCTTTTCCTACTCAAGAGATGGAAGGGAAAAGATAGAGGTTTGGTTGGTGTAATAAACCTTAACTAGAAAATAAATGATAGAGAGGAAAAGGATGCGATGGTTGATTGTTGTGTGGTTTGGTTTGGATTGGAATGGATTGAGCAAAACTCAGAGTTGTTTACGGAATTGGCGTGTGTGGTAGTAGCAGTGTGGTGGAATGGTGTGGTATGGCTAAATCAAAATGATGATCATATCACTAGTATGATTGGTATACTATTTCTATTTTATATAACGCATTGAAAAAAATATCAATCTAAGATAATACTCTATACTTTTTTATAACACCTTTATTCTTCAATATCTTGCTATCTGTTTGTAATATACATATTTATATTTTTATTTATTCGTACATGAACGTCGATTTCTACCACACCAAAAAAAACTTTGGCTTGATGGCTTTTTGCAATATTTTTTGTTAAAGGCTTCAAAAAAATAGACTATCTGAATATTTATTCTATTATTTTTATTTTATTTTTGGATAACAAAGCAAAAGAATAAAATCCATTACTTTTATTTTACCGACTAACAACTATATGGTATAACTGTCAATATGAGTGGGGGTTTTTCAGTATCTAATTCTGATTCTTTGTTCCTTCATATTCTGTTCTTCTTGATAGCTAATTGGGAATAGATTTTGAGCCGTGTAATTTAATTTTATCGAAAGTAAAAAGACTTGTTTAGATTAGGGTTCCAACTCCAATGTCGGGAAGGTGAAGGAAGAAAAGTATAAACGTAATTGGTTTAGTTATTATGGCGAAGCAATGTACAATAATATGCTTTTCGTGGAATAGAATTCAATCTAATTAAATTGTAGAATTTCGTGCTTTCTACACATAAAGAAAGGAAATGTTTAGCTGTTTGGTTTCCTGTTCCTCATAAAAGACTATAAGTTAGTTCAATGTAGTTTGTTTGTGGAATGAATTGGAAAACTGACACGTGGACAGATTAGGGAGGTAAAGATAAGGGGAAAATCAAAGCATCGTAAAAAAACCTAATCAAATGAACTTGGTTCAATGGTCAAAATAGATATATATTCTTATATCAATTTACAAATCGTTTTATATAATCATTGCCCTGCCTGTCAGGTTATTTAATATTTTTTTTCCAAAATATTTTCAATAAATAAAAGCTTGTTTACCTTAGCTATGTACAAATTGGTATAGCTCAGTGACCGTTAGTACAAATTTAATGATGTTTATTATGCTAATTTACAGTAGGTCTAAGTCTGCTCTTGTCGTAGTCAGCATAAAATGTAATTTAAGGAAGTATAATATATGTATTATCAGATACCATAGTTGCGACTAACTTGAAAGAAAATATGAAAGTTCTTTAAGAACCGAATAAAGGATGAGAACCACCGTAGTGCCATCCCGTGTCGGAGATTCACCCTATAATCACAAAAGCTTTGGCATCTTTTTCCTTCAGATGCTTGTCTTGAAGCACACAAAGACTTTCCTACTTTTTGCCAATTGTAGCTGTTACTTACTCCTTGAATATGATAGGATGGGCAATTTTTTGTACACAAAAATAAAAACGTAGTAAAAGTTCAAGTATTCCCAGATTAATCTTTATTTTTACATAAATCGTAAATACTCAACGTTCTTCGAACAAACACAATAAATCGATGAATCTTATGACGCAAATGCCTCCAACTGTGTATTTTAATCACTTGCTCATTTCTTTTACACGTAATTAGTCTCATTTTCTTCTTTAAATCCATATCCAATGACACTGACGTCTCCAACACGGTTACCCAAAACAAATTCCATTTATTTATTTTTTACTTCATCATTTCATCAAACCCAAGAAAGTATTAGAACGCAAATAGAAACGTGACATACTACAGCTATAAATCTTGCAAACTCTTCATCAAATAAGTCTCCAACTTCATTAACTTTTTTCTCTCTTATACAAATACTCTTTTCTTCATATGTGAAACATGACCCTTTTCTATTCTCGGATTTATGACGTCAATCAAGAAAAAGTCAACATATGTCAACATCAGCAACAGTCCTGAATTTTACCTTAATTATACAGACAGAATGTCATGAAGATTCCTTCCCAAACCAAATGGTAAGAAGTCACCTTGACTAATCCCTCCTTACAAAACTTTCTCCTCTCATTCGCTGAACGAATTTTTTATTGAGCTTCACTCCAAAACACTCATAATGAATACGATTAAATAAAACATGTTATTAGCCGCGTTCCATTTTCTCTTGCGAAACGAAAGCGCAAATTCATCCTCATAAACCTCTCATTATTTTATCCAGCTGGATAAAAATGAGAAATCAGCCACTTTCTCTAATAATAGGAACTAATTGAGGTTTTAATATCATGTTGCCGCCAACTGTCATTTCATCGCAGAAAGCAGAAAATACGCAGTATAATAATATTTCATATTTCATGTAAATAGATCAAAACCTTATTTTACATAGGAAATTATTTATAACCATCTCAATTAAGAAGAGAAGAGAAAGGAAGCAACTGGATAGAATATCTCTCGAGTCTTATGACAAATTGGGGGAAATTGAATATTTCAAGAGAAAGCAGGATGTGATATTATTGGTATGATACATACGATATGATATTGGTGTGTCAAGAGCATTCATTAGATCATCAAAGAAGCATTGAGGAAGGAACCTAGAGAAAGAGACGGGCTGTATTTTAGCAGTACTTTGTCTTTGTAATGAAAGTTTCATTAGTTGACTTTCCTTTGTTGTATATAGGCTTATGTATTATTGTGAGGAGGAAACGGAATGAAATGATGATGATGATTAAAGGCTAGTGGCTTGGCTTGGCTTGGCTCTCTATATTTCTACATAAAGAGGAAATGAGAGTGATCTCTTGGAGACCAAGACCAAGCCCCCCTCTGATTGCTTTTCCTATTCCTTTTCATTTACTTTGATATGTTGCTTTTGTCAATAAAAGAGAAAGAGAGAGAGAGAAATGTCTCATGATGACTTGGTTTTGGCTTTCAGTTGCATGATATGATGTACAATCAACAGGAAATGACCTTTTTCGGGGAACTTATTTCTGTGTGGTTGGATGTAGATTTAAGTAACAGCTATTCAATTCAATGCAATACGTAAACTAATGGAATAAAGGAGCAGACGGATGTGGGCATTGAATTGGGGTGAATTGCATGATGAGTGATGATGATGATGACGGTGATGAGTGGACTCATGCTGATAACTAACTAGTTTCTTTTATTAAAAGGGAGCTGATTACGTACATGGTATAGTATTTTACTTAGAATGGTGGTATAATCATGCTTGAAAAACCATGAGGCTTGAGCGTAACGTAGATTTTAAGCATTCGGGGGTTAGAGCATGATTATGACTATTAATTACAAGTAATGGATTATATCCCGCAGATCCACCTACATTAAATTTAATTGTTTTAAATGTAGGCCCCCTTTTTAGCGTCGCTGAAGTACGCTGAGAACTTACGAGCATAAGGACATGACAATGCTATGGGACTAAAGATACCTTTAAAAAATCTTAATAATACTTGACATCAGCATGGTCAGTTTTTGTAATTCAAGACGTTTTGAAAGTGACTGGATAATCGATGAAATAATATTTTATGATTTATTTTCTTTTCAAAAGAACACCATAACAGCTCTAAACATTGCACAGGTTATTGTACATTCGATGTATGCAATATCGACGTCTAACCACCTAAAAATAATTCTTTTCAATATTTAATGTTTCTCATCGTTTTAATCTTCAACAAAAACAGCAATATCATTTATCGATTTTGAATTGCATTCACTGCTTCGTATTCATATATTTGAATGGAACTTCATCAATAGCAGTATGATTCCTTTACATTCCCATTTGATATCAATCCAATTTAAAGTCCCATTTTGAAACATCCTCATTTCATCAGAAATAAGATAGGTATTTCCTCTGGGACTAAATAGAAATGTTAACCTAATCAAGTTTCTCCAATTCCAATTCAAAAACCGTCTTCAGGGAAAATTGTTTTGGCCGAAATCAGATTTAAAACTGGCAATCTTTACATTCAATCAAATTTCACTCATTTTTCGTTCCACTTTCTTCATATGGGATGATGGAATAACGTCACGTCACATATCAATGATTCTCAATCCAACGAACTTCACCGTAGCATTTAGCCTTCAACTCTAACTCTAGTAGTCATCTCTCGACAGTGAAAGCACATCAAGATGACGATGATTTGATCTTCTTTTCCTGGGCCTAACTTACATAAAGAAAAATCATTGGAAATTGTCGAGTGGAAAAATAATCCCATATCCATATGACTCGCCTTCTTTGTAAGTAAATACATATGCAGATATTATATTTTCACTTGGATTGGTAATGCCATCAGCCATTGCAAAAATGAGCTTACGAGGAGAGCAAGCTGAGAAGTTACAATCAACAGTGCTTTTCTAGCTTCTTCCTATTCTTCATCATTCATTCAATCTTCCAAGACAGATGATATGATATAATATATCCTTTTTTCAATTCAACCCAACAACAGAACCAATCATCAACATTTTCTCCGCAGCCATCCGCACCCAAACCAACTCAACTCACTATATTCTGCATATCAAAAGAAGTCGTCGAATTTCCACCATGATGACTTTTTATTCCCAATTCAAATTCATGGAATATGGAGATGAAGTATATTGAGGACATCTCCAAATATATTTACTCTTATCCTCATTTCTTCTTTCTTTTCCATATCGTTTTATAAGAATAAACAGACTATTTTCTACCATTGAATTGAATTCAATGCAAGTCATTCCACCCCTGTCATCACACATAAATGAGCAACATCATTTTCATCCTATATCGCTCCCTTTGCCAAAAAACTTTCACCGACTGCTGCTCAATAATACGAACGATAAGTAAAAGGACGAGTCGACGAGTGTCTTCACACAGAAGATGATAAATAGTATCATGATCATGATCACTCCAGAGCCAGACTCTCTTATGCAAAAAATGAGTATATTACGGACGGCTGGGTCATGAATAGTACGATGTGATACTTTGATACGAGAGAGAAATGGAAAGAAAGTGCATCTGAATCGTAAGTATAATTTTGGACTAAATAGAAAAACATGAGGGGCATGTAACTAAGACATAAATAGAAAGGAGCAGGCAGGGAGCCGTGAAATGAGATCCTGGAAGACTTGAATACCCTAACCAACCAGACCAGATTCATTCCAGCTTATAATTTCGAGAAAAACGTAGAATTTGCAGATAAAATAATATAAATACATGCATAATACGTATGTTATTATATAGACAAAGAAATCAAATGAATTTTCCACAAAAAGTGACTGAGTACATGGCGTCATGGCGCATAGATTCGTGTTAAGAGAAATATAAATTAAGCTTAAATACTTAAAATGTGTAGAACACACAGTAAAAAAAACTTAATTTGAAAGAAGGAAATAGGCCGGACTGAGTTAGTTACTCTGATATCCTAAGCAGAATATCCTCATCTACGTCCGTTTTTGTTCTGAGGATATAAATGAAAGAAAGGGAATGAAGACTAGAGAAAACATGAAACAATGGTGATTGTGATAACTTTCCTTTTTTGCTTGAGGATCAGCCTCCAACTAACTAGACATTGAACATTGTGACCAACATGGAGTGATACAGTACAGTGTAAATACAAATAAACCTTGCATGAAAATGCGCTATGCTACACACATACTTTCTATTTTATTCTGTAAAGAAGATAAAATCGTCCACTAATCCTCACTAATTCTCATAGCATATGGACGTTTTTTGCAGAATAAACAAACAGGGTAATGTAATGGTAGGATTACAACATTTTGTGTCGTGTAAAAAGGGCAGTCAACAACTTAAGTAATTTAAGCCTGATGGTGACTAATTGAAAAACGGACACGCTTGTCCGTAATGTTGGAATCACAAAACAATTCATGAGTTTCTGAATAAGATTCAACATGTTTTTATACTCGTTTCAATTCAACGTTCAGCTAAAAAAATTGAATTTTCAACGAGTCAGATTGCATGTAGATTGTAGATTATATGGTTGAATTGAATTTCACCAATACATTATGTAATTAAGTACAACGACGGTATTGGTAAGATAATAAAATATATAGATAAATTATTGAGGAGATCTCACCATTGATTGCGAATCATAATCGTTTACACAAAAACATGAGAAAGGTAAATTTTATGGTACTAATTAGTCGTGTTCTTTTACTTTGCTCGATTAATTAACATATTATGTAAAACTGTATATTATGTAAAAAATACATCCTTACTTGATTTTGAAACTGGATCCACAAATTAATTAATCACACATCAATCAAGTCCACTAATTAAATTAGTGTTTCACACTTTTTTTGCCTCAAGAGAATGAAAATTTACACCACATGGAGACATGCAAATAAATAAATGCCACGAATGACGAATGAGCGAATGTCTATCTCCATAATTGATTATCAACTGTGCTGTAAGCTGTAAATGTACTATGTAAATTCAACGCTTTCCCCAAAAACCTCAACAAGTAAGCACATCCGCATCATTCCTTGTTTTGCAAACACAAAGTAAACAAGCGTAAACTTTTTGTCTGCAGATAAAATTCCACTACATGTTGATTTCTCTCCCAGAAACAACATTGTATACATAAGCAATTTCATCAAAAGCAATGTTTGTTAATTGAAATGGAGTTTTTCTGACACGAGAACATGTTGAACATTGTATGTACTATTGTTCCCATTCCTGTCAGATATTTTATACGACACAATTTGCCAGTTAATCTAGGAATATTTACGCTATAGCTGCAGATCGCAAACAAGGAATGAAAAAGTTGATTTTTAGGGAGAAAAGCGCCTACCGTTTTATGTAAAGAGAGTAGTTTTGCGGTGAACAAAACAAACATTCACTCGGGTTTGGTTTCGAGTTTGGCTATTTTTTCAATGTGTCTAGCTTGCGAGTAGTCGTAGAGGAAATTGTAGCCATAATATCATATTTCTCGATGGAGGATCCAATCCCATCATGCCAACCAAAACTGCGTATATCACTCCATTCCTAACACCAAACTTACCATAACCAAAAAACCCTTCGTTTTATTCTGTTACTTTTGTACTATAAACCTACATCTATAAATTTGCGAACCCAAATTAATTAAATTTGCTTTGTTGAAAGTGATCCCCACTCCCCACGTGCATGAGAAAGCTTATAAACTAGAGAAAAGTTTTGTTAAACATATACGCCATTCAAAATATTCCATTTGTATTAATTTTTTTATCTGCAACATAGATATATATGCATTCCATGTTCAAATGACTTGTAATACAATGCTATCATTACATTCTCCAATCAACTTTGGTTAAATTAAGTTTATACATATTTGGAGAATGAATATATAACACTTGTCAAAACAATTTATGATGTAATGATGATGATGAGTGTGTAAGTTTATTGGAGCGGTATGTTTCCTGCCCGCAGTTATACGTGAAGTGAAAGGCAGCTGCTGCCCTCATTCTCACTCACATTCTCATATAATATAAATCCTGACGGTTATAGTTATAACAGGAATATAATAATAGGGTGTAATTAAACAAGCTGGTTTTGTATTTCACAGAAAGTCCAATTAACAGCAGGGGAGAAGAGATGTAGAAAGCTGATTGACGTGATCTTCAAACAATTCCCAGAATATTTCAATTTAAATACAATAGAGCTCTTGAGGTTTTCCACTTAACTGGCTTAATGAACAAAAGCAAAACAGGAAAGTTGTTTTATATGCCTCACACCACGTGCTGGAAAAACGTGTGCACTTAATCAAGTATGATGGTTTTTGAAGTATTTCGGGATGACTGCTAATTAAATGTTCGATGAATTTGGACGCATTGATTAATGTTCCAATCACAAATTGTAAACATGCTTGAATATGGAAGAAACCTACTGATGATAA
Organism: Orchesella flavescens; assembly: GCA_964034955.1. NCBI lineage: Eukaryota > Metazoa > Arthropoda > Collembola > Entomobryomorpha > Orchesellidae > Orchesella > Orchesella flavescens. The sequence goes on from OZ035956.1 coordinate 14,997,060, forward strand.
CATTAAATTCTGTCATTTAAAAATTGGAATGGTCGTCGTACCTAACACAATTTTTTACATGCAATTATTGATTTAAAAATATGATTTTTTAAAACGCTACTTAACTATTTTATTTATGATTTACTAATTTGCATTTCTCATATTTTATATTTACAAGCTTACAATATTATAATTTGTTTTTTTGCTTAATAATGTGTTAGTTAGTGCAACTGCACCTAAGCTAAAGTTACTATAATAAAGATGGGTATTGATTTATAGTTACTTAAACATTATATAATATATTTTAGCTAAGGAATTTGAAAAAGAAGGCGAAGCCAATATTGATTGAATACTTAATACTTAAAAATGAATTAAAGTCTACGGTTGAGTATCTGAAATGAACTTACCGCCATGTTCATATTGCCAATTGGCTTCACGAGATAGGCAAATTTACAAAAGAAAAATGTATATAGTTCATTAAAATATTATCCTTCTTAAAAAATATCTTTTTAAAGTCTGTTTTACACATATTATTATGATGCTATTATTATACGGTGAAAATATTATGTATAATACGTGATTAGAAGCAGTTGCGAAATTTTCTGTTCGTGCACATGATGATTAATGAATTTTAAGAGGAAGATAGCATAACATCTATTTCTCATCTTCTCATTCTTATGAGCAATATCTGCAACTTTCCCCCTGCGGTAACTTTAATAGCAATGTTTTATTACCCAATAACATAAATGATTACCACCATCAAAAAACAACATGACCAAAGGATATTGCTCCATAAAAGCATTGTAACCCATTTATTTATGATCCCATCCTTAAATTTTGATGATATCATATCATGTTGTTTTCCCCTTCCTTGAGATTCTCCTCACGTATACATTTCATCGTCATTATATTCACATTTCTCTTCACAAACTTTTTTAATAGTTGGTTGAGTAATGAAAGGAGGAAACCATCTTGGATATTGTAGATTGTAATAAACCACATGTGGTGCTTGTACTGATCTTTGATGACGATGGTCATTTTATATAATCATGTATTATGAAGGGAGATATCATAGAAGCAAAGTTACATTATACTTTGTAGCAGTTTCCCCCAATTGTAAAAGCTAATGGAGAAAGCATTTTTTTGTTCGGTCTTAAAGTTACACATAAATATATGTGTGCAAGGAGAGACTACTACAGGCAGAGCAAAAATTCAAAATATTTTTTTTGTCTTACCCTCGTTTTCCCCAGAAGTAAGGCATCCATCTCACTTTCTGGATTGGGGTTGGTTCCCTTCAGTCCACCCAAATTATTGCTACCACCACCTCCACCACCGTCGTAGAGAGCCATTATTCCGTCAATGTATTGTGCTCAATTCGTTTCTCCGATAAAATTTTTTAGGTATGGATATGTACTTATTTATACAATATTTATAATTAAGACAGCCATATTTTTTTATCTTTTATCTAAACCTTTTACATGATTATTTCCATTTTGATAGATCATGACGCCGATAATACTAATAATAATACGAATGAATGCCTTGTAGAATTACAGTGCGGCGCGCTAGCCACAAATTACAATAAACCTTGCGGTGTGTGACATGACAATGTGAAGAGCATGAAGCATCTGGAACAACAGCAGCAGCAATATGGTTCTGGTAGTTTAGTTCTTCGTATCGTACGTAGTTGATGATGATGTTGATAATGATGAGATGGGATCGGAGCACGGAGTCAAGTCAAGTCAAGAGAACAAGCACAGCACAGGCCCTCCTCTTTGTGTTTTCCTTAACAATTTATATGGGGTTCAGTGTTCTAGGTAGAATTCATGGTGTGAGGTGGCTCCCACTTCCTCCCTCCTGTGTTAGCCTACATATTCCATCACTCTTTCTTTCCTTTCTCCACTACCTTGTTAACTATACCAAACCAAACCAGACCAAGCTATCGTCTGCAAAAACTCACTGTGCAAAAATTGAGAATGTATTTATGTAAAAGTCTGTGTGTTCAGTTCACTCACATCACACAACTACAAACTACAACACACACTTTTTTCAGCTTGAGTTGACATAAAACTTAAGGATGCTGGGGTTGTACGTGTGTGTAATACTTGGTTTTGTATGTGACTTTCTTCCGTCTTTTATTTGTACTCCTTTCTTTGAGACACTGTTACCTACCGTTCTAGTTCCCTCTCGCGACGCTACAATAATACAATACAACGTTTCCTTATCAGGATAAGAACGAGCTTTACTTTGTCCGGGAGACAGCTGGGTATTTTCCCCTATAGTATTTTTCTTTGTAACGTGTGTCCTATGCAAATGAGAGGAAAGTTTACGTTTACAGAGAAGAAATAAAAAGTCAAAATATCTGGGCAACGCAACCAAAGGTACATAAGCTATGTAAAAGTATAGTGAGTAGTAGTAGATAGTAGTTCTCCTCCCAAATAAATTCAAGCCTTAAAAAACAAGTAGAAAGTCACACAAAGAGTGTGTGGCTTCTACTACAGTAGCGGTTCCTCAACCGACTGAGAGTGATACTGACAGACGGAGACCTCCTCTCAAATAAGTACACGTATATGGCTGCTTTTTCTTTATTATTTTCTAGTTGGGATTTCTAGTCGGGTGCAAAAACGCATGATAATAATGTATAATAGTAAAAGTGTGTGTGTCTATAGTTTGTAGTACTTTGTGTGCAATGTGATGCTGCTAACTCGCGGGGTAAGTAAGTAAAAAAAGAGTGAAAATATAAAAAAGAACTGAGAGCCCACTGGCAAATGCTAATTGTACTATTTGTTTCTTTCCACAAGTAAAAGTCTGGGAGCACTCAGCTAGGCTTAGTTTAGTTTCCTTTGGTGCTCAGAGAAAGGAACAGAAATCACTGCGGGAATCAAGTACAAAATGGAGGGAGAAAGTGAGAAAGAGATCATGAGACGATAATGTTTTTGCATATGGATGCAAATGCAATAATGGCAAGAGTGATAAACTTTTGGTTGAGTGGATTGAATTTAAATATCTTGAAAAAACCCTCTTAAGATTTTTTAAAAGAAAAAAATCACGATTGTGATATTGAAAAGTATTACCGTCAAATAAATTTTAAATAGTATACTGTAAAAATATCTCAGATAATTAGTTGGAGTGGCGTCAGGATAAGTATTAGGCGTTTTAAATGTGAGTGATGCTTCTAAAATATGCCTATTATTTTCCTGAGCCTGCCGAACTATATATATAAGTAGCACGTTTGCAATTATTAGTGCTAATGCTAATGCATATAATGATATTGACTGACGTATTTTATGTAAATATTACAGAAAAAATGTTCAAAGAGGATGGAACAGCAGTACTTTTGGGAATAAATCAGTCTTCTTTAGTAACTCCCCGTCACTTTGGAACGGAGTGAATGTAATGGTGGCTGATCTCTCTGACGGGAGAACATTTCTCCCTTCAACTTTCTCCTATCGACTCCACTCTCGAACCATGTTGAGATTTTTATAGAGTGGAGAACCCACCCGGCATCAAATCATCCAGGGTACTGCCAAAAAGTCAGAAAAAAGAGGGCAGAAAGTACTTACACGTACTCCTCGTCAAATTTGAAGCTTTGGCGTGTCATCTAGTACATGTACATATGTATTGTATTACTTATGTACATCATATATGTATTTGTAGAGTAAAAGGGTCTCTTGAAACCACATTTTTGTGTCAATTGCTCTACTTTTCTTGACTGTTTTTATGCTCTTCACGAAAACTTAGCTGCTGATGTGATGTGATGTCTGAAGTCTGATGTCAATTTAATGTGATGAGCCCAGCCTAGTTTCTTCCCAGATTGTTTGGAAAAAGTCGAGAAAAAAACTAGACAACAATTTTTTATATTTATTTTTGTGTCCAATTCTTTTTCTTTTGAATCCACATTCACTTGTTTTTTTGTTTTTGAAAGAGACTCAATGGCAAACATAAAATGTATGATTATTCTTTTCCTTCACACTTGTATGTCTCTGGATGAAAGTTAGTTCAAGTTTTTATTCACGTCCCAATTGTTTTTCGAGGTCCACACATTCAAATCTACATTTGAGAAAAATAATATGCTTATGTTTTTGTCACTCACTTTTACATCGTTATCATTATATGCACCATTTCATACTTGGGATATGATGGGATGGAATAGAAGGAAAAAAGCAAAATCAAATTTCGTTTTTATGAATGTTATGTTTATATCCCAGCATCACTCGTCTCTCTTTCCACTGAGTACCGTCAAATTCAGACGCCAAATAAGAAGATCGCATATGTAGAAGATTGTTCAAATTTTGACTTCCATTCCAGAATTCCCCACCTTAATACACACCAAGTCACGTAATAAAAGGCAAGTCAAGTCAAAGAACGACTGTGAAATCTTTCTCTCTCGAAGATGAAAATATCTTGGGAATAAATATATCTACAGCCTTGCCTTCTTTTACTCGCAGTTCATATTTTCTTTTTTACAACCTGGCGTGGCGTGGTAGTTGAACAGGTAAGGGGAAACAAGTAAAAATATAATAAAAATTATGCCATGTTCTGTTCTCTTCTATTCCGTTGTGGCTTGGTTTGGATTTGGCTTATGGCAACTCTTTTCACTTCAGAGGAAAATAAGATATTTCTTTTCTCTTTTGACATACAACTGTGTACATAAATATGTATATACACTCTTATTTTTCATCTAGTAGAAGAAAACGAGAGCGTTTTCATTCCACATATTTCTCCCATCCATTTTTATGAGATTCCCAGAGATATTTTCCCTGGTTTTGTAAGTACATCACAGATTAATGTTAAAGTTTTGCGTGCATTGCATATCCTCCAGCAAATATATTATATTATCTTCTAGAATATATTGTAGCACCAAAACCAGAGCAGCAGCAGTGGCAGTCGCAGTAGTACTCACCATCACCATACCACAGAGCACAGCTCTTTAAACTTTTAGAGAAAAGGGACACTCGAACAAAACTCGGAGAATATGTTCAGCTTTATACTTTTCTCAAAAGAAAAAGTAGTTTTCAGTTTTTTGTTGTTGTCAGCTAGGTGAAAACAAAGAGACAATGTTGGTGGTGGTGGTGGGATCCTTGTTCTTTGAAATGGTGGTAAGAAAATACAGCAGAGCAATAAGAAGGGCGACTACTTCTCTGCTCATTGCCTTTCTCTACTCCCAAAGCTGGAACTGCCTCAGGGACTGGTTCCGGTGATGTGCTGCTTGCTGTCTTGTTTTTCTTCCCGGATGAAAATCCGCACACCCATATTTTATATTAGATCATCATCATCATTGTATCATATGACTGACTTTTTTTTGCTTTGTTGGACGACTATGAAACCGTTTGCTTTTTGTTTACCTTCTCAGGTTTACTCAAAAACACAGTTGCTACTTTTCTTTCCCGATCAACATGAAATGCCATGAATAAATGTTTTTAAAAGCTGCTGATGCTCCACGCTTTTATTATATTTTCCATTTTTTCGTGCAAACAAAATGTGTATCAGATCATTTTTCTGTCAGTTCTATCTTCCCGTAAACAAAGAAAGGAAGTAAACGGTTGATTTAACACGAGCTGGATGCTGCTATCCAAACAACAATAATATAATTCTTGCACTTTTGGTTTGCTTCCATTTTATACAGTGAAATTTCAACGAGCATGCATCGTCTCGCTGCCTTTTCTACTTTCTCCTCACTTTTGGAGTTTGAGTCTCAAGGGAGATGGGATACGTCAAGAGAGCGTTTTATCTTCGACCGTGCTTGCTTCCCATTTGCATACATGGAGTCACAACACAACTAACTCTGCTGTGATCATGAATAGTAAACAAAATTTGTGAATGGAAAAATACAATGGTAGCTAGTCAGTCAGTCAGTCATTCCAACTGGGAATATAGACTACCTTACTTACACAATCCAAAATCCACCATGACAAATGAAGCAAGTATCCATGCATATATTATATTCGCACAACTTTTTTTTTTCATTTAGACAAACAATAGCGTCATGTAGAACTTTTCAAAGTACTTTATGTGTTTACTCACTGCACAACTGGTGGTATATGGGGTACTTTTCTTTGCTTCTCCAACTTTCTGCTCGGAACTAAAATTGTTACGAGTTGTTCCTTGTGATACTGTTCGAATGTATGTGAGTACAAAATACAAATAAAAGTGCAGCCGCCGCCTGTCGAATCCAATTCAATCCCGAGCATAATGCTCAAGATGAGAGTGCTGCTGGATATACATATTAAAAACGTTTTTAATAATAAAAATAGAGAGTTGTAGGTAAAAATGTAATGCGTTTTATGCATTAAAATGTCCAGATATGTTGATATTGATGATGTTGGATGTGAATGTGAATGGCGGGAGCAGGTGAAGGATTTTCCAACCAAGCTATTAGAGGACACATATCACATCACATAAATATAAGGTGAACTGGAATGAAAATGAAGGCATCAAAAACTGACTGGAGAAAAGTGATGGCTTTGGCTTATAGTCGAGAGGAGTCAAGACCAGACCAAAAAACCAAACCACTTTTCATAACTGATTAGATTGTTTTGCATATGGATATTATATGAAATGCTCATGAGAGAATGGAAAAAGGAAGTTGAAAATGATGTTGATTTGGAGAAATATGAATGTAGATATTTGTATTGGAGTAAGTAGGTACATACGCTCGTGTCAGGAATCAAAAAGGTAAGGCAAGACAAATAGTTCTTGTTCCGCCATTCATAAATTCTTATTCATATTGAATATTGATATTGACACAGTGACTGACTTTTTTTCTCCCTTGATTTTTTTTGGAATTCCTTGTGAAATAAAGGAATGACTAATGCTTTGTTATTTAGCATTGACTTCTTTTCTTTCCATTATGAAAGTGGATTGGATTGGATTGGATGTGAAGGTCGATCTACTTTCTTAAGGTAGATTGGTGACTCGTGCTGAGTCTGTGTTCTATTTTCTTTTCCCTTCAAATAAGTGGATGGATGGATGGGATTCCATTCCATTCAAAATTAGCTTTGTTGAAAGAACAATAAAAGGAACTATTTTTGTCCTTTTGTTCAATAAAAACTAGTAGCTTAGTTTTGTTGTTTGCGTTGGTGGTATGGTGGTCAACCGAAAAAATGAAGAGGAATTGATCTGATGTTGATTATGTTGGTTTTCTCTCACAATCTCTAAATCCAGATATATTTTTTCACATGAGTTTTTGTTATTGTTTTCTTATCTTGAGTTTTGTCAGGATAAAAAAGTTGATGAGTTGTGAGAAGATGTCTTGTACACAATATCCGGTAATTTCCTTGAGAAGATTGAGGGGAAAGTGAAGTGGTACGAGAGTTTGCTCTCACTAATTTTCCAAGAGATGAGCTTTACATTTTGATTGGATTTCTTTCTCCTATATTTTTTTTAGCTTTCTCTTAGTCAAGTGCCTAAGCAAACCACATATGAGATAAGTAGAAAAAAGTCACTTTCACGATGCGTGAACTGCTTGGGTTGGTTGCTCACTTAAGTACAAAATAGTATCTCAAAAAGGCAAAAAAAGGTAGAGTTCTTTTCTTTGACGAAACAAGTAGTCTGCTAAACTCTTTAAGTACGCTCTTAAGACTAAGAGAATGTCGTCATTTTGCTGTCAGATTAGATTCAACTTTAGATCTGCGGCCAATTTTCCAAAACCAGATGGACCACTTTTGTTTTGCTGCGTTAGGTTCTTCGTCAGCAAAATCTGGTTGGATGATGGGATGTGTGATGTATGTACTACTGAAGCTTAATACTACTTATGTACTTTCATCATGAATGAATGAATGAATGAAATTGTTAGGTAGTTGAGAACAAGTCATTTTTGTTGTAGGTTGGTTTGGTTGTACATCTACTTGCCGCAGCACCACCACCACACCACAGCAGCAACTTTACTCACTCAAATAGTCAGAGAATGGAATTGAAAGTGTGTATATTTAATGCTGTGTAAGTTTCCGAGGTTTTTAATGAAAAAAATCTGGCATGTTCTACTTACTATCTTTGTATACGTAATCATGTGTTAGTACACGGATTCAAATCTGTCACAGGTCTGCATAACTTGCCAGATGGCAAGAAAATATACCAGCACTAAACTGTGACAAAGTCCACTCATGTCTTTGGATCTCATTGAGATCGGGTTATTTTGTTTTCTCTCAATGAATGACACGGTTCACTCCACTTAATAAACAGAACACAACAGACTTCTCCTCCCTTCTCTTGTAATTGTAACCTTTCGCTCAGAAACAAAATGAGTTCTTGTGGAGGATGACCACGTCATGTTATTTTCAAGTCTTTTTTCAATGAAGCTTGTCTTTCTCATCATCATGTCAGGTCAGATGTACGAGAAGAGACTTCATTCACAGCCTCCATTCACTTGATTATAAGAGTGAGCAGACAGAGCAGAGGAGAGGAGAAAAGAAAAACGTGTGGGGATTTCCAGCTAAAAAGTTTGTTCCTTTTAATCAAGATGTGGTTGGTTGGTTGCTTGCTTGATATCTAATGTAATATAAGTTAAGTATTAAGTAGAAAACTACTACCAAAAACTGCTACCATACTACCGGCTTTCCTCCATTTTTCTGGAGAGAATGAATGGTATAATATGGTATAGTCATAGTCCAGGAGGGAACTTGGGAAAAGCTGGTGGCTATGAGTCTATGAGCAGTTGAGTTGAGCTCTTTTATAATAGGTATAGCATCTACCTTCCGAGTCCCACAGTTACAGTCGACTGGAGGAACTAGCTCCACTGACGTAATTTGATTTAGAGGAATTGTAAACGGTGGAGGGAGTCATAAATTATTCCTCTTTATATTTTGGAAAATCTTTCATTGATGTGATGTGATAGATACACCACCGGTGGGTCACATTCACATTGCTAGAGAGATGGAGGAGCCATCCACTCCACTCGTTTGTCTAGAGCTTAAGGTAGGGAAATTGTAGAGTTAAATCATTCCCATCTCACTTGGATGGAGGCAAGGTCGGAGTCAAAGTCAGTTATAGATAGGGTGAGTACTACTAGGGAAGCTTGGATTCTCAAGTCCCTTGCGGAATGCAAATAAGGTACGACAGTCTCTAAGCTGAGAGAACTGTCTGAATTTTAGAAGTTGAGATATACTCTGAGCTTAAACCCAAATCCAACCAAACTAAACCAAACCAGTACAATCCACTCACTCAGATATAATATTCCACTGATTCAATTCCCTCGAAGAAGGTGCATTGCATTTGCTTCAACGCCGGGTTGGAAATTTGGAGTAAAATTGAAATTTCAAATTTGATCTAAAAATTGAGAAATTACAATGGACGGCGCCGAAGCCATGAAGCAAAAGAAATGTTGCCAGAAGAATGCAATGCGATACGATGATACGTGTAAAATATAAAAAGCTTGAACCTAGCTTAACCGATTTGATTTGAATAGAATGAAGTGCCTACGGCTTGTCTTGTCCCTGGTTTAGTTTCTTTTATTCTGTATTAAGATAAACGAGCTGACTGGCTGGCTTTCTCCAGAGGAAATGCAAGAAATACGTTTTTTTTGTTGCACAAAAATCACCACCGGCACGTTTAGATATATCTGTATTTTGCATCGGTCATTCAAATTCTAAACCAGTCCACTTGATTTCATCCATTCATTCATTTCTAGTTACTCCTTTTCTTGATGATGATGATGATGATCACCCTCTTGAAGAAAATGGGAATGGGTTCTGGCTCTGCAGACCACTTTTCCTTCCTTTTCTTTTTTATTCTTTGGTTTCGTTTTTTGGTTTAAATTCATTCACTCCAAGAATTTATGAGCTGCTCACTTTTTTTACTGCAGTGGTTTTGTTTGGTTTATCAGTACAGCGTTGAGAATAAAAATGTTACAATTTTGGTTCTTGGTTCATTCAATATCCAAGAAAAAAATCAGCTTGGGTGAAGACGAAGAAGAATACAAGAGAAAAAACTAGGGCAGATTTTTATAGCTGTAGTTTTCGCTTAAAGATTACAAGATTTACATCACTTTAAATGTGCCTCATTCCACTCTTTTTAGAGGAAAAAAGGAGGAGCATAAAACAAGTAAAGAACCTCGGAAGGAACTCAACAGAAAGATATTATAACGTTCCTCAAAGAAACATTTTTCTCCCTTTTTTGCTAAAGAAAAAGGATGTTTTCATTGTTAACAAAAGATTTATTGGAAGGAAAATCTCATTTTAAAGTTACTTTCTCGTCCACATATATATGGTTGGGTGAGTAGTAGAGGAAAAATCAACGAGCCAAACAGTGAGTAAAAAAAGTGTTGTTGATTATTATGATTATGATGGTATCGCACTCTATAATACTATGCGTTTGTATGGAAGTGTAGGAGAAAAGAAGGAGATGGTTTCAATACATATGGTCGTAGATTGAATGAGGAGACGAACCAGAAAATTTTTCACAACTTTTCTTTTCGACATTATGTAATAATATATTTGTATTTTCAATAAAAAGTATGAAACTCAGCTATATAAATAGCCACGTTAACAGTGAACTTAAACTAACGCCATACATTTTGCTCACAATAATGCCAACAAACCTGATTGGCATAAATTTATTTCCAGTAGTGTGTTTTTCTAAATGGGCGTAATAATATTTCAAGTAAATTACAATCAATCAGATTGCAAATTTTTTTCTTTCATTTATTGCATAAAATTTCTAATAATAAAAAATGATTTCCAAAATGTATTGAACTACTTATGCATGTAACGTAATTTAATTTTATGCGGGCAGAAATAATTTAAAAATTAAATGTACTTTTTGACCGTTTGACATTGACCTAGTTCGACAGCATAATTGAATTCTGATGTGGGAAATCATAACTATCACCTTATCAAATATGTTAGCATAGATGTTGATTTAGAATAAAAAAAAATTAATTTTATATATAACAAAACTTTAAAGGAGAGGTACAGACCGACGATCTGCTCCGCCTTATAAAGTAGCTACCCCCCAATTTCTAGCAACATTTATATATTTGTATTAGCATCTATCTATCTACAGAATCTACTCCCACTCCGTATGTAGCCTGAGGTCATAAATGATGACACAGAAAATTGAGCAAGTCTCTCTGCCTATGCAGATCTTTTTGCTCGTTTAGCCTTTCAAATCCTCTTTCCATATTTTGAAACATAACTAAAACGCAAAGTAATATAGAACATAAATGAACCACGAACACAAGATATGCCTATTTCTCTATTGTCTGTACTATCCGTTTCCGCAAAAGCTTAAAAGATTACCGTAATACTTTTGAGGAAGGAAAGAAAAGCTGTTCTACCATAAAATACACAAGTGAAGTCCTGACCTATTTATGAAAGGGGAGAGAAAGCTAGAGGATGGAATTATAAAGGAAGGAGGAACGCAAGCGATTTAAATTTTCATTTGGTTTATACATTCTAAAGCTAAAGTTGTTACAAATGGAGAAAATAATATTATACACACAGCTTTACTTTCATTATGTGATATGTATACTTAAGATCGATGCTGGTTTGCATAATATTAACTAATCTACATATAATGAGAATTCATACGGACAAGCAGACAGCAGCGGAAAGTTACGCGCATCAAATAACTTAAGCTCCTTTCAAAAAAACCTTTGTGGATTATTTGCAAGCTTTGGCAACGCAACTTGATGTGATGCAATGGATAAAAACATTTACATTTGTAAACAGAAGAGAAATGTAATCGTAAATAAATGAGGGTTTCGAGCCTACTACTGTACTAAATGTAGATAAGAATGGCACTGCGCCACTGTTTTGACTTGCAACAATATATAGATCATGCTGGTCGATTAGAGTAAAATGTTGATTTGATGAAGCAAAATGCCAGTTTCTCTTTCCGTTTCATAAAATTTGTCATTTTCCATTGTCGTTTGGTAGTGATGTGATTACTTGGCAAAGGAACAGCGATTCCTAGAAGGTACAGTAGTTTGTCCATGTTACTACATCAACGAGTGGTTCATAAATAAAGTTTATTCACTTTGTGCCAATTCAGGGTTAACACCTATAGTAACTGTTGAATTAAATTATTTGCCTATAAATATACGAATGATGTTAAAATTCATCAAGTAAAAAATAGCAACGGTAGACATATAATCGATTTTAAGTGTGTGTAAAATTGCCAGCAGCAGTTAAAAAACTAATCCGTTGAAGTTAAATTTACAAATTAATTAAATATTGTATTAAATAAAATAAACACAGTATTGCTTGTAAATTTATTATTTAATTAAATATATTTTTCTTTAACATTAGTCACCTTCACGACTAATGAGAAACCGCGAACAATCGATCTAGAAGTTTGAATAGTTGTATGGAAAAATTTAAATTAGCTTAGGCGGCGTCTATTCTCTAAAAAATATTTTGAATTGTATCAATATGTAATAATAAAAACATTTTTATATACATTTAAAATATTCTATTTACTTAATGCTGCCGATCATTTTAGTTCCCTCAAGCAAGTAAAGAATTTACGGACCATGAGAATGAGACCATTATCATCCTTCCGCTTTCTGTTCAATAACTTTACAAAAATGGAGCGAAACGTCTTACTTTTACTCGCTTTGCAAATCAAAGAAAAGGCAATAATATTCATTACGAGACACGAGACACTATGCAAGAGGTATTTCTTTATATTTATATGCAATTTTTATTTCACAAAGGCTCAAAGTTTCATATATTTATAGCTAATAAACAATGCATGCCTATAATGCCTAGTGCAAACACGCGTAGGTTACTTTGAAGCTAGGCTTAGTGTTTCGTTTCGGTTGAAAGCTCGTCTTCGCCAAAGAAAAGTTTGAGTTTGGAACGGGTGAAAAACAACTTTTTCAGAGTTTTTCAGATTCAGAATTGGATACATGCTTGTATGCAAGATTTTTCGTGCTTTTGTATAAAAAAAAGAAGTGAGCTCAAAACTCAAAAGTGAGCAAGAACCAATGACGTAGGCTATAATGTTTGTGCCGAAAAAAGCTAATTGTGACCAAACGTTTCGAAAAGCTGGTTTACTAATTGATTTGCCATTTTTGAAATAAAAATTCTACTTATTTATAGTTGCAATGCTTTTCAACATAAACCGTTCCCAAACAAACATCTACGGGAATCGAATTTAAATTCTGTTTTCAGAAATATATTGACCGACCTACAAATTATACAAACCACGTTTCTTACCTTGTCTATCTATGAATTACTTTTCAAAAACTCACTGAATTTCATTCAAATTTTTAAATGAAAATTACCTACAGAAGAAAAGCGATTTTAGCTGTGTAATTTTTCTATCTCTATTAGAAATGCATGACATGCTGCTAGCTATGACAGTCTAAAAAATTAGCCCAGCTTTTCAACAAACCCTGCCACCTGAGAGAAAGTCCAGCAAACATACAAAATATGTATCTCCCTATTTTCTATACTTTCTCCTCCAAAAGTTAGAGCAAACAGTTGGATTCACTCTCCTAAAAATAAATTTTCTGTGCCCCTGTTATGTTAGCACAAATAATAAAAATTGCACACATCAGCTAGCTTTTCTTCACATTTCCTTTGGGTGTTGTGTACAACACAACTTAAGCTAGCAAAAAAATTTAGTTTTTAGTTTGTGTCTAAGCTTAAAACCAAACCAAACCACAACGAAGCCAAGCCACTACCACAGAACGGTCAGGATGATTAATACATATAAATCAACTAGAGCAAACCACTCTTTTTTTCTGTTCCATTATTTCCAACTAATTGAATCTGTTGTCGGAGATGAAGATGTGAGGCTAATGGAAACACTGATGGAGTGAGCGAGTGAGAGTTTGGAAGGGGATGGGTGGGTAAGGGAGTGAGTGAGTGAATGAAAAATCTCTTTTAAAAAGGCTCAGTTTATTTTTTCCATAGCTGTCCATATTTTTTCCTTTATACCAACTTTCCTGCAATTCTGCCTTCCGACTACACTTTAACCTACGTGTAAGTACAATAAAACCATACAAAATATTTTAATAAGGGCGTTCACTATATAATATTTTGAATTGTGTAAAGAAAATATTAAATATTTTGTTTTTATCTACAAATAGGAAAACAGTTTTGCTTCCAATCTTTCATTAGTTTTTTTCATTTCAAAAATCAATATTATTCGTCTCTCTCTCTGTCAATACACTATTGCATTCGTCATATCAAACTACATATCACCCATGTGTACTTTTCCTTTTAGCTGAAAAAATGAAGTTAGATGTTTTTTTTCCTTCTTTTCATTTATTTCCTGTTTGAAAAGAATGGAATGAGGCATGTCATTTTCGACTAGATTCGATTGGTAGAAGCTCGAATGCTTACAAGTGGTACCTTTTACGTAATATAATATAAGGTAACGTGCTCTGGTCCTGCCCTGATATATAAACCCACACACACGCAGAGTAAATGAGTATATTATAGTTCAACGTCAACCCAACATTAGATTTCTTTTATGTACTTTAGCAGCAAATGTCAAACTCTATTTTAGTTCTTATCAGCCAATGGACGTAACTCAATTACCGGTCTCTTCTCTTGTGAGTCTTCTTCCCAATTTTTTTTCAAGATTCCTTTCAAGCATGTTTGCTTGCTACCAAAACCAAACCAAACCAGGTACAAAAGGCAGCTGTGTGCAGCTGCTCAATGGTTAAGAAAGTGAAGGTCTAGTTGAAGATTTGATATTGAAGAGAAATGACAGGATGGTCATTATAACTCACATACATAAACCACTGTTGGTGTACCACGTCGGTATATTAAAACGTATGTGTGAATAAATTTAAAGCAGATTCATAGGTAAAACTGGATACACATTCTTATGAAATGTTGTTTTTGTGAACACTATATCAGAAGGACAATCGTTTTCTTGACTTTATGCCTTTGACGCAACTGGATTTGAGCGGTTGCACTTCTTGCCCATAATTTTATGTGGCTGAAATCAAATTAGACCCGGCAGCACAACTTTTCACCGGAGGATATGAATTAATTTGGAGCCTGCTCTCTCTGTTTTGTTCCCATGTGCTTGACAATTCGGGTCTGTCAAGGTTTTACGTTTTAGCACTTACTTAGAACTGATAACAATCAACGCTTCGTAGCAATATAAACACACAATATTATCATGAAAATGTTGTACTGTACTGTGCTGCGGAGAGAAGTTGAAGAAAATTATGGTTTAACCAAAACCACAAGACACAAGATGAATGATGATGATGATGTTATGTGTTGTGATGGGATGTGACGAAACCTTTTCCATAAGTCACTCACTTACTTTCACTTTCAGCAAGACACAAGCTACACTAACACAATAACAGGATGTGTGTGAGTGTTTGCATCACTTTCCCATTCTCTCCATTAAAATTAAGTTTCAGCAAAGTTTCTGAGCGGCGTTGAAAATACCACTGATGCTGCCGTTGAAGTCTCGGTCGACAATTTAGAACAAATGGTGGTGATGATGTCAAAAACAAGAAAGATATTATTACGAGGAAGAACTGGAACAAGACAAGCTTTGAAAAGCCTCACCACCATCATCACCCTCAGCTTTCCATCTTTAACATTTTCCTCCTCCCTTGTGATATTGTTTTGCTCCCTTTTATATTTTGTTGTCGTTGTCACCACCAGCATAAAAGGATGGAGAAGAGAGAAAGGTTGTCAAAGGAAATGAAAAGGAATTGAATTAAGCTAACTAGGATTTAAAGCTTGAATTTAATATAAGCAATTCCCTTTTCTTCCTTCGTCTTCATCGTCTTCATCCTCACTCTTTATTCTTGTGTTGTGTGTAAGATTTATACGCCAAACGTGTTTAGCTTTGTCGTCTTTGTTTCACAAAATTCTCAACCCAAACCAAACTAAATTGACCTACTTAACATTCTCCCACCGTATTATTTGTCTCTGTGATTCAAATTCAATCTGTAAAAAAATCCAATTTTTTGCACAATGTTCAATGTTCATCCCATATTGATTTAGCGTTTCAATCCAAAATAATGTTGTAATTTGTGACCAAGACCATGATGCTTGATTGATTGGAGCTGAGCACGCTCACTCTCGCCTATTTTCCCCTTGTTGCCTTGAAGCAAAGTGGCAATAAATAAAATGGCCTATTGTAAATGTAGATATGTAGCGAAACTGTAACTGTAACCGTAACGGACACGTGCCCTATTGCTATTCCATCGACAATCCCTGGCCTTGTCTGGTTTGGTATGGCTAGTAAAAGTCACTCAATTTATGATGGCTGTTCATTTCCTAGTCACTCTCAATCACAAAAGTCAAAACCCAAACGTGCATAAGGCCAATAATAATATAGCACAGGGCAGTAGAGTAGACGTAGACCTTTCCCTCATTTTTTTCTCTCACAGGAAATTGGTAACATAAGTAGATGAGCAAGATAGATGTGTTTCCAAACTGAGAAAGAGAAACACTTTTTTATTTTTTTCCTTAAGAAACAAAACACAAGAGCTGCTCACTTCTCTACACTTTGTAACATTCGATTTCCATTCCTTGTCCACGTGCTCGGAGGAGGATTGGACCTGGCTTGGGATATGATGTAGGGTTTAGAAAAAGGATATAATTTTCTCCACTGTTGGTACTACTACTCTTTCTTCTATGATGTATTGGCTGCTTCCGCTTTCAAGGCAGGCCTGGAATGGAAATGACAATGGTACTGCACTGCACTCCTTTCCTAGTCCCCAACTTTTCATAGAGTTCCGTTTTCTTACTTGGTTGCAAGTTTGACGGGGACAAGCTTTAGCTTTAGTAGTAGCTCCCGTGCCACCCGTGTGCTCCTGCTGCTGTTGATGGGATTATATATGACGTCACTTTTTCATATTCTCCTTTTCTTAGCTTGCAACGCCACGCAACTTGCCACTGTGGTTTAGTTTGGTTTGGGTTGGTTTGGAAAAAGTTTGGCAATTTTCATACTAAATGAGCCAGATTTTCTTGCCTGATGAACTGAAGATAGGAAAAAGCAAAGCAACTCCCGCAAAAGTTTTCTCTTGGGACACTCCAACGCCGCTGCAGCTGGTCAACTGACAGATTTTTCGTGTAATTTTTACACGGTGACTTGAATACGTGATTTTGGTTGGTGAGGTTTAACGCAGTCAACCAAAAGTTGATAGTTGAGAAGCTTCAAAAAATAAGTTATTTATTGTCATGCACAAGAAGATGAGGCAAGGCTAAATTGTTTGGGAATGCTGAATGTTGAAGCTCAATACCGATCTGATCTTTCTGCTTGGTAAGCAGTTCAGGAAATGGAAATTGAAAATGATCCTTGAATCTGAATCTATTTTTTTCAACAAGCGTCACCACACCATACCACTACCACAGTATAATAGTACTGGCTTGTTTTTTTGGAAACCAAAACCAAGTGTGTTGGCCAGTTTCCAGTTTATTTAAGGGATAGTATATAATATTCCTGTATGTAGTATTATTATGTATGTATGTACGTGGATGAAAGTGGAAATAATCATCTCATGAAAAGTTGATGCTCAATACGTGACCATGAAAGAGGTTGTGGTGTTCATGGATTCATCCATAGCACATCAAGGGGTCTCACCCGGCTCAATGAGGTTACGATGGGCAAACTAAAAAAATTGTATAAAAACATTGCTTTATATTCCTCTTCTGATGAGATTGTCGGTTGCTTGAGCTTCGCAAAAAATAAACTTTGGAGGATATGATGATGCTGATCTGGTTATGGTCTGATGATATTCATACAATCCCTTTTTATAAGCAAACACACGGTTGGTTTGGTAGGTTGCTAGGATTTGTAGGAAGGGAGGGAGAACCAAGAGAGCATTTACTTTTGGCCCCAGTTAATATTATAAAAGAAGTTTTGGGAGTTCGTGCTGAATGGGCCAGGCCATGGATTCATTACGAAAAATAGAGATAACGCAAAGTACATGGGCAAATAAAGGATAAACCAAATTGCCTAATTCTGTAACATCATCCAAATCCTAACTTCACATCACATCACATAGCGTAGCGACACCGACGTCATACTTAGCCTTCTGAGTAAGATTGTCACTGTAGTAAAAAAAAACTCCTGCTTTCCCTACGTTTGCGTTTATGTGAGCTGCAGCTTCATATGGATTCACTTGATTACGTCGAGCTTCCGGTAAAAATTTTCATGTGGATTTACAATGTTGGTAAATTGAGACTTTTTCTTCAATGTGTAGATCTGCTACTGGCGTTGAACCTAGCTCATCAGCAAAACGCTTGTTCGCCTTGGATTGAGCTTTAATTTATTTGTCCTTGTTTAGCTTGGAAATTGTTCCACTGAAATTCTCCAATCAACGGTACCAATGGTAGGTGGATGTGTAAATACATGAGCAGGCCACCATGTTCATACATATATGCCCACTTTCTATTAAATTAAACACAAGTTGAATGAAATTCCTGGCTCATGTGTGTGCTATATTCCTCTCTCTCTTTCATTTTATTTGAGTAGTCCGGTCATTTCGTGGAAGCTGATGTGATGATATGGTAGAGTTCAGAGCCGTTTTGCAAAGTGGAATCTAAATGGTACCCAGTTGGTCGACACCATTATGAGAGCCACGTAACGTTGCACACCAAATTGTACATGTGAGAGAGCTATAGAATACACGTGACACACAGCATCTACATCTCCACTCTATCTATATGTTTATACAACCTAAAGTCACTTGAATTAAAGAGAGTAACTCACTCATCCAGCTACCAACAAGCCAACAACATAGCATTGAGCGTAACACAGGCTTGTGTATGTTCCACGACGTTACATTTTTTACATTGCAAATCTAATTTTACCATCACACACAAGTTCCTTCTTATACACAAAGTTCAACTACTTTCTTTGACTCTGACACGTAGTCTTTCTTCTTACGATTAGGTTGAGTCTACCGTAAGTACTTATCTTCTGTAGCACCGTTTCACTTCACTACTCATTTCAAACATGATGTTAGGTAAGGAGGTAGGTATGTAGGTGCTTCCGTTTTCGTTCCACTACTGGAAATAATATAGAGAGGTTAGTATTCTTATCTCCTTGTTTCGATTACTGCCACCGAAAGGTTCCAAGGGGGCTATTAAACTGGTGAAGAAAAAAACCCAGAGTCATCATGATGAAAAAACGAACAACAATATTCACATACACACATGAGTAGAGAGGAGGGTTTTGTGTGGAGTAGGCAAGTTTGTCGTTGTCGTTGCTGGTGTTAAAAGCCACTTCAGCTTTTCAGCCCCAGCATCGGCCACTCTGGCTTGTCATCATTATCATCCTCTTCTCCTTTCTTGAAATCAACCCAATAAAGATTGTCATAAGTGTACCAAACCAAGCCAATACAGCTTATTTTTATTTCAGGTCGATTTTTTGCAGCGTGAAAAATTTTGTAGCCTGAGCTTCACGTCATGTCAGCTAAGAGAAGTTAAATGAACAATTCTGAACGCAGGAATTTTTTTGAGTAAGTGTGAAGTCGTCCACTTGAATAAAAGGTTTTGCTCCTCTTTTTGTGAAAACTGCCGAGTTAGCCCTTCTTTCTTGTCGTATTGTTGTTGTTAAGTGATGGAGTAAGTATCCTTTTTGGTGAGGAGGCGTAAAGTAGTATATTATCAGTTTTGCTGACACGCAGAAATTTTTATTGAAGAAGAAAAAAATCACAGACGTAAACGTACTTGCTTACATTCGATTATACTGGTAGGAATCATCCGGTTGCTTCACAAAGAACGTCAACAACGCTTTCATTTCTCGATCAACTCTGTGTGTTTATGTTGTATTAGAAAAGTAGGGTGGAAAAGCTGTTGTTGTAATGTAATGTAACGTATGTAATGTTGGCTGACACTCTGAGATTCTTACTTTCTCTCACTGAATGAATTAAATTCACGTTAGGCTGCTTCGGAGCAAAGGCTAAACGCAATGCTCCTATTTTTATATAGAAAGTCTGTCTTCCTCGATACTTACCACCAAGGAACTTGTGAACTCGCAATGTTTTTCTTGCACAATTCGTTTCAAAACTGCATCACTTCACTTTCTCCTCCTGACTCCGTTTCTGAGCGTCTGATTGTGTGAGCAAGAGCTAGACACAATGTTTGTTTCCTTTTGCACTCACTTTACAAGCGGATGTTGCCGGTTGGCTGTTGCCGACAAGAAAGATAGGAAAATGTTAAGCTGGCCAGAAAGCTTACGTCCAACGTTACAACTAAGAAAAAAATTCTGTACAAGCAGATATTCCGCTTTTATCTATTACTACTACCAAATTTATATATATGAAAATATATTGGAGGCGTAGAACCGATGCCGATGCTACGTGTGCAGGGTGCATGCATGCTAAAATATAGTATATACTTTTTTTGCTCTTCTTTCTTTCGTAATGTGGCTGGCTGCTGCTGATGTTGGCTTGGCTTGGATGAATGCAGCTCCTTAAAGTTTCTACCAGTATAGCACACAAAGAAACTGCTATTCCTCTAGAATTCTGGTGTACAATGTAGTAGAAATAGTAGTAGTTCCACACTCTTTCTGTAGTTTTGAGTCAGTGAGCCGGAGAAAAAGCAAAATCTCTTAAAAGAAGGAGAAGAGAGGTTAAGAAGTAAATAGATGGAAGTGGAAAGGGAGCTAGCTAGCTGTTCGAGAAAGAGAAAGAAAGAAGCGTTTCTTTTTGCTCACTCACATAGAACATATGTATGTGTTGTCAAATGAGCATGAGAAGAGAGAAGGAGTTTTATATTATGAACGGCGTTCGTATCCTTCTATCCCTACACTCACTCACGTCCCTTCCAAGTACATCCAGTTAAGTAGTATATGAAAAAGGAAAGGATGAAATCAAATGCAAAAATCCATTTAGATATAACTCTAGGCAAGAAAAATAAGGAGGATTTTCAGCTTCAAACTCAACTCAGCTCTCAGTATTTCTTGTGTAAAGCTAGTAAAATACATTCTTTCTTTGAGAGTAAAGGAAAAGCCAAAGCCAAAAAGACTCGTTTAAAGGAAAAAGGTCGGGTTGGCGTTGGCCTTTTGCATTGCAAGAAAATGCATTTTATCTACTTTATATAACCTGCTGTTTTTTTTCTAAGAGTCTAATGTTTAAATAAGTTTCTCTCTTTTGAGTTTTTTTCTACTCAAGCACACCAGACCAGGATGGATAGTAGGATAAAAAATGTAAAAAAAAGTTGGTTACTATTTTTTTCTCCGGAACGAACGACGAGATGGATGGAAAATAGGCTAACTTTTGGTGTATTATATTATTATGTACCACTGCTCTGCTTATTCCTAGCTAATGGCTTACGGTGGTCGCCTTTTGGTGGGGTGAGTACTAATATCCTCATATCCTCACTTCACTCGCCGACTCATGATCATCATCATCAGCAGCAGAATACTTAACTTCCAACACAGACCAAGACCAAGACCAAACCAAACTAGTCTAACGTCAACCACAAGAGGAAAGAAAAGAAGATGGAGAAATAGCCAAAACCCATCAAATTCACTGCGTGATGTGATGTTTTTCATCATATCATAAAGCTATCGTCGTCATCATCATACAACTTTTCCGCTACTACTCCAAATGCTTGCTCTCAATTTTTCTCAAAAAAGGGGAAAGGATGCGATACCTAAAGACCTAAGTAGAAAAAAACTAACAAATCTATTCATCTATCTATCCATTTCCCTTGCCTGCATTCCACCAGCAGCTCAGACTCAAACACACGAACACACACATCCATACTAACTAAGCAAGTAGATGAGTGAGTGTAAGGCTAAGCCTTCGAAAAAAGTTTGTCCCAAGACACTTGTTGAATGTTACTTTCTGTACACGTTCGTTCACTTTCCCCTTGATCGTCAAAAAATCTTGGGTCTTTTTTTGCGGTATGAAATGTGGTTGTGGACATTATAGAAGACTGAGAGGTTGGCTGTTGGTTGACTTTCCATCAAAGAAAAATAGGGACGACGGAGAGAGAAAAAATATTGTAAACTGAAATACTTTTTCCGGCTTTCTCCGCAATTTCAACACCGGATATTACTTATGGTAAAAAAGTTTCTCAGAGAAAAATTTACAAGTTAAGAAGGACTGTAGTAAAAAATATTCAGCAACATTTTAATGAAAAGGGGTTTCCTCTGTTGGTGAATACCAGAATGAACGTGAGTAATTTATACCTACGTTCTAATGTATGTGTCTGGTGGTAGTTGTGTGGTGATCTGGTGATGCTCCTAACTACAACTTAGGGAGTCAGACACAGCTGTTGGAAAGATATATGGCTATCTATCTGTAGATTCCAAACAAACTAACAAAAGTTATTGTTGGATGGCTTATATAAATGTTCATGTTTTGTTTGCTCAAGCCAAGACCAAGAGAGTTGACGACAGGGAAGGGGAACAGAAACAGAACAAACTTTTTTCTTTTTCACCAAGAAATTTTTGCATTAAACACCATACATACAAATACAACGGTTGAAAATAAAAGAGTAAATTTTAATGCTTGTCTTTTCATTCAACTACCCATTCATTTTCTCTGCCAAGCCAAAAAAGGCGGTGTGGTATGGTATGGAACTCTGGAACTGGAATGTATGGATGGTAAAAGAAGAAAAAAAGTCTTGAAAAGTTGTACTTAAAAGGCCCATATCTCACTTTTTTCCTGGCTGGGTAGACTACCTACGCAACGCAAATACTAACGGTCGGTGAAAGTGATGATGATCATCATCATGATGATACTTTTTTGTCCGTGTGAGTAGAGAACAAGAACAAGCTACTTTTTATTCAATACTTTTTAGCCAAAAGTGCATATAAATGGAGAGAATCGTCTGCTTCTGCTGCTACTCCCTTGCTACCTACTACCTACAAAGATATTTTGTATATTATGTCCTGTCTCACTATTTTATTCACGGTTGTTTTCCATTCCATTATTCTCCCAAGAATTTTTTGTTTACAGTCTCAACATATTTTGTGTTTTGTAGCCCGGCTCCTAATCCCAAGATAGTTTTATGTGTGTAAACTTTATATATTTACTTATGTATACTTTAGGCTCTGCATCTTTTCCCAGAATAATTCTCTAATATATCCCCACTTGTAATTTATGGTAGAGACTAAAGTATAGTGTAGTAAAGTAAGCAGCAAATGTGGATGGCATGGTGCTCAAGAGAATTCAACAGCTCTCCGGCTCAGCTTTCACTTGAGCTAACCAAACCAACCAGCAAGTTCTTCTACCTTTTTAAGAAAAAAATGCAATTGGGAGAAATGGGACAGCAAGTTTATTTTGAAGACGACGGTGAAGTTTATACAGGCAAGATTTTGAGGAGAAAATATTACTCTTTTTATAATCACCGGAATGGCGCTCGGCAGCGCTGGGTTGTTGGTGATATGATGGGACTGTCAACCTAGTTTCTCATAATGTTATATTAATATTAAGCAGGAAAGGATAAGTAATATTATGATTATATTTTCTGGAAGCTTGCACAACAAATTTTAGTTTTCACCCATTTATTTTCTGGAAGCTTGCACAACAAATTTTAGTTTTCATCCATTTATTTTCTGACGCATCTTTTAAATTGTGGATGAAATGGAAGGACGAAGAAGGCCTTGGTTCTGAATGGAAAGGTGGGAATTTACTGAGACGTTTTGATTATGAAATAAATGTACGCCCAAATTAATTTTTATTTCTTAAAAATAAATTATTTCACGAATAGATACAAAAAAGATAAGTTAGCGCAATGTACTGAATGGAATTGTTTTTCTCTGATTTAGTAAACAACTATCTTGATGATGATTATGATTTTTATACATGAATAATGACTTCCATATGTATATAAAGTTCCCAATTCCGAGAAACTTTTCGACTATCTGTGCAAAAAAGTTTGGCTTGGGAAATGGAATGAATCACAAACAAAAACAAGGGGAAAATGTTGTCTTTTACGCCAAGTTGAGCCTAACTAAGTAAATCCAAAAGTAAAATCATTTTGCGAGGAAATAGCATACCATACATAATATACCAAAAGGAGGAGAACATTTGTAGATGAAGGGGAACTAATGTGAAAAAGTTTGGGTGAGATATTCATCATCCCATTACATTACTTTTGTTTATCACTAACATAACTTGTTTTACCTTGTTTTCCTGTCTTTTACACACAGATGATGATGGCGATGATCTAAATCCTCAAAAAAGTGTTTCCTCAAAAAGATATTATGCGTAGGAAAAGGAGAAATACTTTAATAAATACTAACATAACATCATTTATTTTCCATCATCTTTCTTGCAAATACTCACCTGCTTTCTTACTAAATATATAAAACCCACAGAATAATGCTCACCACAAACAAGGAAACAACTCACTCAACTCTCAACTCAGTCTCTATTTTCCTTTTATATCAGCTTCAGCAGCTTCATTAACGGTTTAAATAGTTTTTTAGGACTTTCTCACCGTTGTCATTGTACAACGCCGCAACTGTAAAATCCAACTTTCTTATTGAGTGGAATCTTACATTAGTTTCTGCGTCCAAGGTTGAATTTCCTCTTTATTTAGTTTCTAACCATATACAAAACACTTGAAGCACAAACACATGCACATAAATCACCACCGCACATGTACATTTGTAATGCCACGCCGGTATTTTCAGATGTTATTAAGAACGCAGGAGAAACTTTTTTCTGGGAGGGAGACAGAGACAGGCCTGCTTTTCTTGAGTCGAAGTAAGTAGTACGTTCACATCATCACATACGTGTGACTTGTTGTTCCATTTGTTGTACAATGAGAGCAGCGAGTGTAGTAAAGTAACGTGGATTCTTTCATTTCTCTCTCTCTCACACACAAACTCGTTCACTCACTCACTCCTTTCGCTCCTTCATTCATCGGCTATTCTCATCCTTTAAATGTGGAAAACACGCAAACTCCGAGAGAAACTAAAGTGTTGAAAGTGAACGGGCTTTCTCTCTCTCTCTCTCCCGTTCGCATGCCATGCCAGCCACGAGCAGCTTGAAGAAGATTTGTAGAGATGATGATGATCATGATGATGTAGTTTGTTGAGTTGAGGTAAAGCTGTAATATAATGTTGTGCAACCTTCTTTTTAGTTATGCATCAAAGCTGTATAAGTTGCTGGTTTGATGATGAAATGAGATGAAGCTTGTTCCTTTTTGTTACCCCATTTTCATTATAGATATATTCATCCATTTTTAGAAATGGGAGCATCTTTTTATCAACAACCAACACGAGATGGGATTCTGGGCGAGCGAACGTGAGTAACTTCACGTAAAGTGAGTAATTGTGAAAGAAAAAGTGATTCCATTTCACTCTATCATATTAAGTGAGTGTATATTTCATAGGAGTTTTGAATGCAGGCAATTCTTCTCATCCAATCCATTCCACTTCCTCACTTTTTCACATCCAGATATATTTTATTATGATATGATGGGAATAAAAATGTTGCCTGAGGACTTCCATTTTATTATGATATCATATTGTTATATGCTTTTTTGAATGGTGCTGATGATGATGGAACAAAATTGGAGAATAGTGGTAGAATAGAATGCAACTTACCATCGCTATCAAGATGAACAGTTAAAAGATAAATTGTGACAGGGCAAGAGAATCCTCCAGCCCAGTTTTGTGTATAAAAATGAACCTCGTGTGTTGTGAATCAACTTCCAGTTTAAGTGGATGGAAATAAAACATGCAATACCATGCAATATTTATAACACGCTGCTATGGCTCTAATATAATTCAATGCAATCCATATTATATGAACATGTTTAGAGTAGACTAATATCATGAAAATTTTATAAGATACTTGAAATCCAAATCCAAGGCGAGCACGGATCAAGTGCAGGGCTCTCAATATCAAACTAAACCAAACCAAAATCCATAAATGTTTATAATATAGTTCCTTCTTATTATTATGAATGGATGTGATCTGATCCACTCTGATCGTATCGTTTGATATGATATTGATGCTTTTTAGAGAATCTCTCTTCATTCAAACTCTCTCACTGCACTCTTATCTTTATAGTTTTTCAACCCTTTATTTCTTTTTCCACTTTCACATCCCAACCAATATCCTTCACACGAACTTTCTCATAGTCTAGACTATAATATTTTTAGTAATTCGATGCCAGTTAAACATGATATCTTTTAACGAAAAAAGAAACTGTAGAAGTAATACGTCATCCAGAAGATGTAGAAATAGGAGAGTGAATAATTTTCCATTACTCCTCACTTTCTCAAATTTCTTATATCTTATACTATCTTACATTATACACAAGATGTATGTCATGAATGCAACGCAATATTTTTTGTAGGCTGTTTTGTATTGCTTGCCGCCTACTTTCTTTGTATGATATATGGTCAGACGTGATTGTCATGTGAATGGTGTGGTTTGGCGTATCGTATCCTAAGATTGCTTTCCTGTAGATGAGCTTCTTCCTCCTCTTCTCCCTTTCCCCATCAGAATACTTAATAATAGAAGTAGAAAAAAATAGAACCAAAGAAAAAACTGCAGCCAGTTCAGTACTAGAACTAAAACTCCAGTCTCTTATATTGCTATTATGAAATCGTTAAATATAAGTGATTTTTTTCTTATTTTCCATATAAACTTGTTTCTGGCTGGTTCTGGTGTAAGGCGATAAGCTTTCACTTGATATGGATGTATGTATGACACCTACTGTGTGTAAGATCCGCCTACACCACCACCACACCACATGAAAACGAAAGAAGAAGATGAAGAAGAAAACTAATGGGTTTTTGTTAAGCTTTCCCCCCAAGAGGGCAATGAGTAGTGTGTTGTGCTGCGCGCCGCTAAAATTTTATATTATATTTATTATTATTACACTATTCAATCTACTTGTTTTTATATTAGGTACATATATGTTTCTTAATAAAAATGTGGAAATAATCATTAATAACAAGAGTACATAATTATATCAAATATATAGAAAGTACACGGAGAAACGAATCGAGCACGATACAAGACCGTCCATTTGTTACCTTGATTGACGGAATAATTAACGTCAAGGAGGAGGAATAGTGCTTTCACTCTCTTCCAAACGGGTGGAAAAAATGTTGGGGATTTGGACTACACTCAAGTGGTCGAGTGATCAGATCAGGGCCCCTTTTTTAGCACTTTAACACCACGTCAAACTTCCCCGCCGTTTCTTGAAATATAAGTATAACTTGAAAGTCAAGTAGTTAGTTTTAGTGCACTCAAATTGAATAATATTTTACACACGTTTCCTCCATATTGATAAAACTTAATATCCCGAAACACAAAAGTGGCAATCCCTAATTGAATGTATTTCTTTTTTTCTTGGGTTTATTATTATGGTTATTATGTTATTCGCCGAGTGACCAAAATCATATCGTATCCTCCAAGTATTCACATAAAACTGGTAAAAAAAGGTCCAACTCACACACTCAAAATAACCGTGCACTTGGAGTGCCCGGTTGGAGAACTACACACGTTTTGCTAATGGTGGGGACTCTTTCTCACAACCTCCAAGTTTGTCCAAGTCAAAAACTCGGTGATCCGAAACTAGGAAGAAGGATATACGGACCGGGGGTTACTGATTATTTTAGCAAGATGTGTGTGATGTGATGCGGTGGTTTGGTTTGGTTCTAGAGTAGAAAATGAAATGGCTATGTACTTGAATGAGTGTGTGTGAGAGAGATGCAAACGAAACCTATTTTCTCACATCACATCTCGGCTACCAAGACCAACATAACACCAACTGGCAGAGACACAAGCAAAAGACACGACAGAAGAGAGAGAGAAAAGGGTAGGAGGCTTATATCGGTATGGTATACAAACATAATAAAATTGGAGTAACCTCCTCGTTCGGTTCATAGAGTAGTACATTTGAGCAAATTTTCTCCCCTTGAAAATAAAACATTTTGGAACCTATTTCCATTCCACTCCACTCTCTCAAAAGAAATACATCTTGTTGGTGAACCATGAAAACCTCTCTTGTTTGTTGCAAGAGTAGGGAAAGGAGGAGGAGGAGGAGGAGGAGGAGGAGGAAAGGAAATAAGATGTTAGGTATGTATAATATGTACATATAACCACACCACTTATATTTTTTCTCATTTTCTGACGGCAGAACACAAGGTATTTGTAAAAGATACACACTTTCACTACTGTAAAAATAGTTTAGTTTCTCCTCACTTTTTTGGCATAGACGCAGAGACGGAAAATAAGTTTCCCTCCAGAGACTCTTTCCAGACACCCATCATCAACCACTCTTGCGAGTAAATACATTTTTAAGGGAATGTTCAATGGAATGGTTACCTTTTAGTTTACACACACATCACATGAAATGAACAGCGAAAAAGATAGAGACTATTAACAATATATTAAGGGAACATGGTTAGCTTGTAAAAAAACTAGTCTTTTCTTTTCATTCTCTCTCCTGATGACACACCAAAAGAAGAAGTTGTCTAGAAGAAGAAGAAGAAGAAACGGAAAAGTTAGTTGCTCCAGTTTCACTGATTTACTGGTTTGATAAGTAACCGTTTTGGAAAACGAACCTTGAAGAAAAAGAGTAAATGGCGTTGTTGTTGTACCTATCAACCTATCTATTATCAATGCCTGATGTAGAGTTGCAACCTTGTTATTCCAGCAGTATGAATTCATCAATAGAAAAGGCTGGTATTTTGCTCAGATAACTATCGTACCGTTTTTTTTCGTTTTTACCTGTCTTTTGCCTCAAAAGAAAATTTGACAGAGAGTGATGATAAGCAGAGTGGCATAGAATATCGACATGTTTTCATATATCCAACCATTTTCATCTTCACCTTTCTCCAGATAGTGGAGGAGGTAAGTACATACTTGTGCAAGTTGATGAAAAAACGAGAGAAAACGGTGAGGAGCCCTTTCCTTGAAAAGTTTCCACTTGAGACGCAATTGCAAATAAATGCATGTTGAAATTGGAACGTGTTGGTGTTGGAAAAAGGGGATCGACATTGAAGTGAAACAGGAGAGAAAATATATTCCTATTTTAAACCACGCGTGTGTAAAATTGTATAAGGGGATCGCATCGTTATGAAATTTTATGGCCAATAATATTTGCCTGAGGAGCTCATATTCAAGAAAAACATGATGATCGATTCAATGGAAAAATTGACAGTAACTTGGCTAATAAGCGTGAAGTATGCTTTTGCCGGGCCATTCATGTCTTCATCATGTGAGAGAAGAAAAACAATATGATAAGTTTGTGGTAAAGCCTAAAATAAAGCCGATGGAGTAAGTACATAGCACAGTAGTTGGTATGGTGCTGACTTGCATTCTCTGAAATGGCTCTATAAAACTATTTTATTGTAGATGAAGCCAAGAAATTGCCGTAAGTAGTAGTAGTGCTGACTGCTGACTATGCTCTTGATTCTCTCTTGCCGGGTTGGGTGCCATGCCATGCTAGAGTCAGACAGGAAGAAGGGAACGCACGACAACGACAGAGTCGTGGAGGTACGATCCATATAATAGAGAGAACTTCATTGTACATTTTGTAGATCATCCCATCCCACACGACAAGCCAGACCACGCGGTACACCAAAAAGGAACACATATAAGATGATGGAGTGAGCTGTTAAGGAAGGAATAATACAAAGGCATAAAGGAAATAGCTCTTCACTCACTTCTCTCAATGCGATGAAAATGTGGTGAATTGGATGAGTAGGCACCTAAAAAGCCTTAAATTTGTGGGGGGAAAAAGCCTCTTAGCTAAATCCTCATAACAATTTTTGCATAAATGGACCACTAAACGGTGACATAAACTGCTGGATTCAAGATTTAAAGTGGTGCATTTTTTAATAATAAAATTTGCTCTTGGTGTGAGGTAAAGTAGTGGTTTTGAAGTGAAATGGAAACTTCAATTTTTCTGAATATTTTTAACCACTGTCACCTATAATTCAATATAAATTTTATACGTATATCTTGCTGGCGTGCTAATTCATCATTCAGTGTCCGATATGTTTTATCAATGATACAAGAATAGTCTACTTTGATCATTAACTTTTAACAGTAAAATTGAGTGCATGCCTTTTCCCCTTTTGAACCTTATGAACACCGAACATGAATGACAATTAGGTTGAGTTGTTCCTTTGAAGTTGATTGATAGAAATCGAATCACAAAGGTCCTAGTAAGTATGAATACATATTTGCTATTTGATTATGAATGCATGTAGTTCAGAGTGATGTAGATGCAGATGTAGCTTTATACAAAGTAAAACTTTTGCTGCTGTGTGTTGACATACTTTTTCCTTTTGAAGTCAAAACTTTTGGAAGTAAGTGGTCCAATACATTTTGCTTAGCATATTTTTGAATACGAATGAAAGATATCATAGAAGATCATCAAAAGTTCAGTAGTGTCATCGAAAACGTGATAGAACTGGTATGAAACGCAATGCAATTTAGTAGTTATATTTTAGTTTTAAAAGAAGTATGGATAAAACGACGTTAAGCAAAATTCCAATATTTAAAAAAAATTGATGCACTAAAGATGAATTATGGTTTAGCTCTGAATTTTGTTGTAATGAAAATAATCATGCATCGTGTTCAGTTGGAATGCAGGTGCTGACTAAAACTCAGAAACACATCTTGTCTGTCCGTTTGAGTTTGTTTTTATTAATAAATCCACCTCTGCTGCTATCGCCTTGGAACACCCATTCATCAATCGTCATTAAAGTATATCTATAGCTAAACCCTTACTCAATAAATAAATTTTTTCCTCCAGAAGCGAAAAACAATTAAATTACTTATTGAAAAGGTCCAAATCCCATTAATCTTTCCGACTGTTATTTCTGTAGATTTTCTTTTCTCTAATCTGTGGAAAGTATGTATTTTTTAAATGTTCTGAAAACAGACAAGGGCGCACAACCCAAACACTAAAAACAATCTTGCTGAAAGCTGGTCATTGCCAATATTTCAGCCAGTCTGTTGACTGCTGACGATGCGCGATGCTTTGGCTGACAATTGTAATTGGATTCTTTTTAATCGTGAATGACCCCACGGCCTCTTCTTGTCGTCGTCGACTAAAAAAACAATGTAAGTACATACAAGGAATATCGTTTTAATGCAACTCTCATCTCATGTGCACATTTCTATATATGCCTCTGCAGCCCATTATGAGCAGCACGTTTTAATGAGATTTTCTCTAGAAGCCAAAAAAATTCCAAATGCATGCGCAGCACATCATAAAAGTGGACGAAGAAGTAGCAGGAGCAGCGAGCAGTCATAGTCATGATGAAAAATGAGTTGCCCCACCAAAAACAGGCTAAAGAAAAAAATGATCTGATCAACAGAAATGTCATTGTTTGTTCACCAATGCAGATGTACAACTTCCGCGACCAAGTAGATAGTTTGTGGTCAAGTCACGATTTACATGTTGTTTGCATCAAGTTGCATTCGACATCGACATCATCATGAATACAATGAGCAACAGAAAGCAACATCAATAAAACCCAATGGATACCATCATATCACATCATAATGTAATGCTATATACCAATATTGCACGAGAAACAAGCTCCCTCAAAAATATAAAAATGTGATCAATATGAGAATACGAATCACTTAAATTATGCTAAAGGATGACGACCATAAAATGCACGATGAGAAGACAGTTTGGTGCTTTCCAAGCACACCAAAAAAGAGCAAAAATGAAATGTTGTTCTGACAGAATGTCACGACTAAATGCTCACTAATCAGTAACTATTAGTGGCTGATGAATGACAGCCACCTGGTCTACTTCTATGGCTTTATTCGGCCAACTTGGGGTTATTAACGTGATTAATGGGAAGGTAAAAAAACTTGTTCATTGCAATTGGAATGCGATAAGATGATTAGGATTTCGATTTGCGAGTGCATAACAAACACTGTTTTGTGATGGATACCTTTATTAGCAATAATAAAAGCAGGGCTGCTAGTGCGTTTTGTTATTTGAGGTGATGTATGGCCTAATTACTTGATAATCATGATCATCGTCATCAGAATTTGTTATTATTATTGTTAGTTGTGAAGCAAGCAAGCCGGCGCAGGCAAAAGGAAAAATACTCTTACCTGCACTTTTTTCGAATGTGGATTAACCACTTGCAAGGTGTCATCGGGACCAGTTCTCCACTCATTCTTCTCAGGTTTCAGTCTCACACTCCCTTGCATTATTTTTTTCCAAAAATATTTTAGCGAAAAAATTATTACGTTTAATTGAAGAAGCGGAGGGAAAAGGAAAGTGAACAAAAATTTTGAATTAGGGACGCACACGCTGTAATTACAGTTCTCTCTTCATTTGAGAAGCGGCGTGCACATCATACATACATGCATCAATAAACATGACATGACGAGAGTTGGGGCTCAAATAACGGAAAAGTAACGCACGCTTTTATGTCATTCTTTGATGCCGATGATGATGTTTCTGTTCTTCCATATCAATAGGCATAATTAAGCTCTTATTCACACACTGTGATGTAGTAACAAGGCGACAAAGAGCCCTAGTGCTGATTCACAAAGGAGTCGTCGTCATCTTTCTCATCATGATTGCATTTACAATCATCGACTCTGCGTCTCAAAATTGAAATTGTTGAAAATGCTGAAATACTCAGCAAAGAGCATACTCAAACTTCTTTAAGTGAACAAATCTCTGTGAAAATTCTTCACATTCAAGAGTGAAAGAAATAAAAAAGACAAGTAAATTGTACTTTTTCTTTCTCAAGTTTCTCTATCAACAACCATGATGATTCTCATTCTCGCTGAAGAAAAGTAAACATTTCAAGCGAAACAAAGTTGTAAAATGGATGATATTGCTGTTTGCTCATTGCTGTAATACATTTCGTGTCGTTGCAACAAAGTATCATTACATTTTACATTAAGCCAAGAAAGTGCCGAAAAACTTTTTTTCGCAAGAAAGTGTAATAACTACATGAACTTGAGAGAGTGAATCAACTAGATGGAACTGACACCATTCAACTATGTAAACAAATAAAAAAAGCTCTTTTCCATTCTCTTTACTTTTCACAAATATCCACTTTGGAATGGCCGGAATGGAAGAGATGGAATCCTTTCTTTTTGTTCACTCAAGACTCAAGTCCTCAATATCAGCATAGCAGCCCACTTCTCCGAAAAACAAAATTTCACCCGGAAAAAAGTTGGAACAAATTCTGTAATGTTCATTAATCAAAAAGTACTTTTGTTCTTACATTTCTTCACACAATAACTTTGAAACTGTGGAGTAGTCCACTCACAAGATGAATTTTTATTTTTTGATGATGAAAAAAAAAAATTCTTCAAAAATCCCTAGCTTAATGACCACTCTCCACTGATTTTTTCTCTCACCAACTGGCGAGAAAATTTTATATATTTTTATCAAAACAAATGGGAATACAAAGAGCCAGCAACGGCAATATGCATCATCAGGATTTACTTTTTGTATTTGTAACTTTTAGGTTGAGTCGTCATCCTGAATGATGCAAGTTGAATTGAAGCGGAATGCTTTACAAATAAACTTTCAACTTTTATTTTGAAGTGTGTGTACATAAGTCCTAACTCATCATCATCCTAACATGAGATTTTTTCATGTACATTACATGTACTTTGGATAGGTATAAAAAAGAGCAACATTTTTTGGCTCGGCGTTGCATTTAGCCTCATTTTTTGAAATCATTAGATCACATTTTCATTACTGTTTGCATACATAGTGGAGAATATACATAAGTACATAAATCGTCACCATTTAAACGGCAGAGGAAACACATCATATCATATCTTATACTTATGTTGTGTAGTATGCATGGCAGCCTTGGAAGCTCTAGTTCCAACCAAGTTCTTCCAACTCTTCTAATATGAAAGACGACGATGAGATGATGAGGAGGAGGCAACATATTGCAGATGAAATCACAATTTGCGAAAAATAAATAGCTAAGAAAGCTTCAGTCTCAAGTTCTCAAGAAGAGTGGGAATGATTATGGTGATAGGGAAAGAACAACCGACTGAACCAATTCAACCAATAGACTAGTTCACAAGATGACGATTACTTTACATTACAAGTTCAGTACAATTTGGCAAAAGGGACAAAGAGCAAATAAGAAGAAGCGTTGAAAGTAAGTATTTTTTATAGCCCGCAACAACTATCGAAAAAGAGTAGGGGAAGCTTTTTTTGAGATATAATGTTCATAATAGAAATAGCGTATCGTATAAGTATGAAAGTATGATATGATAATACGGCATGGCAATGCGATGGTAGAGCATGATGCCCTTTTTATTTTTGCTCCAATGATCTTTAACTACATCATGTAATGTGTCGTGTAATGCTCAAAACCTTTACAGATGCATATAATGGGTATTTTTATCATGATAATATTATGAATGCGGGTGACAGTTGGAAAATTTAAGAATAGAACATGGGCAGAACAGTACAGAAAAACAGTTGTCGTGCCATGCTACAACTTTGTCGCAGAAGAAGAAGTGAGAAGGAAGCACTCAAACATACCCCAAAAAAGTTTTTTTTTCATGGACACCATCATCACCATCATCAGCATCGCCTCCAACTAACTGTGTTTCTATATGGGACGTACGTAACGTTTTTTTCATGTGCTTTTAATTTTGAATGGATCTCACTCATCGTTGTTTTTTTTATACAAGTACTAACATTTGAACATACCTTTTACATTTTCCGCATTTCCTATATGACAAGTGAAGAGGACAAAGTATGCGTCGTTTGGCTTAACTAGAGCACGTGAACATGAGTAGTATTTTAATGCAAAAAGTTGTCGGTTTTTGCACACAAGTTGGCATTGGTACTCAATATATAATCTTTAGCCGCAAAATATGTTGTGAGCAGTCATAGAATTGCAAATTGAAAGTAAATTGTGATAATCTGAGCTTGACTTGAGCACTTTTGATGCTTATCCAAAAAATGTTTATGCAGCTTAGAATCCTATGAACGACTTCTTAGTTGTTCATATTATTATTATATATAAGCATGTTGTATATAGATAATGTATTCATACGTAAATAGAGGTAATTTGCAATTTGTAGTCCAAACCAAACACTTGCAAAATCTTTTTTAGCAAGTGGGGGAGGTCGATGGGCACGGCACGCACAATTTACATTCTTCTTTGATGCGTACTGAAGATTAAAAAGTATAAAAGGGAATCTCTAATTAAGGGACAAAGCTAGCGCAATCTTTATATGTCATCTGATTGTTGGAGCATGAAACATTTCCACCTTCAATATTAATTAGGGTTTCTTGAGGAATATATAGCATTGACGTGTTGCAAGAGATTTTAATAAATGATGATGAGACGAAGAAGTTTTGGGAGATTCAAGACATGTTACTGACAAAAACGGCGAGCTGTGACGACGCTAATATATTACATTTGAAAATTTATAATACTATATCATCTAGTTTCAGTGCTCCTTGAATTGGCATTGTTCCACTTTCATAACTAGAGACATCATCACTCGATATCGTTTGTTTAATACAAAGTTACAAAACACACTTTAAGATGAAGTAAAGTATGTTTATGCATCGCGTGTGTTTATGGAAAATACCAACTTTTGACTTAAGTATACATTTGATGTATATTTTCTCTACTTGTATATTCGTAATAAATGTCTTATGAATGAATATTGATAATGCTATATTTTGCGGTAGTATCTTCTCAAAGGACCGAAAGTCGGGACGTATCAGTATCAACATCAGCCCAAAATTGGATTGTAGGCTTTTTCATCGTATGAATTTACATCGTCATGCTATTTCATAGTCTTATACGCCATCGTACGGTCACCTCATCGTAGCCATATTATAACAATTATCCGTTTCATCGTATTCATTTTTTGGAAGTTAGCCGTTTCATAGTATCCTAATTTCAAAAGATATCCTTTTCATCGTATGGATACGATGAAAGGTACAAAAATCAATAAGTGTATAGAAATTCTATTTTCGTTTTTTAGAACCAATCAAGTCATAGCAAATAGCGTAGTCAACACTCATTCTTGTTTCTTTCGGATTTCATGGGTACTGGGTACCCTGTAACTTGTGTATTAATTTATAACATTCAGTGCGAAAGAGGACTTGCAATTCACATCTATTTTTACAAACGTAATGATTTTATATGTATTTACTTTGGTTTTCTTCATGTTTTTACACACCAAGGCATCAACATAACAAATATCAACGGTTTAGAAGATAACTGAAGAGAAAAAGCACAAGTCATATCAACGTTATGCAAGCGCTGTACAATATTTGAACTATAGCTTTTTTAAATTTTAACGCTATAAATTTTTTAGAATTTTTAAACACTTACTGATATTGCTCAGACATGGGCTAGGTTAAAACCCTGGGCTTTAACGCTAGAACCCACTGGGTACGGGTTTTGTGAGGTATAATGGGTTTAAACGGGGAGTATTAATTTTCCATGTATTTAGCATGGTAATTCATTTCATTTCATGTATTATGCATTAACTTAAGTTCATAAACAAAGAATTAAAATGCAGTGTGACTATACCTGTAAATTTAATAAAAAATTGTTAGATTATCAAGACATCATTCAGTTGTTAAATTTAATTTTGGCTGAGGATAAATGATGATCAACATACATATTGTATTTACATAAGTTACATATTGAACCATTACCACCAACAATGTACTAATAGTTAAAAATTCAGATTTAACATTGATTTTTTGCCCATAAAACCACGAAATTGTAGGTGTAGGTAATGCTACAACGTTTTTGTTTATTTTTGAGACATAAAGTTATGGTTGTATAAAAATCATAGTGTCATATAATCGCAAAAACTTTTAAAATCTGCAGTTAAATGTGCTGGACCTGAGCATGATTCCTTCAGTATGCTAAAAGCCTGTTTCATAACTATTCCTGGCAAAAAACTACGTATGAGTATGTACCTTAAAAAATTAAGTGAAATTCGTTTTGCAAATTAAGATTTTTTACAGATTTTGTGTGAAATGAAAATAATGGTTTGCATTGGGAAAAGTGTCAAGTAGTGCAACAATTGCCGCGTTCTCAAAATTCATTAGTACTATCTCAGGATTCAAATGCAAAGCTAATTTACATTTCTCTAACACACAGCCTAACACAATGGCAATGGGTATCCATCTTCTTGAAGTCAATGAATAGTATAGGTATGTGTGTTAAGTTTTTTGTAGTTTATCACAAAGCCATGTTTTACACAGAGTAAAAACCATGAAGAAAACCTTATAATGACCTTTGTAAAAATAGATGTGAATTGCAAGTCCTCTTTCGCTCTGAATGTTATATATTAATACACAAGTTACAGGGTACCCATGAAACCCGAAAGAAACAAGAATGAATGTTGACTATTTGCTATGGCTTGATTATTTCTAACAAATGAAAATAGAATTTCAATACACTTATTGATTTTTGTACCTTTTATCGTATCCATACGATGAAAAGGATATCTTTTGAAATTAGGATACGATGAAACGGCTAACTTCCAATAAATGAATACGATGAAACGGATAATTGTCATAATAGGGCTACGATGAGGTGACCGTACGATGGCGTATAAGACTATGAAATAGCACGACGATGTAAATTCTTACGATGAAATAACCGGTAACGCAAAATTGTGTGAGGGGAAAAGAAAGAAGCTCTACATGTTAATGGTTAAGTGTTTATTTGCTATATTGCTGAATAGTATCATTACTTTTGGCGGTTTTTATAACAATTTCCAGTGACATATGATTGTATTAAAGAGTATTCCGACCTGATCGTTACACTATGCCATTGATAAATGATTTCAATTTTGCATGCTATTTATTAGGATCGAATAAATTACCAAAATCAAAATGCTGCTGGTGCAGTAAAATGCCTTTTTCGTTTTCAATTTGTTTGCAATTAATTCAATCACGCAGATAGTTAAAGCAGATTAATTAAGGTTGTTGCATACATAAAATTAAAGACGGTAGACGTGTTTAATATTTTTACATTAGATGTTACTTTAAAATTATTTCTCAGCCTAAATCATCATCTTACCTTTTCACGTCCATCAACCCCTTCTACAGACTCTCCCTCTCCTTCTTCTTCATCACTGTCATAGGCTTTATACTGGGAATCACTCATCTTACACCAGGAACCAAGATGTCACCTCTTCTTGATTTGCTCGTCCCTTAAACTTACCTGTATCTCCCCTTATATTTTTGCAAACTAGGTGCACATTCACAACCAATTTCAAATTATATGTAATAGTTCCTATTTCACCATGCACATGACAGCTTTAGGCTGCACTCTAAAATTTCCCAGAAATCTTAGCTAATCAATTTCACCACCCAAGAGTTTTCAGGGTAATAAAAAATTGAAAATTAAACCAACTTTATCCCCCCATAAACTTCTCCAACAAACCAATCCAAATCACTTGCACCCTAAAGCAATAGCAATGATGATGATGCTTTAACATTTGAAACAAGCTGGTGAAATATTGGTTTCTATCTTGATGAAGCAAGGATTTCCCTGAATGAGTATGCTCTGCTATGCACTTTCAACACAGGAAGCAAAGCACGTTCAACACATTTTCCATTATAGTAGATAGACAGATATTATGGGACTACATCACATTATCAGTAGTTCACACCGTTAGAAAGCTGTTGTAAACTAAGTTTTTTTCCATCCAAATTCAAAGTGCATTACTTATTTTCTACGCCTGCCTGCACCAAGCGCACCACCATGTACACTTGTTACTAGTCGACCTCAGCTGTCATTTTTTACCTATAACATTTTCTCTCGACGTTCGAAAATACGTAACGATGCGATACAAGATCCAAAGTTTCAAATTGTGGAGGATTACCATTTCTCATAAAGATCCTTATAGCAGCGTTACAATCTTACAAACTTCATTTCCAATACGGTAGTATCATCACATCACATCACTACAAAACACATCTGTTTTTAAACCTGTAGGTATACGCAACTCCTTCAATACAAATGTTTCAAGTAATGAATAAGATTCTTATCATGATAAGCATTGGGAGCATGAGCATGTGTATACACATTTATCGTTTTAACGTGTGCCCGGAAAAAAGTATAAAGGAATAAATGAGATTTTTTCTTGCCAAATGTATCCATCCATTGGCATAAATAAATTGGGAAACGAAACACAACATCAACCGTTGTTTTAAAAGAGAAATTGGGATGGCAGTAGGATTAGCATAGAAAAGACAGACAGGAAAATCGGGTAAAGATTGGCGTAGTGAAAATAATGTGAAATGTTTCACTTTGTTCTTCCTATCAAAATCAAACATTCTATTGTGAACGATTGGCTCATTTGAGAATCTTTGGTTTGTACATTTTTTGTTTGGATTAACGGTAATGGGACGCACAAGGAGATCGTAAATGAAAATGCATGTTTTGTGTCTGCCCCCGTAGCTTAGATGTGTCTCGTAATTTGTTAAACCTCTAAATACAATAAGTATGAACGTAGAAATGCGATGAGTCCAACGCTAGTATTTTTTTTACATGGGCAATAAAATAATATTAAAGCAAAGGTCGGTCTATTTCGGCATTGTAGGATTTTAAATATTACAAAAAGTAGAGTTAATTGAAGTTCATTTTTTCACAAGATTTCTGCAAAATCTGAACCATAAGAGGTATGAAATGGGCTACAGCTACATTCTTCATATTTTAAAACTACTGATGTTGATTTTGGTCTAGCTAATAAATTCCATCGTTGGTCAGCCTAAATATCCTTTAATCCCAATTGTAGTTAATGATACTATGACTTCCATTCGACAAAAAGGTTATCCTCATTATCACATTACTTGTAATTAATGCAATATACATTTATGTACAGATCTGCAATTCATTTTTAGGAAATAAATTCGTTAATGGTAATCTAAGGACCAGTTACCTACGGAATATTAGTTTTTAATAAGCATATGTGAATCAAAAGTCAGCATTTAACTTGACCAAAACGAGATGGCAAAAAATTGACCAGATTTATTTACTTTAGTACAATGGTAAATAAAAATACACTTTCCTCAAATTATTTCATATTTTTTTACAGTCATTTTACACTAGTTTTTAAGATAAGTAGCATTGTAAGAATGCGTAAACCAAATATCATTGGCGAACTTTACAATTAGCCCGTAAATTATCCGAGTCATCATCATTCGAATTTCCATGATCGTCACGTCTCGTCACGTGTATCTAGCTATTGTATATTGGTAGTTTCATCATTTATTTTAGGCATAATCATTACATTACACAGTCTCCCTACTTTGTTGATGTTGCTGCTGGATTTCATCTGTTATAGTTTCGTTAAAATAATTAAATGCCTGGAGCAAGTCTGCTTGTCTAGGACGGAGGAGCACAAGTTTGCACATGAGCACGTTACGCTATTACCTATACAACTTAACCTTCTTGTTATGTGAATATTGTGCATGCATGAATATTTTTGGCACATCCATCCACGACTTTACATTCACACTTTTTGTTCTCTTTGGACGAAAACGGTCTGCTTACTTGGCTTTGGCTTGGCTGCTGCTGTGCTCTTTGCTGCTACTCATGCATTTTCCATTTACCATGTGTTTTGTTTTTATCTATGAAATGATTGCAAATTGCAAATGCAATGTTATAAGCAGCACGTTGAATGAATTGTGTGTTGTTCCTCCTTTTCTTGTATATATCTTCCAGGAATACACATTTCCCTGCAACTTACACACACGAATAGCAATAAGATAAGATTGGACTAAGAACGGAACGCAGGCAACATATATAAAAAAGAATAATAATCGTAAAGAACAAAACTGTCTGTTCTTCCCTACTTGTATTGCTATTATTTTGTAGTTTTCCAAGCCGTAATTCTCCTCCCTTATCCCATATATTTTTATAGTCTGCTCTTCTCCTCGGAGGCATCTTCTTCTTCTTTTAAACCAAACCTAAAACCTAGTACAGATATTCATATTCACATGAATTTTTTTGCTGCATTTTTAAAAACTTTTTTTCTTCATATTGTAAAGAAATATATATTTGTCGCGAAAAAACAGGTTTTTTAGATGATAAAAAGCTCAAAGGTATAAAATAAAAAGTAATACAAAAGTTGCTCAAAATATGTGATGTGATATTATTAAGTATTGCCATTATATTATTATTGTTATATTATGCTTGTTACGGGGGAACATTACAACATTTCATTTTCGTTTGTAGAGAAATTGGGCAGAGCTGATCGAGGAGAGAGCACGCCGTTCGGTTAAAATCGACAGTTCAATGTTATTTTATGTTATGTATTATCTTCTGCTAATGCTTTTCTCACATGATATTAGATATTATTTACAAGTGACATCATCGATGAATTTTCCGTGATTTCCTTTAGGATAAAGTTTGCCCATGTTTTAAAAAAGTTGGAGGTCCGCAGGGCCTTGTGCCTTGTGTTCACATTCACGCGAGTAATTTGCATGCTGGAATGAATCGGGATGAACTTGATTTTGTATGAAATTTCAACATTCTTTATTGATCCGAACTCGAAACTCGAACAACACAAAAAAAATATCGTATTGATTTTCGTTATTTTTTTCGGTTTAAAATTACTGAACATTTTAAGTGGATTGATTTTTTGAATAAATTACAACTTGTAGCAGCACACCATCATTCTATTCACACATTTAAATAGGTACATACATAATATATTAACAAACAATAGTACAAATAGTATCCTATGTCATGTATTTATTGCTGTACAGGGAAAGATCACATTTCTTTATGGCACAAAAATATCATGTCATTCGATTCGCTCTTATGCTTATTTAATGCTACCTAACCTATCCTACTCGATTAAAAATTCATTTGCACAAACAATCTATTTTTTGCAGTGACAGCTGATGATAACAATCTAAAAACATTAACATATTGTATGACAGTCTCTGAGCAAACAAATTAACAGCAACGAATGGGCAAATTTTAATCTACCATGCGTCTCAAATATTTTCAACCATTTTAAAAATATTAGCGACGTTTCACTTTCAATATCCTGTCACCTAAATTAGTACAATATATTGACCACCACTCGAAAAATTTCACAAATTACAATTGATACAATCAGTTCTGATCAGTGATATTTGATCTAAAAACAAAAGGACTGTTATAATTTTGCAATATTTTCACATCCACCGCTGACCGTGTTATATTATTAATATTATTTCTACTGCATATAATTTGTTCACAAGATGAAAGATAGGTAAAGCTCACATATTTTACGTTGAGATTTGTGGTGATGAGAGCTCACCTTTGCTACTCTATCCATAATATTACATTCATTCGCATCATAAACCTTTGCCCTTCCTATAAATGTACACTCACTCATTGTCAGTCATAATTGCAAATAAATGCAAAAGCGAAGGAACACTCTCATAAAAAAATTTAAAATGCAGTTTGAGTGGACGGCCACATAATGGCACATGGCATTGATTGAGTACGTACGTAAATACTATCGTAAAAAGATTAGAAAAAGAGATAATAACCAAATATTTTTGTTGACCGAAAAAGATCACCTAAAGATTTGGGGTCAAGTCAGTTAATGTCAGAGAAAATTTGATTTTAACAGCTCTCAACGTCGTAAAATAATTATTTTTTGGGGAGAAATAGTGTCCTTTCAATTACATGCATGATGTTTTTACTATCATCATCATATCGCAATCGTATTCCATCACGCGGCATTGAAGCCTTGCATGATTTCGAGTAATTTGCAATTTGAAATTTACCTCACAATAAAAGTAATTTATCTCTGCTTTTGTTGGAGTCAAGGATGAGATGGTGTCTTTACACGTGAGCTTTTAGTCATTTTTATAGCCAAGTAAAAATAATAGAATAGGATATAGGAGAAGAAATGAAGGTGTGTTGTGTTGTGTGCGAGTGATGCACCAACCGTTTTTATCTATCAGCTCATGCATTTCATGTGCCTGCTGAGATTATGGGTTTTCTGTAAATACATAATTAATAGTTTAATGTTTATTCATGAGCAGCGGAGAGAAAGAAGAAGGAAAAAAAAAGATGTGCAAGGGAGAACAAGATACAATGTATATGATGATGATTATGATGAGCCTAAATGGTACATTAAATAACCTGCTTTTATATCATGATGATATGATGAGCATGCACATTTTCTCATTGCGTATGATTATAATGTTACATGTTACTTTAATATTATGGCCCTGTTTTATTTCTTGCCTCAAAAGCCATTTCTTTCTTTCTTTCGTGAGATTTTACATTATAGAAAGTTTGCGTGGGTGCTATGCTATCACGTCGCTCACTATAATTTCGTTTCATGCAATTTGTGTCGGGGTCTCCCATTCGGAACTTTTCTTGACTGACGAGCCGCCGGTGTGAGAGCTGAAGCTGATCCTCCTGATGTTCCTCCCGTCAAATGTGTTGCTCCTGATGCCAGAGCTAGAGTTGGCTGTGGTGGCAGTGGCAATATTGGCGATAGTGTGACGGCTACCACTGCTGTCGGTGTTGCTGCTGCACCTACTCCACATGCTGATGATGTTGGTGAAGAAGTGTGAATATGGTGCATAGAAGGTAAAGGTAGAGGATATGGTCGCACCTGGCTATACAATTCTGGATCCTCGCCACCCGAGTCGACATCACCTGTCATGTCACAACGATATATAATAATAACACACTTTTTTCTCTTTTCTTAAATTGGATAATTTTATCATCATCATCTCCCCTTCTATTATATTTATATCTACCGCAGTGAAATCGACATTGACTATAAAAAGGTTTTTCTTTTAATGGAATTTCTTTCTCAAGCAAGAATTTTACTTACCGTCGCTGGAGTTAGTCGAAGGCAGAAAATTTTCAGTCTTGACAGGCTTCCTAAACTTTCTCTTATATTTGAACTCTCTCGGGAGAGTATAGGATCTTGGCAAGGACATTTGACTATCGATATCCGAAGGGATTCTATAACTTTTGTAAATGCTTTCTCTGGAACTTGGCTCAAAGTAAGTTTTATGATTACGACGTCGTCTATCACAAATTCGACCACCATTCCCGTCACCTCCACTTGCACCACTAACTCCACCGCAACCACTTGCAGATGGTGGTTGAGGAGACGTGCCACCTTCCCCACTATCACCATCACCCATCCTATTTTGATACAAGGGCTCATAATAATTTACTGCTGGCCAATCTGGATTGTAATAAAAACCAGAGGGATCATGATGATTGTCATTCTCAACGCCACTCACACCAATTCCACCACCCATCATCATCGGAGGAACATTTGTTGTTGGTGAAGCATACATCAAATATTGAGGATCAAGTAAGATTTCATGATGATCCCCAAGATTTGGATTATTTGGAAGAATATTATTACATCTCTGTCCCAAATGATCAAGTGTAACTACTGGACAACCATTAGCATCTGTTTCCATTCCATGATGATTAGCCATGCCAAACCATGGCTGTTTTTTCTCAATGGGAATTGGTTGGCGGCCATTAACAGGCTGGGGAATGATTTCATGAAGTTCTGGCCTTTTGAGTTTCCCCTGTTTAATTTCTTCCTCAATTTCTCTCAACTCGGCAAGTTGCTGTTGTTTCTTTTCTTGGAGTTTTTGCTGAATATCTACTCGACTGCTGACGCTCCCTTCATTTTCACTCCCCATTGTGAGAG
Source organism: Orchesella flavescens (assembly GCA_964034955.1). Taxonomy (NCBI): domain Eukaryota; kingdom Metazoa; phylum Arthropoda; class Collembola; order Entomobryomorpha; family Orchesellidae; genus Orchesella; species Orchesella flavescens. Next base: position 15,041,569 of record OZ035956.1, read on the forward strand.
ACAAAGGACGTCGCCAGAATGGAGTTGGGTTGGTAGCCGCCATCATCATTCTTCCTTTTAGGTGGGGATGATGTGGATGATATAAACCATATGAGGAAGATGCTGACCCATCACCTCCCCTTCCATTAGGGTCATAACCTAAAGCTAAAGAACCTTCGGGCAAGTCGTAATGAGCTGACATGGAGCTGTTCATATTCATGTTCATATTTCCGTTATCATAATGATCCAAATGACTATGATGTGGATGTGAATGCTGCGGGTGACTGTAGGAACTGCTGCTAGCATCAAGCTGCGGATGCTGCTGATGTAGAATGTGATTATTTGGGTCAGAAATAATAATTGGTTGTGGCGTCGAAGTTGCACCAACTGGAGAAATCAAATTATTGCCAGTCTTGTTGGGAACAATCCTCATGGGAGATTCTCCTGGTGGGAGGAGGGAAGATGTTGCCAATTGTGATGATGATGAAATTTCATTTGATATCAGCAGCCCAGGAGCTGCAGATGATGCTGCTGCTGGACTTGCATTTATATTATTATTATTTGCTGACGATTGTGGTTGGTTTGGTGCTTGTGCTGCTCCTGTGGTTGTTGCAACGGCAGGTGGTGGCACGAAACTCGTGGGTTTCTTTTTCTTTCTTTTCATTGCTGGATGAAATCTACAATTGAACACACCAGGAACATTTGGATGATGAATGTGATGACCATTAATCTTATTGTAGAGAGGTCCCGTTCTGCCCCCACCTCCATTTCCACTTCCACCTCCTACGTTTCTATTGCTATTGCTGTTATCTCCCGTTCCATTATGATTATCTGATTTAGTCTCAACATTATTTCCTCGCTTGTTACTACTTTTCCCATTATTACCACCAAACTTTTGATTAGGAGCAAGAGCAGATGCTTTCTTTTTACTTTCCATCCCATTAGAAAGTATTACAGAGGCTGTTCCACCACCATTTCTATATCCCATTATCACCCCATTATTTTTCCCACTTGTTCTACTGATAGTGGCAACCATACTCCCATTATCATTATGTCCTAATGAGCAGCCCCCAATGCTACTTGTATTCCTGTAAATGGAACTCTCTGCATCATAAACATAACTTAATTTCTTCACATGAAAATACCTATAATATAATCCCATGAAGCAAAGTCCTCCAGCAAAACACAGGTAAACTGACCACGCCACTTGAGTTCTGAACCAGATTACATCTTCATATCTCACAGCAATTAAGTAGACGGCGAGAAGAAGTGAGTTTTCAAGAAACATTGTGACGTAGTAAACAACCACTTTAGTTCTTGAATTTGTTTCCTGCACATTTATATAGCAGAATGTATAGACTACAGCGACGATTGCGGAATAACTGAGTTTGCGAAGAGGAGACATTTTCTCCCCGTGAAAAATATTTTTGGGTGAAATGAGCCAAAGTAGCATACAAAACCAGTGGAGAAATAGCACGACTACCACCCAATATTGGTAGGCTATTGCGTAGACGGATAAAGCGAGAAAACGGGAGGTAACGGTTCCAAGGCGCCAAAAAAATTGGAATATAACACCCAACCACGTGAGCACTAATTTATGAACATTTTGTCTTCTAATGTTTTTTGAGAAGGACGCCAAAGCCCAACAAACGGAGAATAGGGAGAGTCCTGTAGAAACTTTAGTTAAATCACTAACGGCGTCGAAGCTCGGCTCATGCCAAATCAAGTAGAGTTGAAGAAGGAGCATTGGAGCAGCTTCACAAAAGGCGTGAATCAGTCGTAACAAGCAGAGATCCCTCACCTCATTCTTGACGAAGCGGAGATCAACCGGGATAAATAATTTAAAGTATCTCCAAAGAACACCTAACAAAGACACATGCATTAGCGCAAGGATCCCAGAAGAACATGGAGGTGGAGGTCCCTCCAAATCCGTTCCATCAGGAGCCTTTTGTCCTCTCCGCTCCGAAGATTTGTACCATTTGAATGAAAGCGCTTGACTTAGAAAGGCGGATGTCCCAATAAAAATTAATCCCAGAAGGGACCACTGCCACATTAGTTCCCTAGGCATTTGACTTCTACTCCTTTCCTCATATTCCTCCGCCGATGAACCTTGCCTATTCCTTTGCGATTGGAGGGAAAGAGAAAGCTCATAATCTTCTTCAGTCTCTACCCCAATTTTATACCAAGAGTAAACTGTCAACACGTCAAAAACAACGTCACAAAAATACGCAGCGAGACTAATCATATTAAAAAGGGCGTCACAAATAGGCAAAAATTCTTGGTTCGGATTAATAAACGGAGGTCTCTGCTTAAATTTATGGGAACCTCCTCCACATCCTCTTCTCTCACTTTCACTAAAATCACCACTCTCAAGTCCTCCACCACTTTTCTCGTCATCTTCCAAAATTGACTTTTTTGTCGCTTTTTTCCCGCCACTTCCTCTACTTCTGTTATTCCAATTTTCATATTCCTCACACCCTCCTCCCGACCCATCTTTACTTTTATGACGGTTGTTATTGTTAATATTACGACCACCATTCCGAAGATTATGATTATGATGATCCCTGCTGCTGGAATGATGATGACTATGATGATGGTTATTTGTGGGAACGCCAATGTTGGCGGACGTGCTATTCCCACTTCCACAGCTGATGGTAGTGTTACTATTGCTATTAGGAGGGGAAATGGAGTGGGAGCTATCACAGTTGATGTGAATATGACTGTCATCATGAAGATGGTTGAGCCCATGCCCAATAATGTGAGGTGACAAGGATGAGCTATCCATGTCCATATTAATATTCATCAGAATGTTACTCTCAGCTCCGAGGGAGTTGACGGAGGGGCTCTGGTTTCGGGACCGAGGGGTTGAGATGACATGGCGTTGATGATGGATGGCTGAGTAAGGGTGACTACTTCGACGCACTCCTCCATTTGATGTTGTTTGACTTGATGGGTCACCGGGACCGATGTAACCTCCACTAAATAATGTGGGCTGCTGCTGTTGCTGCACCAGTTCAGTAGTTGGGGATGAGTAGTAATGATGATGTGGTGTCGTATTATTTGAGCGTTGAGCTCCTATTAGAGCCACTGGGGATGATGATGACTCCATTCCGGGTGCTTGGGAAACACCCGGATATGGATGTCTGAAATAGGAGAGTACAAGCTAAAACTTTGGGTGGCGTTGGTGTTGAACAACCTCCTTTTTCTCAAAAATCCTCACGATTCTCTCAGACATTTAATAAATTGAGGGGATTTGGTGATTTTATTGCAGTTGAGTTTGGTGAGTCAAGGATGAAATTTCTCGCTTCATTTGTTCCACATGGAGTTCAGTGGGAAAGTAAATGGGAACTGAAACACTGAGAGACAGTTTTATGGCATATTAGCAGCAACACTATGACTATGAGTTGGTTTTGGGATTGAGATACAAAGCCAATTTTGAATCTATTGGATTTCTCTGCTCCTTTTTTAGAAATACAATTTGTTCCAATAGAGCGATACACCATACACCTTCACCTCTTTGCCAGAATCATCATCATCATCTTATTCATTTTCTCCATGAAATCGTACATTATTATTGCTCATTCATGCTGAGCCCCAAGAAAACCCCTTTGGCAAATAAATCTCACTTTGACTTTTGTTCTTTTTCTCCTCCAAATATATTACTTTAGGATTTGGGGAGGTTATACACACAAATAAAATGTGCACATGTACATGATGATGATGATGAGGATTTTTTTTATTTCGCTTCGTTCCAATCCGTGCGCAATTTACTGGCCCATGAAAATAGATCCGTATCGTGGAGAAGAGTAGCGTAACAAAATGGCTAATAACTTCTCAACGTCGTCGTCGTCAGCCTGCAGAAAATCGTTTTACAAGCCAAACACAACTCCTTTTTTTCTCGTTCGTTTTTCTCTTTCTGTTCTTTTGTGTGGAACTCAACAACCGTGCACTAATTTCCTCTTCAACTAAACACTTTATTAGGTGGTTAACAAGGTGAGGAAATCATCACAAAATCATGAGTAATTTCACCCTTCATGATTTTATTTCCAGTAACAAAACAAATTGTGGCAAAACCAAAGGTACTTGGTTTTGTGTTAGTTATCCGCCAAATAGGAATTGGGATAATGTATATTTAATAGCTATAGCCATACCACAATCGTAACCACATACCAAAGTGTATAGCGTTGATTGTATTATTCACTTCACATTTATATTATCTTGAAACAAATACAATTGGAGATTAGCAACAAGTTATTATCAGCAAATCGGCACTCACAATGTGTTGAAAGGCATTTTTCTTTGAGCTTCATGTGTTGTAAATCATTTTGAATTGAATTGAATTAGAAGAAACTCATACACTTTTTGAATAATGCCCAACCAGCCACAAGTATTCTTGTTTATACTATTTCTTCTCACCACCACCACTATTTCTCTTTTCTTGTTGTCACTAATCCATCCAGTGACATTTGAAAGATTGATGGTGCAATTCTAAATTTTGATAAAAAAAACAACAAAAACTTGAAGAGGAAAAAATGTTATCGTCGTCCAAGTCTGAAAGACGGGTTTTTTGCAATGTTGAATGTATATAGAAACGACGAAATGATAGTCAGACTAACATTTCCTTTTTGCATTCGTTCTCTTCTCTTGTAGCTCCTTCTTTCTTATGAATAGACAGGTCAGGCTTGAAGAGCAACAGTTGTTCTTTTGAGTGAGCACATCACATCATCATCATGAAACACACATACAATATGTTTGTGACCAAAAAAGACACTTGACTCACTTGCAAAACATATCGTGAAGCTAATAATACAATGACGCTTGATGATATGATGATACCTTTCTTGCTCTAATCTTGTTAGTGTCAAAATGTTCAGGAGCAGGAGCATCGAGCAGCAGCTCACAAAAAGAAAAAGTTCATTTTGGTTTTTTGGTCTCCTTAAAATTTTGCACCTTTGTGTTTGTTCATTACATAATAAATGTAATGTAACGAGAATAAGATGAGATGAGATGATGATGATGATCCTCCTCTTCAAAGTTGTTCGTTACAGGGATCCCGTTTAAATCCGCCAAAAAGAAGAGTACGCTATGTTAAATTGAAACTTGAGTCTTCAACACATACAATCTTGCACTACTATATGATATTATGTATGATGATCCATCTTATTATTGAGCGATATCTTTCTTCTTCCTTTGGATGTGGAGTAGTCTTCGTCACTTTTTTCACCGTCTGTCGTTCGTCTTGTTCTCCTCCCCTCTATGTATTTATTAGTGAATATGAACAAGGTAGCACTGTAACGCCGTACTGGTCTGTAGTCTGGTCGTGTTCGAGTTCGGGTGCATAAAATAATTTGCAAACTACCCAACCAATCCAAAAATCCAAACCAAACCAAACCAGGTTTAAAGGTTGCAATAAAAAGGGATGAAAATGTTGATCAACTTTTTATTATTATTATTGCATAAGAATATCAAGTAGGAAAGGAAGGACTAGTTCTTTAGTACATTCCTTCCTTTGCTTATGTTATGTTGATGCTTCTGGGGATGGATTTTGAATGGAATGAGAGATGGAGAATTATATTGGTTTGGTATTATTATTACAGGGTGAGAGAGAGAGATGATCTCCGTATTTTTTTCTTCTCTAAGTCAGTCAGTCTTCAACATCACCTTCACATGCAATGCAACAAGAGGAAGATTTCTTCCAAACACAAACAAGAGGAGCAGCAACATGAAAAAAGAGGAAGAAAAATTCTTTCGAATTTCAAAGTCGCTTGCTTGATGTTTGATGTTGACGACGTTGAGTTGCTTCATATAATGTTTGGGTTATACTAAGGTGGAATGGAATAAGTACATTTCATCTTGTATCATCATACCAATACCAATCGTAAGTAAAAGGTTCTTAAGAAAAAAGTAGTAGCTGGTCTGCTACAATGCAACCCTGGTTTGGTTTGGTCTGGTAATAATAAAAGTAAAATCCTGTCTGCATATATTGCATATGTAAGGAATAAAATGTATTATTATTATGTGTACGTGAGTATGCATACACATAATACTACGCATTGTTGCATTGAATTCAATGTTGTTTATACAAAGTAACATTGGCATCACATCAGAGTATCACATCACAATCACATTGCATGAGGAGCTCCTACCTGCAAAGGTATTTTACCTTAAGGGGATTTCATCCCTTCACATAAGAAGAGTCCAGCTAGCTTCAAACTTGCTAGGCAGTTCAAATGAATTCTCAATTTGTGAGCAAGCTGCTCTTGTTGTAAAACTAAGTACATAGGAAAAAAGAATAATATGGACGAGTAGTACATTTTTATATAATATCATCAACCATCAAACATGTTCTTTCTTTTACAACTAAACTACCCACTCGCTCGTCTTTAACTCTGAAAGGAAAGAGGGTAAGTTTTTCTTATATATTTTTTCCAACTATGATGGGATGCACAGGTATACTCTTCCAATGCATTCCATTTCCATGCTCAACGTTTGATGATGTTTGGTTCTTCTCATTTTATAAACTTTTTTTTCCTTGGGCAACGTGTCAGATGAAAAAGGAGCAAGAAAACCTGATCCACTCTTTAATACCAAGTTAGTTGCATTTTGTCTGCTGCACTTGTGTAATAGTATTGCCCTCTTCATCCTCTCCTCCTTGGTTGGGCTTAGAAAATTTACAAATATCAAAAGTTTTCATCCCTTCTCACACTTACTTACGGAACGGAGCTCAACTTATATCAACTAAAGCGATTATACTGAACTTTGTTCATTGTTGCATTTTTATATGAGCTTCCCACACGGTCGTCCAAACCAAACCAAACCAAACCAAACCACGCTCTCTTGTATTTTTCTAGGTATTTTTCATATGCTTAAGCCCCTTTTTATACCTCAAATCTCTGGGCTTTTAAGGGGCTTCTTAACAAATTCCAGAGATTGAAGCTCTTATACACACATTTTACTCTGAATTATCTACCTACCTACTATCTACACATGATGACTATGTACCCAGGTATTTTGTGTATTTTTGAGGTTGGGTCCTTGAGCCTTCTCCCGGCGCTATACTCTTACATACATTAAAAGTATTAAAAGTAAAACTTTTCACAATCAGATTCATTCTTACTCTGATCCTGATCAAGTAAATTTTTATATATAGAGTGGATTGGATAAGCCATAGCATGGCATACTTTTAACTGCATCCTATCGTATCATCATCATCATCATCCTCATAATCATAATCGTAAAATGACCAGGTTCATTCCATTCTTTTTTCAGGTTACAACTTATTGGGTAAGCTTTAATGCTCACAATCAGAATCATCATCATCATCAGTTAAAATACCAATCCAATCTGAGTGAGAAAGATTTTCCATTCGGCGTCCAGCTACAACAACTGGAGTTCCAGTGTGAAATGAGGTACCACAGAAAAAAAATACATACATACTAACGTTATTTTGGTGTATTAGACGCTTTTGTTGGCCCGTGTACGAAAGAGAGACATTAATTCAAAGAAAATGTGAGCAGGTTGCTCAAATCTATAGCTACGCTTTAAGATGCGATGCGATGAGGATGATTTTGATGCTGTAACAATGCGTTGCATGATGCTGATAAAGGTGAAAATCTGGCCGGGCTGGAATGAGAAGGAAAAAGGAGGAATGCTCACGCAGTAGCTCCTCTTGCTTGGGAAAGAATGAAGAATGCATTTTTCTGTTGGATAATAATGAGAATTAAGGAGAAAAATGGTGATCATGTTGATGATGTTGGTGTTGGTACAGGACCTTGTTGTGTTATTTTAACGTCGTTTGAATTCTTAGAATAAGAGAGTACTAGTTTACTTCAAGTAGATATGTTATAAACGTTGGCCATATGGTACATAAATAGAGGGACTCACAATCGTCATGATTTTCATTTGTAAATGAACCTCTCGGGTTAAACTCAACAAAAACTGTTTTACTTACTCCAACAACGCTAATCGGATTACGTTGGAGGAGCTACTGCCATGCAGGATGAAGAAGTTGTTGATAATGTTATGTTATGTTTTGCTTAGCTTACTTACATGAATATACAGGTACGTAATGCTTTTGGTTACAAGCTCATCTTTTTTTTCTCGACTACGGATTTGGCTTGTGTCTCTTAATTATTGAGGCGGAGAGCGAGAATATATACACTTCACTTTTCCTTGAGGCTCTTTATGATTAAGTAAGTGGGGTAGTACACATTGTGTCTACAATTTACACTAAATAGAGACTTTAATTAACCAAAAACACTCGCAAAATTCTCGCTTTGAGACGTTTGCTTGGTCATCCAAAAAATCAAACATAATTTTTTTTGTTCAGTAGCACCAGAGCTATAAATCAATGAGGAGCTGACATCTCAAAAATCTTGTTTTCACTTGAGACGATATTTTTTTCTAAGAAGAAGAAGAAGAAGCAGTAGCCGCTTTGCAGAAGCAAAAATAATATATAGTGTGTATTGCTAAATCGTATGATTACAATACAACCCTATTAAAGTTGAGAAGGGAACATCTCATGCATATGTATGGCTGCCTGGATTATTTCATGAAAATATTTTAGACCGATCACAACATCAGTAGAGCAAAAAATAATTATCTTCGCAAGTAATCAGATCATTGTATCTTGGCTTAGATTTAATATCATTTAGAAATTTCCTGAGGTACAAATCTGTTAAAATTAAGGTTTATTTAAAGCGTTGAAATTTTATTACCGGCGTTTAAGCAAGCACAACAAAAACTGTGCCAAAAAATAAAATATAAATTGGAATGTTTACACGCCACTTCTTTTTTTAAAAAATTGCAAACAGCCCTGGAAAACAACTTTCATGATTTCTATCATTTAGCATTATTTGCAATTCATTAATACGAGAAAAAAATGCAAAGTTTAAGATGAGTAGCTCAGTTGCATTCCGAAAAACCTATCGCATTTCAAATTTATCATTGTAGATTAATTTCTGACATGAGACTCAGGTTTCCGACAGCCCCATAAGTCAAGAAGACTACACACATACTACCTTTCATTGTTGTGACAGGGGGATCACTATGCTATGCTTGGGAATGAGAATATTAATACGTGAGAAAAAGTCGTGTTATAATATCAGTCATTTCAAACCCCAGCTGTGTTATTTTGTTAGCAAATAATCTCCAACTCTTTTTTCTACAACTACCTACATGAATAATAATCAAGAACATATCTAATGCTTCGTTTTTATTTAATGCAAAAAATAAGGTAGCACCACCACCAACATCAGCATCAACATCAACATCAACCCACAAGAAATTTTAAACTGGGGGAGTAAATTTGAAAAAGCTGTTGCTTCCTTTACTAAACACATATTAGCCAACAAGGAGATACATTATTAAAGGTAATGCAAACCAAAAAAATTAAGCCTATTATTACGATTACTACCATCATAATATCACATTGTATTATTGGTTTGGTCATGGTAGAGGTGTGTAAAAGGATTTTACAGTTTTTTTTATCCTTCGTCGTCATTTTCTTCACCTGAATGGAAAGCAGGTAACAACCATTTTGATGAATGCTGACGTTTCACCCTGACATGACACTAACATTTCATTTTTGCAGCTCTTTTCTTCTTGTGCATAATAATCTGGTTGAGTTGACTGACTTGACTTACTAACCAACGTATGGATGGATGGATGTACATCATATTATTTGCAATAAGAAAATTGCGATTGCTTACACAATACAATATATTTATTTATCTACAATGCAATTTTTCTTTTGACTGGCGTACAAGCTACCCTTGTTTTGTTCTTTTTCACCTGCATGCTCCATTTTATCTGACGTGAGTATCAGGAGGAGGAGGAGATGCCTCATATCATAATCACCGGCTTTGTTGCAAGTGTGCAACTTGTACGACGATCCTACTGAACTTGATTGATACTGAAATGAAATGAAATCATTTTACTCACCGTATGTTTGTAAATGTGTACCTTCAACGCTTCAAATGCTTCTCAACGATTTCTCATTTTTATGACTTTGTCATTTCGATCATAAGCTGCCTGCTGCTGATGATGATGATACCTTTCTGTCTAGTTTCTTTTTTTGGGTTGAGCTAGTAAAATGCTGTTTGCCTTGCTGTTGCTACATCTTCTTCTTTCTGAATGGGAAACAAACGTTTTGAGCATATGACATCCGCCGTTGTTTGCTCTAAAACTCTCACCTTGCAAGCCTTGTATGCATCACATTTTACAATAATTTTTCTCAGGTGAGTTGTGAGTTGGGTTGAATTGAGTGAGTGAATGATACATAATATTCTAAATGGATGTTTATATGATTATTGCTTGACACAGTCGCAAACTAAATACATGTTTCATGTTTTGTCGCATTTATACACCAACTACAAATTTTTCCCTTGTTGGCTGTTAGTTTTTATGAGAAGTTAAAGTTGTAGAAGTTGTGTACCTACAACCACTTAATAGCAAGTTTGAAGAGCAAAGGCAAATAATATGATTGGTACTTACTGGCTTTTCCCTACTCACTGGTTTCCTACATTTGCATAGGAGTACGTAAGGTCGTAGTAGTAAAATGGGTTACGTTTCAAATTGTCTGCTTCTACTCCCTAGAGAATATGAGCAAGAGGATGAGTACGATCATCATCATCCTAACATTACACGTCCGACGTCCGAACAACCCATAAAAATGACCAACAACCGCGTGACTACACTCAATTTTCACGTATTTGAAATAAAACGTGGAGGATAGTTTGTTAAATATTTAATGGCAGTTTTAGAGCCCATTTTTGGTACTTTTGTATCATCATATAAGGCTACTATTTCTACTATTGTAGTTTTATGTCCGTTTTGCCCATCGCATTATGTTGTCATCTTGGGTTGAAATCGAAACGCAATGCTTCACAGCGACGTGTAAGTCATACATACAAAAAAAATTAACTCTTCCAACTAAACTCCAACTCGTCGATAATGTCTTTACGAACTACCTCCCTAAATGAGTTTTTGCTAGCATGAGACTTTTTTACTTCCCTGGAAATTACCAGACCGAAAACCAAACTAAAGGAAGCCATACTGAAACTAGGCAACAAAAAGGTTTCTCCTACTAAAGCAAAATCAAAAGGCTCATCAACGTCGTCCAACTCTACCCAAAGAATTTTTATAGGTTGCAATAATCCTCCCGCTGCTCCACATAATGTGCTTCTTCCCAAAAAAAGTCAATCCATTCAATGCAGTGAAATAAAATGAAGAGTTTGTGATAATTATCCCTTTCTCGTTCCAAAAAAAGCAAACAAAAGAAAAAAACAATGTTGATGCTGATATGCATAGGGATGTTATTGGTAAGAAAAAACCATTTTCACAAAAGTAAATTACTTTTTCTTCTTCCTACCACCATACCATACCACCTAATGAAGAAGCCAATACGCTAAATAATCCTGAGGCTTCATTACGGAACGAAAAGCATTGATTTTTATTTAGCTTTCGTGCACATCTCATAGAAAAGCTCTCTGGTGAAGCCATTTGAGTTTGTTTGAGCAGACCACATGCGTGGGATTATAAAATACATTTTTGTTTAACTAAAATTTCCTTTGGTTTGTTTCGTTCGGTGCGGCGACTGGAAAACCAAAACTGAAAAGGTAGTTAAGGGTTAGCTATAATTGGGATTTTACTTTGACTCTGAGTCAATTTATTTTGATTTGGGGTCTACTTTATTACTTCCTACAAGAAGCATGGAGCATATACAAAACAAAGGAGAAGGAGAGCGAGGCTGAGTTGGTTTGAGTTGAACGTCGAGCATTATAACCCCAGGAAGTGGTGATGAAATGTGAGGATGCACCTCATTATAAACTTTCAATTATACCCATAATATTGTATTAACCTTGTGGATTGAATAGCGGTATCGTACAGAGCACCAAGTGAAGTATCTACGTTTATGCTCATGTTACACGCCGACAGGTTAATAGTTTTTGATGTACATACATTATTTTCTAAAAGTAGATAGTTCCGCTATTCGACGACGGTAATAATAATAATAATAATAATAACACTACTTAACAAGGGAATCGTTTTGCAAAATGAGGTTTTTACTTTTTTGCATATTGTAATTATCATCAGGGATCTGACAAATGAGTGAGTCATGTTTTATGTGTTGCGTTGTGTTGTGTTCGAGGATATCTGCATAACTAATACGCCGAGTAATGAAAAGCTAATATATTACAGATTGTTTTTTCGCTCATCGTATGCGATAATAATATGATGTTAGGTAAAAACTGTTGAAAATAAACAATTTTTCTAATTACTCAAACCTCTCAAAGAGCTCAGCGGGTAGAATATTGTGTACAAAACGGATTGTGTACAAATTGAGCAGGTTTTCTCTAAACGGCCTCGGACGAAGAGAGGATAAGGACGATGAGGATGATATTATGATGCTTGGTGGTAATGAGCTCAACTATACTTATGCTTATTGCAATGCAATCAAGATAAATGAGATTTGTGAAAAGTAAGATTTATTACTTACTTAACGCAGGCTCAGCTAATTGGAAATTAAAAGTATGGAACAAAAACAAAAGGTTGAAGGAGAATACACATTATATTAACATTTTACATTAGTTTCTTTGGGTGTATTATGTCATGTCATGTGGATTGGGTTGGATGTTGGATTGGATAGTTGGACGTCAGTAGGTAGGGGATGGTTATTGCTCGTGCAAAAAAAGTAATCGTGACTTCACCAGCATAAATAGTTGCTAAAAATACATGAACAGTAATAATACCATAGCAGACCATACCACTACCACATGTTTGTTGCAAACGAGTGTTTCAAGTCAGGTCAGGTTTTTCTACATTTTCTCTTCAACTCCAACTTCGACTCTTCTCTCTGGTCTTTTCAGCATCAATCCAATTCACGAATTCACACGTCGCCAACTTCAGCAAGAAGGATAGGAAAATGAGTACTTGTTTCGTTCTGTTTTCTGTCATAGTTTTTCTACTCTGGTTTTGGCTTGGTTCTGTTCTGTCCTGCCCAAACTGAGAGAGAGCAGGTGAGAAGGAACATGAGCATGAGGGATTTTATAGTTTCATTTAATTTTATTCTGATGGTATAATGGGATGGGATGATATGATGAGGATGAGTTGTGGGAGCAATATGCCATAAAAACCATCCTTCTCCACACTTTTACTTTACCTCATTTCACATAATACTTGAACATGATTATTGCCAGGATTCTACAGTTTTACAATAGTGCAGTATTTTGCCTCAAGCTTGCTGAGTATTTTTGCTGGATTCGTTGAAAAATATAAAAATGACTCTTCTTCTGCACAAGAGTATTTATGTATGCACTTACCAGCATAACATCAGAGAAATGAGCGACGGCCACAGCCCTCGTGGGAAAATAGCTGAGCTAAAATAGAGCAATAAAATATGGTAAAATTCCTCTACTCTTCTCCTTTCCTCTACTATCTACGGTCTCCAACAGACTTGACAGAGCCAAGTCAATGCCATGTTCAAAGTGAATGACGAAAGAAAGACAAGAAGAAAAAAACCTGTCAAAAGTCATCGTCATCATCATCAACGCATCACTATCATGTTGACTTGGACTTGGACTTCATGTGGATAGTTTTTTCTCTGGAAATTTACAACAAAGTTTTTCTTCCTTCCTTCCTTCAACCTTCAAAACAAACCTTTTTTGATAATGTGCATTCTTTTCTTATTTTTTTACAAATGAGAACAAACAGCCTGAGATCAATATAGATGGATAAATGGACAAGATTTTGCTATTTCCAGTTAGTTCCCATCAAAATCATCATGTCCTTGAGACAATATCAGTAGGAAGCTGGAGACAAAGATGACGAAAACTCTTGTGACTGATCTTATTATCGATAAAGTCACAATCCTTTCACAGCTGCCGGTCCGCTCCTTTCCTTTTGTCTCTGGGAGAGAGAATCTCAACGTTTTTATGCTTAGCAAACATATTTTCCCCACCTAATCACAATCACAATTTCAAGCAATAGTCAGCAGGAGATTATCTTATAAGACGTTGAAGTTAGCAACATCAGAAAAAAAATATACTATGTACTTCAAAGTCAAAAGGTAATTTTTTTCCTCCACCTTTTTTTACAGATTAGAAGCAGGACAATGATATCAGGTCATAAAGAAATCATCCGAGTACTTATTTATGTGTCCCCAAAAATCAACTTGGTCACTTAGGGAGTCTGATTTTTTTTTCATTTTAAGCCGGACTTGGACGTCGAAGGAGCTAAATAATATGACATATTTTTGGGAAGCCTGTGGTGCACTCTGAAAAAGGTTTGGGGACCACCGGTTTCGGAATATTAAAGCGGTGGTGTGGTAGGTAGTATATATGGTGGTCGGCTTCTACCTGAAGCTTTCACTTGAACAAAAATGCAATCATTCAGTTTTTCTTGAATAGCAGCTCATTTTCTGATTTACACATGATGGTAAAGTTGAACGTCACGCACGTATTTCAATGTGACAGTTTACAATTTACTCGAATTGGATTTGAATGTGTCACAAAAAATTTACAGAGAGAGTTTTGTGCCGACATAAAACTTAAAAATGATTGCTGGACTGGAGTTTGAGAAAGATCATCAACAACAACAGCAAAAATTGAAGAATTCATGTGGATCATATTTATCGTTATTTTTTCTCTGAAAGAAAATATATATTCTCCCTTCAAGGGTCACCGGGAGCAGGAGCAGTTAGCAGCAACATGAAATGCGCACGCATCACTGAATTACCAGCGTGTTGCACACCAAAGTTGAAAAACACTTTTACGACACGTCAGTCTCTCAAAAAGCCAAAGGAATTACTACCAACAACTAATAATCGTAAGTAAGTTTTCTATGAGATTACGGTTCATCGCCTAAATAATATGTAAAATAGGGAGATGATGCATAAAATGTATTGAGCATTGAGCATTGAACGTCGTGCCGAACCGATGATACAATATAATGCGAAGCCAAACCAAACCAGGTGCTTCTTCATTGGTTGAGTTGAGGCTCGGGCTCGTTCTTAAATAAGAAAATTCCAAAGCGTTCAATCTGTCCATCTTGAGGCTGGGCCTTAAGATATTTAAACATTTTCTCACAGCATGAGCCACCTTTTTCCTGTCATTAAAAGGGACGGGTGAATTCAGAGGATAGGAGAGAAGAAGAAGAAGGAGAAGAAGAGAAGGTACTTAAGAAGAAGGACTACGCGGATATTGCGGACAAGCCAAAAGAACAGAGAAGACGATGAATTCAATAGGAATTGGATAGGAATATTATGATAATATACACACCAACAGGGAAATAATATTTTAAGTCTTGAGTCTTGTCAGCTCTCACCGATTTCTTTGTGAGGAAAAATCTTGGTTGAAATGTTTCTGACAATGATGTTACTTTTGGATGATGTCTTATGAAGACGAAGGGCTCTATCAAATCAACCTCAGCAGCTCAGCTCAGAAACTCACCTGGAATAAAATGAAGAGAAATATCATCCTTTTGTCAGGTCACAAGGACCTTTCTGCTTTATGTTGAGTTTAGATGAGTGAAATGAAATGTTGAAATGAATGTATCCAGAGAGATTCGTAGTGGCAGGTAAAGAGCAGTATAGAAGCACAAGCACACGAATACATACATACCGTCGTCCACCGACGATCATAATAGTGTATGAGAACAATACCGTTTGGTAATTCTCCTTGCTTTCTTTTCACTCCGATTGTGAGTCCTTTACTCATTCACTCACCCATTCTTTCTTTATTATGAGGATGTTTGAAAAGTTGTACATTGTACAAGACCTTTAACCAAACTCGTTACATGAGTATTGTTGGAAACTTTTTGAGTGTGACCAGGACTAGGGCCAAAGAAGAATGAGATGAAGGTGAGTTAAAAAATTTAGTTTTCCCAGGATAAGGCAAGGACAATAAAAAGAAGAAGTAGACCCTTTAAAAATTCTGTAAAAGGATACTACTACCAACACGCAATCAAAATTTATAAAGAATGAACAAAATGTGGAATGGCTTCGCTGCCGGCTATTGTTATTTTTAGGAATGAGGATGGAATTTAAAATATTTACAAATGGGATTTTGAGCTCATGTTTAGTTTTGTTGCATTTTGACGTCTTTACAAATTTTCATTTTTAAAAATTAAATCTTTAATATGATAGATGGCAAAGAATCTTCTAAATCGAAATGTAATTCAAAATTAAGTTTGCAAATTACAATCTCAATTTTGGTATGTGACCTTCCCTAGCTTCTTCACCTGCATTCCCAAACAAATGATTGAAACCTGTCCCGTTTTAATGGGTTCATTATCACCACCTGAATGAGCAGCAATTGAGTCAATTTAGATTACAAAACCTATAAAAATTGTGAGTAATCAAGGGGAAATGTGAAAATTGAAAATATTATGTACAAGCTACCAGTAGTACTAGAGAAAAAACAAGACATATTATGTGCGTACGTATGATATGATAACAAAACAGCAATATACAATCATATATATACATACTTTACTTTCTTATTGCTTGCATGACTGGTCATTTGTTGTAAGTTGTAATTCAACATAAAAAAGTGGCTAAGCTCAAACTCACGCTCAGGCAAGGATACGATACGATATGAGAGTAGAGTCACCGGTTTTCTCTCTTAAAATCAAATCAGCTATAAAGATCATATTTATTGACAACAACCAACAACACAAGAGCAACACCATCCCATACCAAACCACTTGACTGGAGTAAGCAAAACCAAATCTGTTAGACTTGGACGCCAAGTCACTTTGACTGAGGGCGATATTAAAACATTGTTATCATTTAAAAATGTTATTTGCATGATTGAGAACTGTCTGTCGGGAGAAATATTCAACACATCCGCATCTATTATAAAAATGTATACCAAGAAAAAAGAAAGAAGGGGTGGGTTCCTCCCAAAGACCAGACCAGAGCGTGATTGAGAGGATGTGAAACGTGCAAAGACAGACGGCAGAGGATAAAACTCCTGTTGCTTATGTAATGAAGAAGATGATGAAGAGGAGAACAGAACAGTATTGATTTGATATTATTCGCCTACAAAAAATAAAACGAAATGTGATGTGGGGCTGGGGCTCTGAAGGAGTTGAGATGTTATTGATGCGAAATGGGAATGCGATAATCGTAAATAAACTTATTGAAAGAAAGAAATGTTGAATGTGGGCATTGCTCGTGTAAAAAGCGATTAGCAAAATGAAAATGAACTTTTAGAAAAATTGCTGACTCATTTTCACGAGTCACAAGCAGCCATGTGCTGTTTTGTTTTCATGTGATTTTATCATGAGGGGGAGAGATTTTCTGGAGTCATGAGAGAGAGAAAGAAAAAAAGTTAACATTTCCATTTGGTTATTTTTTTGCACCTCCTGCCTGTCTTATGGATTTTTTGTTTATGTGACGGGAGTAATCTACCCCTTCTTCCTAAAAAGATAGGTGGTGGCTGTGGCCACAATTAATTTATTACTCTTGAATAATTTTCCTATCGAAGAATTTTGGATTTTTACAACCCGTTTGGTTTTAGTCTCGGCCTTCACGATTGTCAGCTTAACGCCGTTCCAAGAATCCATTCATGAAAATATAAGGATGAAAATGGTGTTCATTTCATGTTTATCCTACATAAAACATTATAGTATCAAAGTATTCTTCACTTGACAATCTTTTTTCTTCGAATCTTCGTCACATTAATAACCTTGAGGTCAGCTATTGTTGGGGTAATTGTGATTTAGAGCTGTTTAAATGTGACCATTAAATAAATACGACTGTGGAGAATGACTATAGAATGTAGTGTCCTCCTCTCATCTACTGTATATTATAATATATTAATATTATTATGAGCTGTCATTTGAACCATTTCGTGGAATGGAATGGAATGTCCTTTATGAAGTGTACCAAATGGGTTTGAAAATTGAGCTCATTAGAGACATGGCTTTGATCCCGTCAGGTTATAATTCATCTTGGTTTGGTGTATGGTTCGTGTTGTAAAGGCGAGTGAAGAAAAGGATGGTTGTGGCTGAGGGAGCAGAGACGCATTGAATCTTTGTTAGTAAAATGTTATTGATTGTTTGAGAGAGCCAATGAGCTTGTTTTATTTTGTCATTGGTTGGTTTTCAATATGGCGTGTTGTCCGTTGATTGTATGAAGAAGAAGGAGAGAGCATGCTTGAGGAGAATGAAGGAGAATTTTAGCTAGTAGTCAGTTGAAGTCGAGTTGAGAGGGAGTCAAGAGATAGTGGATTGAAAGTAATAGTCGCTAGTTATCTTGCATTTTTAAATTAATGTTGAATTGAAGTTATATTTTAAATCTTATTGTATTTAATAAAGCTACCGTTTTGTACTAAATATAGTATTTCTTTGTGCTACATTTTACAATTATTGTCCACAGTTGTAGTGGATAAGGTAGGCATTATTAAAACATAAAGATACTAGGCTAAAGTTTCTGTGCAAGAGCTCAATAGCTTTTATAATTGCTGAGTTCTTTTGGCAGTCAGTTTTAGCCCCTTGACATCAAATAATTCTCGAGCTGAAGTAGTTCGGGAGTTCACATTGGTCCTTCGAGCGAATACCCCAGTCCGTGGATCCGTCCTGTGCTGGAATTTGTGTGGATTCAATCACCAGTTGTAGGT
This sequence comes from Orchesella flavescens, assembly GCA_964034955.1. Taxonomy (NCBI): domain Eukaryota; kingdom Metazoa; phylum Arthropoda; class Collembola; order Entomobryomorpha; family Orchesellidae; genus Orchesella; species Orchesella flavescens. The sequence continues at coordinate 15,060,171 of OZ035956.1, forward strand.
GTATTTGAATTCTTTTTGTGGAAGTGCCCCATTCCGAGGTACTTCCTGTGTTTTGTGTATCAAATCACCAGTTGTAGGTGAATTTGATTTGTGTTGAACGTGATTCTTTCCTATTGTTCAAAATGGATGTCAGCCCGATGTCGATGGGACGTGGACAGCGGCTCAGGACTCAGACACCCCGACTAACCTACGATCAATTTGGGAATCCAACTGATGTGGTATTTGGAACCACCCCTTATCCTTCACGACTTCCGGAAGCTGGAGATGTGAAGGAAAGTGTCTTCCGTCCAACGACGTCGAAGAAAATAGCGTCTATCAAGTCTGGAAGCATCAAATCTGTTCGCAGTGCCATGCAGAAGGAAGCTGACTTGACTGAAGTGGATGATATGGTGCAATTGGGGAATGCCAAGTTCGAGAAGCAGAATGCCATCGAAGCAGCTAAGGCCCAAAAAGAAGTCATCTCGAAAAAGCTGGAGTTCTACATAGCAGACGGTGATCTCACTGAAGATGAGAAGAAAGAATGGAGACGCCTGAAATTTGATGATATCGAAATTGATGGAGTCATCAGGACCGTGACTGCTGAGCTCACCTGTATTAATGAAAAGATGAAACTCAAAGTTCATGCTCATGAAGAAAAAGAGAAGATTCGTAATGATGGGAGTGAAGATGATTTAAGTGAAGCAGAGGATCCTGCTAATGTGAACCGTGTTGACGATTGGGTCAAGGATCATCAATTAAATCAAAAGAAGCAAATTGACGGTGTGTTCAATGCTCCACAGGTGCAATCAAGCTTGCCTTTCAGTGCACCGCCTTTCTTCCCATCACCACCACCTCCACAACCTGTTAACTTTACTGAAGTGGAAGGAGTGAAGCATCCTGTTGTTATGGATGAGAAGAACATGATGATCCAGTTGATGCAAGCGCAGTTGGAACTAATGCAGCGGCCATCTGGAGATGCAGCAAGAAGCGATAAGGAGCTCCCAACTTTCGCAGGAAAGGCTGAAGATTGGGCTGCATTCATTGCTGAGTACAATCGTACCACCCGACAATACAAAATCCAGTCATCTGAGAATTTAAGAAGACTGAGGAAATCTTTGAAGGGAAGTGCCATGGACATTGTTAAATCCTTAATGGCCAACCCGGAAAATGTGGACGAGATTCTAAGGACCCTTCACCTTCATTTTGGGAGACCAGAACAAATCATCCGTACGCTTATCAAGAAAGCTCGAGAAACTAAGTCGCCGGAAGCAAATAAACCAGAGACGTGGATTGCTTATGCTATAGTTGTCCAGAGCTTGGTAGTAAACATAAAAACATTTTGTGCTGATGGACGGTACCTGAACGACTCGTTTCTATTGGAGGAACTTGTGGACAAGCTGCCAGTATCGATGCGCAAAGAATGGATCCTTTGGAAAAGGAATTACATGATGTATGGAGCTGAAAACCTGGAGCTGTTCAGTCATTGGATGAACTTGCAGCGTGAAACAGCTTGTACTATCTCTAAGTTGGAAGTGAAAGATCCTCCTGATGAAGAAACCCCTGGAAGAAGGCGACGTGGAACTGGAGTGCACGTAGCTGTTGAAGATAATGGTGGTTGCAAGTACTGCAACAAGAAACATTCCACCTCGAAGTGCTTTGTTTTTAAAAAGTTATCATTGGATGAGCGGTGGATTGCCGTTAAAGAGAAGGGGCTTTGTTTTGGCTGTCTGGAGACTGGGCACAACACAAACAAATGCCCTGTTGCAAAAGTTTGTGAAAAAGATGGATGTGACAAGAGACATCACCCACTTTTACACCGCCACCGTTCTGAAGATGGTCGGAAGTCACCACCTCCAAAATTTGAAAAGAAAAAGAAGGAGGATGATGTGCCGAATGATGAAGATGATGCACCACCTCCACAGTTAAACACAGCTGCGACTTCAGCGTGTTTGCCAATCATTCCTGTCTACGTGAAGGGCCCAACTGGAACCAAGAAGATATTTGCTCTATTGGACTCGGGAGCCTCATGTAGCATATTGGAAGATAGTGTCGCACTGGAAGTTGGACTGGACGGGGAGAAACAACCCTTTCGATTCACCGTGTTCGGAAAGGACGTTCGAGAAGATAGGGACTCGCGACGTGTAAATCTGAAGGTGACTGGTGCATTCAGGAATGCCAAAACATATGAAGTGAAGTCAGTGAGGACTGTCAATCGCCTTGGGATTCCTGGATGTAGTGCAAATGTAGACCAGCTGAAGGAGAAGTATCCTCATTTAAGAAAGTTGAAGATGAAGTCATATGCTGATGCAGTTCCTCAAATGATCATTGGATATGATAGCAGCCGTCTTTCAGCCGCCCGAGAAATACTGGAGGACAGTGATGACAGCAAACCTGTGGCGTACAAGTCGCTGCTTGGATGGTATATCAGCATTGGTTCAACGGGTAAAAATTGTTTTACTGTTTGTGAAGTTGATACGGATATGGACAAGCTAATGCATGATGAGATGAAAGTGTTTTTCTCCACCGAGAATTTTGGAGTAAAGCTTGTTTCAGACTCCCATCGCTCCATTGATGATCGCCGTGCTCTTTCATTGCTGGAAAGTAACACAAGGAAACTGGATGGCAGATGGGAATCGTGTCTACTTTGGAAAAATGATCTTGTTCAACTCCCTGAAAGCTACAGGATGGCTCAGAAGAGATTGTTCACAATGGAACGAAAAATGGACAAGGATCCAGAGTTTTCAAAGTTGGTCATTGACAAGTTCGATGATTATATCAAGAAAGGATTCTTGATTAAAAAGAATGAGTCAACAGCATATGGATCACAGAGCTTCGGGGATGGTACCAGAGTCGGATTCTCAGCTGAAGAGAGTTGCAGATTGGTACCAGGCGAAGACTCAAGAGTGTGGCATTTACCGTGGTTCTTTGCATACCACCCTTCCAAGAAGCCAAGACTCGTCTTTGACGCTGCTGCTAAATCCTATGGTAAATCATTAAATGATTTTCTTCTGAAGGGACCGGATCTGTTGCAGTCACTCGCAGCAGTCTTGATGAGGTTCCGAAGACATCAAGTGGGAATTACTGGAGACATTAGGGAAATGTTTCATCAAGTTCTTCTGAAAAAGGAAGACAGGAGCTGCCAAACCGTACTTTATCGTGGAACTGATCGAAAGATGAAGCCAATAGAGTATGAGATGTCTGTTTTGTTCTTTGGGTCCGCTTCATCGCCATGTTCGGCTATTCATGCCAAGGATACCAATGCAAAGATGCATGAAGAAATATATCCAGCAGCAGTGAATGCCATTTTGTACGACCATTATATGGACGACTATCTAGGTGGCTGTGACAATAATGACGATACATCCTTACTTCGACGACAAGTTAGCTATGTCCATAAACAAGGTGGATTCGAGATCCTAAAGTGGAATAGCAACTCCAGTGAGGTCCTGAGCACCATTCCAGCTAACTTGCGAAGTGAACGAAGCATGAAGTTTTCAGACAAGAGCGAATGTTATGAAAAAACTCTTGGATTGATGTGGAATTCCATTGAGGATGTATTCCAGTTCCAGCTTAATTTTCATCGAGTACCTGCTGATGTTATGACAGGACACAGACTACCTACAAAGCGAGAAGTAGCAAGTGTCGTGATGTCATTATTTGATCCGTTGGGATTCCTTTGTCCAGTCAAGATCAAAGCCATGGTCATGCTTCAAGAAATATGGAGATCTGGAATCGGATGGGATGATGATGTCCCTTTTAGCATTGAAGAAAGATGGAACGACTGGCTCATGGAATTGAAGACTTTGGTGGATATCAAGATTCCAAGGCGTATGTGTACTATTCCAATCAGTGCTTGTGAAGTGCAGATGCATGTTTTCGTGGATGCTAGTGAAGAGGCATTTTCCTCGGTGGTGTTTCTACGCTTCCAAACGGGAGGAAGCGTACAACTCTCATTCGTCGCTGGCAAAGCTCGAGTTGCCCCGCTCCGTGGACTCACTATTCCAAGGATGGAATTGCAAGCGGCCTTGATGGGATCTCGTTTGGCTACTATGGTCAAAACTGCGTTTCGGGATGAAGTCAAAATTCTGCAAACCATTTATTGGAGTGATTCCAAGACAGTGCTATGCTGGCTAAGATCGACCAATGCCAGATTTAGCCAGTTCATCTCAAACCGAGTTGGTGAGATACAGGAATCCACTGACGTTTCTGGATGGCGTTGGATTCCCAGCAAAATGAATGTTGCTGATGATGCAACCAGGTCACGCAAGGATGCTGACTTCACATCCAATTCAAGATGGTTAACTGGACCTGATTTCCTGTATCTTGATGAATCTGAATGGCCAGTAGAAAATAAAAATGAGACTTCATCAGTAAAGTATGAAGATTTGGAGCAGCGTGAAGTGGTCTATGCTTGCAGTCCTGAAGTCCAGAATCAAGTTATAGACTTCACAAAATATAGTTCCTGGCTGCGTCTTATGCGAAATATAGCAGCAGTTTTAGCAGCCATTCGAGCCTTCAAGAAGATGGGATCCAGTCGAGTAACGGTGGACGACATGAAGAAGGCTGAAATACTTTGTATCAAGCAAAGTCAAGAAGAATCATTCCCTTCGGAAACCAAAATGATGAAACAAGGAAAGCCTATTTCACGGGAAAGCAAGATTCTTCATTTGTCTCCATCAATTGATGAGAATGGAGTTATAATTTTGAGTGGCAGGCTTCAGAAAGCGGATGTTCCAGTCAGTGTGAAGTCTCCACCGATCCTGGACCCAAAGCACATATATACTCAAATGTATATTGAATGGCACCACATTAACAGCAAGCATTTTGGACAGGAACGTGTTATAAATGAAATTCGACAGCACGTTTGGATCCTAGACTGTCGTGCTGCTGTGAGAAGATGTTGGGCGAAGTGCGCTTTCTGCATTTTGAAGAGAGCTCGTCCGATTGTTCCTGAGATGGGCCAGTTGCCGTTGTCAAGACTGGAAGCCAACACACCTGCGTTCCACAACACTGGCGTCGACTATTTTGGACCCTACTATGTTACGGTCAACCGACACAGTGAAAAACGATGGGGTGTCCTGTTCACTTGCCTTTGTACGAGAGCTGTCCATCTGGAATTGGCAGAAAGTTTAAGCACAAGTGATATGCTTAATGCTCTTGTTCGGTTTATGAACATAAGAGGAACTCCGTCCTGTATCTGGAGCGATAACGGTACCAATTTTGTTGGTGCCAAAAGAGAGATCCAGGAGAGCTACTTTTCGTGGAAGGAAAATAAAATTGAAGAGGCCACCAATTCCAGGATGATTGAATGGCGTTTCATCCCTCCAGCTTCACCGCACATGGGAGGAAGTTGGGAAAGAATGGTTGGCAGCACAAAGAAGATACTGGACGTGATTCTGAAGGAGCAGAAACCAACGGAAGGAACATTGAGAACTCTGTTCAGTGAAGTAATGTACATCCTCAATAGCAGACCAATCACACACGTGCCAACAACACACGAAGATGTGGAATGCCTGACTCCAAACCATTTACTGAATTTGAAATGTGTAACTGGAGCTTCTGTTGCTGGAGAGTACTTGAGCGATGACAAGTACAAGAAGAGTTGGAGATACGCTCAGTACCTTGCGGACCAGTTTTGGATACGGTGGACGAAAGAGTATCTACCCTATTTGGCCAAAAGGCAGAAGTGGATGCAGCCAGTAAGGCCCTTGGAGATTGGAGACATCGTCATTCTGATGGATGATCAAGCCCCACGTAATCAGTGGAAGCGAGGAGTCATCACACAGACTTTTCCAGGAAAGGATGGAAGGACAAGAGTCGTCGAGCTGAAGATTGCATCGGTGGACCCGTCTGACCCTAAGAAGAATGTGAAGATTACATTTCTGAAGCGACCTGTGGTGAAAGTGTGCCCCCTCAGCTTTGTTAGGAGTGAAAGTGGTACTTTAGGGAGGAAGAATGTGGCTGAGGGAGCAGAGACGCATTGAATCTTTGTTAGTAAAATGTTATTGATTGTTTGAGAGAGCCAATGAGCTTGTTTTATTTTGTCATTGGTTGGTTTTCAATATGGCGTGTTGTCCGTTGATTGTATGAAGAAGAAGGAGAGAGCATGCTTGAGGAGAATGAAGGAGAATTTTAGCTAGTAGTCAGTTGAAGTCGAGTTGAGAGGGAGTCAAGAGATAGTGGATTGAAAGTAATAGTCGCTAGTTATCTTGCATTTTTAAATTAATGTTGAATTGAAGTTATATTTTAAATCTTATTGTATTTAATAAAGCTACCGTTTTGTACTAAATATAGTATTTCTTTGTGCTACATTTTACAATTATTGTCCACAGTTGTAGTGGATAAGGTAGGCATTATTAAAACATAAAGATACTAGGCTAAAGTTTCTGTGCAAGAGCTCAATAGCTTTTATAATTGCTGAGTTCTTTTGGCAGTCAGTTTTAGCCCCTTGACATCAAATAATTCTCGAGCTGAAGTAGTTCGGGAGTTCACAATGGTATTGATGCTAAGATGATGATGATAGGATTGTGTGCTAGAAATTGCTTCCAATTCCAAGTCCACAATCCATTCTACCATCTCCTCTGTATTCTGAGAGTTGTTGATGCACTTTTTAACTGCTGACAATAAATGTGAGGTATGCAGAAAATAATTTTTATAAAGTGTTCGTTTGTCTGTCCATTTTTGCTTAACTACCGAAAATTACATATATTTTTGCTTAAAACAAAAAAAACAAGAGAAAATCATTTAATAAAACGTATGAGTAGTTTTCTACGACAAACTACTTTGAATCACAAAAGCCTATCTTTCCAGTGATCTGTGGCATACATTAATTTTTATCAAAATTGATTTTCCTTATTTTGACGTCCTCATATAACATACATATAACAAGAGGGAAAGTTTCCCAATTTTTCTTGGCAACTCCATTACACCAATTTATTAACTAAAAAAGCATCTCATTTACATAACAAAACGGATCTGTAAATCACCAACCGGAATAAAAATAACAATAATGGCTAGTTTCAATATATCTGGGCTAACCGCTGGTGGTTTAAAAACACCTATTTACACACTTACCTTCTCTCTCGCTATGGTTTACAATTTTGGCTTAGACTCACCATCAAAATCACCTTTATCACAATCATCTTTTTCATCATTACTTTTTTCACTCATCGTCGCTCAGTTTGATCAAATCAGAGAGCAAAACAAGGCCTTTTTGCTTATATATACATACACCATCATATCATCCTGTTTCTCTGAACTTATTTGTCATTTTTTCTAGTTGACTTATCCACATGAGTGATTCAACGATTGCACGCACGTTCAACATAAAAATGTACATATTTCATATTCCGTCCTCCAATGGAGAGTGCCATGCCATGCCACGCCAAGGCGAAAGTAGCAACAGCAATAAAAACTAGGATGGAATACGTATATTCTAGCTTCTGCAATGAAATGAGTTGAGATGAGATGACGGGATGATGTTAAAGCGTTGTTGTTTTGTCATTCCATTTCATTTACAACCAAACCAAACCAAAAGCCAGCACCAGCACATTTGTTGAATTTCACAGAGGTACCAAAAAACCCATCCTGTTTTGTAGTCTTATTGTCACCCTTCATCTTCTTCATAATATCTTTCATCCTTGCCAATGTAATAAACTGAAACTGAGGATCAGCAATCTTCATAAAAGTTGCTTAGTTATTATGCATGCACGTTTGCCAGAAAAGGAAGAGATGATCATCATGATCATCACCACATCACATCACTTCATGTATACATAACGACTCGATAGATATCTATAAAAGCTCCCAGCTTCCACTTTTATTTTCACTTGGATCATGTTTGATATTTGATGTTGATAGAAAAAAAATTGAATGTTCATCAGATTTTTATAGGATGTGTTAAGCATAGTGATAGATTCACTCACTCCTCGTTATCTTTGTAGGTAAATCATTCATTCCCATATTACTTTTTCAATTTGGATTTTTTGGATTGGGATCCAAACCAATCCAATCCAACTCCAAATCCAATGTTGTTGATGATGATGAAAATGAAGATGAAGCTCATTAGAATTCATATTGAGATGGGTTGTGACGAATCATTGAAAAATTATTATGGTTTGCGAGTTGTACAGAGGTAGAGAAGGCTGTTAGCAACACTCCAAAACTAGCAAACTATCATGATGATCAGGAGCAGCGGGAGGAATATCACATCATCTAGCTCTCGTACTTAATGAAAGTATGAAGGTTCCCAGAAAGAAACCGGCCGTATAAAATTTGAGGGTTTCTTGTGGATACGTGATTTTCATGTGGGGAAATATTTTGTCTGGGGAATTGAGGGTAAAACATGCATTATAGCTTCTGAAAATAATCTAAATCCTTGCGATACGCATTCTTTTGATTCAGAATAATATATATGCAAAGAATACATAACTAAAAGTCAATGGTAATAGCTTACGATAAGACCGCATAAAATGTTTGTAAAACGCATGGGAAATCGGTGGGGATCAAACTTTTGACCGCGCCAGCCCACCAACCATATCGCTTGTGCATAAAGTACAACGCATTACTTGGAAAACGTCCCGCGTTGAATACCAAAGAAATATATACTTTCTGTTCACAATCATTGTACTTGTAAAGAAACAGCGAGGAAGCAGTAGTCAAACATCAACAACAATTTTATTGTTGCCATTTTGGTGGAGTTAGATTCATTATTAATTAATTTATCTTAATTACAAACTAATAATGTATTCCGTTGTCGAGTTTGTTGGTGAAAAAAACTGTGCAACTAGTTCCTAAAAAGTGGATAAGTAGAGGTTTGTGTACTTGGCCTAATAAGCCGGTGAGTAATATCAGTGCTACGTAAATCAGGTAAGACAAAACTACAGTCATTTGAGATCATACCTTATGCAAACAACTTCGAATTAGTTTCAGTTTCGAAGTTAAAAATAATTGAAATATTACTATTATCTATTCAGTTGACTATCGGAAAAGTCTCGAAGTTCAAAGGCGAGCAGAATATCAAACAGCTGTGGAAACCACTGACATTGAGGTGCTTCAAAGTAATTCGAAAAGGAACAAACGAATGAAAACCGTTGGAGCTAAATCACCAGTAAGGGACAATTCCACATCAGATGACAGCGTTTCTGATGATTCATCTAAATGTCAATCTGACAGAGCTGGTTACCAGGAATTAGACGATATTACTGGTACGTATTAAATGAATTGTATATTGTATATTTACTAAACTGTGCCTTTAACTTTATTAATTATAAAAAAAATGTTTATGTTGATTTGAAGGCCATGAAAATAGTGAACTCCTTGCTGACGGATCGTTCATTCCAGGAACGCCATCGCCACCCTCACATCATTTAGGATTAGTGCCAGAGACCTCAACAAAAACTGAAAATCACGTCGGTTTTCACCACCCATCTCGCTTGAACTTGCACACGTCACATTCAAATATTCAGCAATTGCATTATTGTCCGTTTTATGATCACCACCATACTCAATATCATATTCAGTCAACACCGATTGTTGCGTTACTAATGATAATAAGATTGTACTTATAACTAAAATGTTTTTATGAACGGCGAAACATTAATTATGTATAAAACATTTCTTGAATGCCGACCTGCCATGTGTTACCCTAAGGAGGCTACAACATTAGGAATATTTAATGTTAGGAAACTATCTACTAGTAAAACCGGAAATATTTCATGTATAGTAAGGAAATGTGTAATTTTACCGTGTTAAGATAAGACAGACTGTTATCTTTGTGTACCTTTGCTTCATTCGTAAATAAAATCGATTTCTGACGTAACTGAAAGATACTATTTTCTATTTTGCATAATGCATCTAAGTAGTGAATTCGATAAAATACGAATACGAAACCAGATTAATTTTATTTAAGTAAATTGTGGTCTATTATACCAGTTAAATTTTTAAATGCGCTGAATATTAGATGTGGGATATACGTGGGATAAGCATGTTTTACTGTCAGCTATTATTCGTGGGTATGTACGTGTATCCCGCAAGTGCCAGCCTGCCATCCCCCACTACATATTGGACAAGTTTCCCATGAATAAAACTCAGTTTTTAGCTCTATGTTTCTTTCTGGGCTGTGGCTGAGGTTTGGTTTGGAGTTGTAAGCAGCCCATTATACACGGACCAAAATGATGATGATCATGATGATGGCGATGATGAAGAGCGCATGGATATTTTTATTTGAATATTAATATCTTTACCCATCCATAGAATGGAGTATGAATGAGTGACTGACAGTGAGTAAGTCGACAGAAAAAGTAATTTTTTTCTTTAATGGAAACCTGCATTTTTCGAAAGTGACAGTCCCACCCTCTCGTAAACATTTTAGGGATGAGCCGTAAATGGATATTTCAATTTTTAGTTTTTGATAGGAGAGAATGAAAGAGAGAGAGTTCTCCAAAATGTACAGATGAATATCCTGCTGCAATGCTAGATTTGTATGAGTAAGAAGTAGTTAAAAATATTATCATGTCTTTTATTAAATGTATACATGGTAGGTTAGCTATTTTGTAGGCATTTATGTTTAATATAAACACGTGTGACTTGGTAATACCGTTTAACACTTTCATTCTGCCCCCGTTTTTATTTCAATTTTATAGATTTCGCCTCTAATTTGGAATGCAAAGCTCGTATTGTTTTTGAGCTCATGGAAAGTTGAGTTGACTTGTTATGCTTTGCATTCCTGGCTTGGTTGGTGATCTATATCCGGAGTTTTTTTTTATAATGAGCATGAGGTTTCACCATCAAAAATGTTTTACGTTTTTTATGGACATATGGTATCAATTATCACACCGAGATTGATCAGTTGACTATTTCCATTCGTTGGTAAAACTAGTCGACTCATTTTGGAGCTGCGGTTTGATTTGACTCAAAATGGTTATTCAAAATCGGGTTTTTAGGTTTGCAATTTGGTTTTGCACATCAATATTGGCACCAGGGCTATCTGCAAGGGTTTCTAATAGAACATCCCGAGAATTTGATTTGTTCAACAATGAATTCCTCTCAAAGCAACTATTTGGTCCTTCCGTCGGAGGAGGAGGTGTCTCAACCGTTTATAATCCTAATATTGGAAATGATAATTTTCCTCACCGAGGAAATCCTCCTGTTCATTCAACATCCATAAGTGACTTTTTCAATCCGGCTGCTGCAATTCAACAATATGCTGGACCCTTTTCTAGTAGTCAATATACTAGGGAATATCCTCCACCAAAGCTTTCCCCTTCTTCAGGAGGATATTACCCAGGTTATACGAGATATGATGATAGCAGGGGTCTTTCTGGTGGTTATTTATCTGGAGTAAATTACCACCAACCTTCAGCGTCATTAGATTATCTTCCTGGTAAACCGCCAAGTTCATATGGCACCACTGGTTCTGGTTATCATCCGGGGAAGCCACCAAGTTCTTCTGATTATGTTCCTGGGAAATTATCAAATACTTTTGGAAGTTATCCTGTAGATTTCTCAAGTGCCTTTGCAGAAGCCTCTGCTGCAGGTGGTGGAGGGGAAAGTGGTTCTGGGTCGTCTTCAGGAGCAACATCATCTGACTATTTTATGGGATGGGGATGGAAACCTCATGAAAATACGTCGGTTCCTCCACCACCAACACCTCCACCTACTGAAGAAGTTATGCATGGGTGGGGTCCTCCACCTGTTTATCCACCTAAACCAGCAGTTCCTGAATTTAGCTATCAGTTTTCATTGAAGCCGTCAGCATTTGGATGGGAAACTTCTTACAGTAGGGAGATCACCGAATAACGACCAAAAAAATTATCTATGCAATCTTGAAATTTATTATTTTAAAGTCAGATTTTTTAATGACTTGCAGATGTACCATGTGGAAATTACAAAATTCAACCTCGGGTTCTCGCTCATTTACGTCTTGCAACTCAAGCCGTGTTGCCCAAACCATCCAAATCAGGGGAAGAATTTAAGAGGAGGAGAAAGCGGTATTCTAATCCTCCAAAAACTTACTCGGACAACTATTATTTCGACCCGTTTCAGCAAGCAAGATCCCTGTATTCCCCTCCATATCATCATCATCCACAGATTTCAATTCCTAAGCCGACATTTCAACCCAGAACTTGTCGCTGGAATTTTGAGGTAAGTAAAATAATTAAGTTTTAAATGTAATATAAGACTAGCTCATTAATTAGATCAATATTAATGCACAGATTTAAGAAATTTTACAGAAAAGTAACATTTGGTTTTATGTACAGTTTGTGCGGTATTAAACTTTTATTGAAAATAGTTTTTATGTGTGTAAGATCATAGATAGCATTAAGCAGCACCATTAAGAATCAGCCAAAAAAATTCCCAGTATCAAAGATTTGAAACTGTTGGTTTGTTTTTTGTGTACATAAAACCCGATTCAACTCGCTTGAGTCCCTTGGGTTCCTTTTGGTTACGTTACGTTACATGCCATAATCAAACAAAGTCCTCATAAATTGTATATCATTAACAGAGTATTTTATGCTTATTAGCAGATTTTTTTTCGGTACGATTTTAGCTGAAAATCTTTTTCTTAACCGAAGGCAGGATATTATTCATTTTAATTCCTTTACACATTCATTCTACTTAATCTGCTTGCAACGCAAATGAAACAAGAAACTCAGATTCCTCTAATTTCTTACTTGGTGAGTTTTTTGTGTGGAGCATTTGTGTTCTGTATTGTGATGCAATATTATGCCCACAAGGGAACAAAGCCAGATTTTGGTTTTGAAAAAAATCCAAAAACCACTTGATTTCATTCTTGATGAGATAACGTACGTACGTTCCCATATCACATCACATCACCTCACCTCACGCCTCATTGCTTCCACCTTCTTCCCTAGAAAAGGACAAGAATTATTTTTTGCGAAGTAAAACTGCAATTGAGAAGAAGAGGTGGTCGTGGTTTTGCTTACTTACGCATTAAATGTCTGTGTTTTTTGTTCATTGTCAAGAGTGTCAAGTCCTGTTTCTATTTGCATAATCGTATTAACAAAGCAGCAGTGTTATTGGTTGAAGGGTTTCTCCTCAAGACAGACATTAATTTTGTAAAATAGTAATGTATTTACTTTTCAAAATGTGTGATCCCCAGATTATATGCAAAATACATTGTTTTTTTACCATTTATGAATGGTATTTAACCATCTTTTTTTGTTCTTTGGAGATGGACGTGCTGTGAACAAACTTCTTAAAGTTAGAAGTAAAATATATTATGTAAAATATATTGTTGTGAATTATCAACAACGGCAGGAGCAGCCGAAGCCAAGCCAGTTATTACGACCGCTGCTTCTGCTGCTTTTTTATTCGTTTTTTTGTTAAGACAGTGCGTGATTTATGGTTTCGGTACATGAGATCATCATGCTGTAATATGATTGTGACCTTTGCAATTTAGTTGGGAGTTTGTGTGTGACCGAACAAAAAAAAATATAAAAAAATGAGATGAAAATTCATGGAAGCTACTACTTGAACGTTTTGCCCGGAAGCTGTTAGGTCCAAGTAGTAGAGATGAAAGAAAAAACGAAACAGAGATTTCACTCGTGTAAAAATAAATAGAGCTATAAAAAACTTAACAAACTAGATCAATCTCTTCTTAAGAATTACACAATTTTGCAGCCAGCAATTTTAGAATATTGCTATCTGGTATACGTTTCGCTTTTTTATAAATTTCAAAACGTTTTTAATGGCGTTTTCTTTGTTCACAGGCCGTTGGCGAATGCAAGCTCAACTTCAAATGCAGCTGGTTCCAACTCCCTGCACTTTTCCGATGCGATGAGAACTACTTGGAAGTAACGGACAATACGATTTTATTAAACAACAAGTAAGATTTATGAATTGATTTGTTACCTGTCAACACCTAAAAGCTTGAGCCCAGCTTCCACAATATTTTCTCCACCTTTCTAATTTACACCAAAGCATTTCTGTTGTGTTTCCCAATGCAAAATCCACCTTCTCATATTGACATTTTGATTTGTGTGTGAAAACAAACTTTCTTGATTGAAGAAAGCAATTATGGGGAACATGATCATCGCATCATATCATAAGTATCATCATGAATCAATATTTTTGACACTCTCTTAATTGCTTCTGTTCCTCATGTAGATTTTGTGGAAATCGGAAGCCTCGTCAAATCTACAGCTCCTCCACGGGGAAACTCTCCCTCACCTTCAAATCTGAGGGAGCAGCTCTCCCCGCCATATTTGATTGCACTGTCTTATGTTCATCAGAAGAAAGTCCCACTAATGGTAAAAGTTTTTTCTCAATTTTTTATTAAAAATAAAAAAAAAATCAAGTAAAAATTGAAAATAATTTTTTTCTACGAGATTAATAATTTATTCTTTTTAACCTAACCTTAACCTTCTTCATACTACATCTACTGCAGATCAAAAGAGACCCCAAACATCTCCCGCACCCACAGACTCGGCATCAGTTGAAGTATTCTCATCACCGCCAACTCGATTTACGTCACCTCAACCCGTCCCCATTGTTGTGCATATCGGCTCATCATCTGCCACTGCTCAAGTGGTGTCATCCAACAAGGGAAACACGACGTTAATCATCAGCCTCCCCTCAAAGCCTCAACTGAGAATGGGGAATTGCAGTAAGTTTACAAGTAGCTAGAGTAGTTTTGTTCATAGGTTAATGTTTAATATGAAAAAAAAAGTTGACAAGTCTTTACAACAAGAATTTTGACAGAATCCTCTAGAGAAAGAGGATAGAGATTGTCGTGTACATAAATCACCAACACTCACTCATTCATATAAACATTATCTACAGTCATCAGCGGACACACATGCAAATATTTGGTGAATGTGTGGTTTGGTTTGTTGGTGGTATATGCATATTATCCATCTCATTCTAAATTCTAGTTACTAAATGTTTAAAAGGCTTTGAACGTCTGATACCAGTAATAGAAGAGGAATATTATGACGATGCAAGAACTATACAACGGCGTTTATCCCACACACAAAAGGAAAATGAACAAAATGATGCAGTTTTGAATATTTGAATCAAACCTTATAATCTGTCCCAAAAGGCTGTGTGTGAGCAAGCGAAACCAACCAACCTGTCCAGATTTTAGTAGAAGGTTTGGTCTCTTGTCTTGTCTCTTGGTTTTGGTTGCTTTGCATATATGAAGAAGTGTAGAGAAACATGACACATTAATCCTATTGACTTATGATCTCATTCTCAAAAATTTTCCCATGTGCCTATTTTCTACTATCTCCTACTCCTACTCTATGGGATCTTCATTCATGTCGTGATTTTTATTTTAAAACTAATACTCTTTTGGTGAGTGAGCTTGAGCTCAAAGGGAAATATAAAGTACCTGTTTGTTCTTTTGAGCTACGTGTGTGGCATAGAGTACCATACCACCTTTGTTGATTTCCTTGTGGCCACATTATTCCTTAGAATTTTGTTGAACAGCAGGCATATCACAACAATATCAGTTTTTGGTCAATGAGCATGAACATGAAATAAGTAAATGCTTCGGGTAGGCATTTAATATTTAAAGTCTTCTTTTTTTGTGAGAATTTCATTTCACTGGACTGGATCGTAGTAGTATTCTTTCCTTTCTCAATGGAATGAAATGGAAATATTTACGTTTATTTTTGTAACAATAAAAATCTTGGAGAAAAGGGAAGTAGAATAGCTTAAGAGGATGAATGTAGTCACTCAAAGAACCTCAAGTGAATGGAGAGGAGAGAGAGAGAGGGCACTTGAGAAATTATTTAGAAATTTTTATTATACTTTAGATTTTGGATTATGCCATGAACATGGAAGTCTAGTTTGAAGAGCGAGAAGAGGTTCTCACGGGTTGAAAGGAGATTTTGGTCTGGAGAAGGAGGAAGGAGAAACTTAAAAATTTAGCTCTTTAAGTTTATTAATCCATGCATGGAAAGAATTAAAATATTTTTTATGAAAAGTAAATAAAAGGATGAGAGCTTTTATCAATGCGGAATGCAACATTTTCGTTATTATGCATGTTGATTTAAGAAGGGTTTGCTTGAAAAGAACATATTATGGAGGCACTAGAGCTTCAGGAAACATTTTGAAGCAAAATGGTTATGGAGTACCATCAGTTAAATGGAAACTTATGCTATTTTTAAACGAATTCTCTGAACAATAATCTTAAGTAGCTGGAAGTTATGGTTAAGTTTACAACCTCATTTCAAAAATAAGAAAATATCTATCCATTTCAGCGTTTAAAACACATTAGTTTGATTCACTATTGACGTCTAACTCATCCAATCTTGAAAAAGAAAATCCTTTTGTTCGTGTATTATGCAATTTAAATTATTTTAAAATGAATCCAACAACTAAAATCTTTTCGCATTATCACAAGTTAAGCATGTTTATACTTTGAATTGAAAGCTTAAATTAATGAATACGTCTATGAAAATATCAATGTTTGGTACAGAATGCGGAATTCCTGAATCTCAGCAGTCAACAAAAGTTGTTGGAAGGATTGTTGGTGGGAATTTCATGAAGCCTGGAGAAAGGTAACAACTGCTTTTTTACTAGCTCTAATCCTAATTTACAATGCAATGCATCGCTAAGAAGTTTGGTCAAGCTATAAAGGTGTTTTTTCTACAATCATTTCATTTAATCAGTCCATGGACTGCTGCAATCGTCAAGAAAAACAGTAACCGACCATTTTGCGGAGCCTCTTTACTCAACAATCTCTACCTTCTGACTGCTGCACACTGTGTCCTCAAGTAAGCCTCTTTAATTCTCCTGTAGCTTTTATTCTAGCGCATCTGCCAAGTAGAACGGAAGTCAAGTAGGTTTCTGGAAAAAACATACATTTTTTATGCGTACATTCTTATGCTTGTCCTTACGATTCTCATAAAAATTCAACAACTCAAAAAAATTAAGGTCGCCTTTCTTTTCCACCATATTTATTCCTTGAGGAAAAGGACCAAAAACCAAAACCAAGTTAATGCTAGACCAGATGGGTTTGAAATTTTATGGATCGCATTTTTTATTCTAAAAAATCAGTAAAAACCTGTCCTGAGCAGGATTTACTTGACAATAGAATGCATGTCAGCCATGTCCGTATTAAGGAAGCCAAATGCCAAGTGAGGAAAGAAATTAAGAAAACGGAAATGAGGTTCATTTCACATAAATAAATTATTTACTACCTTGCTTACCTCCTAAAATTTCATATTCCTCTTTTAGGAAGGGAATAAGATGAACATGATCATATAATAATCATAATCATAAAAAAGTATTACTGCTTCTGCTACCACCACCATGCACCATACCACACTCCTGCAAATTATGTAGGGACAATTGTAAGATGATTGTAAAATTCCAAAAGAAGCCATGCAAATGGCCATAAAAAGCAAGCTATTTTATGTAATACAAGATTCATGTAGGCAGACTCCGGAGCTACTTGAACAAGGCGATTTTTTTCTTGTGTTTACAAAGAGTAAAAGCAAGTCATGTCATATGCATCCCCAATCGTACTCGCAACTCATAAAAATTACCATATTTAGCTAGCCTCAAAAAATGATAAATTTTGACGGTCTCTCGCAATTTTTATCTTTTTTTTTCTAGTATAGCAAAATACTTTAGAGAGTGGTGGTGGGGGAAGCAAGTGTCCATAAATAAGGTGGTTAATATACCAATGTGAGAAGTGAAGTGGTGACTTTACAAGTTTTTTATGTGCATTTTCCGCAACCAAAAAAGAGCCAGCTTCTTTAGGCCAAGAAGAAGATGAAGAAAAAAATCAAGTGATTGTAATCTATTCATATTTTAGAAAATGTTTTTTTTTGTTCACGTAACAGATTGTGAACCTGGTAGATAGAGAGTAAGTCAGTCTGAGCGTAAAAAACGCAAGCAAAACAGAGAGCAGGCATAGGTATTCCCCATTTTTTATTGGCTGACGGTAGGAGTTCCAAAGTGGACAAATGACAATTTACTCCTTTGAATGAAGCGAAGAAGCGTAACAAAGGCAAAAGAGGTTCTCGCTCGGTACTTCAAAGGCCAGGAGAAGAAAGTGGGTAATAAAGATGTCCAAATTAAGTTGTAGCTCTCTTGGTTTTCCTTTGCATTGCTTTTCTTTGGTCGGTCCCGAGTAAGAGACTGGTAGTGGTGTAGTGTAACATTCAAAATAAAATGAATGTATTAGAATTCATCCTTCTGTAATAATTTAAACGGTTTCTGTCTCTGAGACAGTTGACAAAATGGTTTCTCTCTCTTTGTGGAATTATGGCCGTTGGCATATTACTATTTGCTTGACTATGATGCCGCTGAATGGATGTATGAAATCCATTTGATTTTGAAGATCAACATAATTCATATGTATCTACAGAAATATAGTCTTAAACACAAACGCTAACATCATCATATCATGAGAATTAACAGCTTTTTCCCTTCTGTGCCCAACAGCCAAACCCGAAAAACTAGAGATTCTGGAGCCGGATTGAATGGTGAAAACGGTGGAAACAAAACCCAAAGTTCAGATGTATTTTTCGACGTGTTACTAAATGAGCATGATATCAGCCAAATAAATGAGATTGCTGGAGGCACCATCCGAGCAAAGGTTAAAAGTGTTAGGATTCATCCAAAATATAACAATGTCACATTTGATTTTGATGCGGCTCTCATTCGTCTCGCTGAGCCGGTGAGTTTTAACCCTCCGGATGTGGCAAAATCCTCCTCATCTAGAAGATATAGATATCCCTATACTTCTTTTGATTTCCATTCTCTGGTAAGTAAGGGCCATTCATTCAGTCTATATTTTGGGGGAGTGTGGCAACTGACAGCTCAACTTAATTTTCAGAAGAGGAAAAAACGTTTCATTCTTCCTGAAATTCAAGCTCGTGCAGTACCTCCAAAGCCCGTCCCCGTTTGCCTCCCAGAAGCACAAGAGAAATATCGAAATGGAAGGAATGTTTTGGTTGAAAATGACTACGCGGTTGTAACAGGTTGGGGCCTTATGGCAGAAGGTAAGTTTATAAAAAAAAAACTCGGCGTTTTATTGAGCCTAAGCTGTAAATGACATCATAATTTTGTGGCTTTTTTATCATCATCAACAACAAAAGGAGTTTGGTTTTGGTTTTTATTACAATTTACAATTTTTATAATGATTAGACCTCCAACACTCTGACAATGAGAGTTAAAAGGAAGCAGAGATTTCTTTTTAAAGTTCAAAGTTTATTGCTACTTGATAATAACAAATAATATGAATGTTGAATGTTTAGTAGCTTCGTCGTCTTGTGTTTTGAAAAAGTGGAGCTCTAGCAGCAGCCGCTGCTTGGAGCGCTACTTTTTTTATTATTATTATTATCTCACGCACGTAATCTTCCGAATTATTACTGGGGTTAGGAAGAATGTCAAGATAAGAAAAAGTTATAAGTAACTAGATGGATAGATTAAAATAAATGGCGTTAAAATATATATCTCTCTTGATACTGCGGGAGTCCTTTTCCTGTCTCGTGCATGGAGAAATTTCCATGTGTTTTGTTTTCAAAACCCGAAATATTTTATTGTAAAATTATCCTAAAATACTAGATTAGATTCTTCCTCTGTCTAAAAGGTAATCAGTGTGAAAATAGAATATAGACGAGGGAAGAAAAGAAAATGTGTAAGAAGAGACATCAGCTCAAGAGGCGTCAAATCAGTTGGGGTCGAATGAGAATGTTGAACAAGTCGGGTAAACGAAAAGGGTTGGGAGACAGGAGAGAGCAAATAAAAAATAGATTTTTATCATGGGATTCGTGCTGAGAGCCCTTTTTAACTGAAAAATACATATATTGGAATTTCTCAAAAACCCGCTTCCTTTTTCCTAGAGACCTGCTGCTGTGGGAGTAAGTGGTGTGCTGTTGTGCCATATCTTACTCTCACAAAGATGAACTGAAATTTTAAGCTAAGCAATGTCTCTAAATTTTGATAAAAGATATTTTTAAAAGAGCCAGTTTATCTTCTAAAAATATTTTAGTGATAAACCCTTTCGTTACGTTTATGGGTAGCATTTTTAAGTAATCACAGAAGCTATCTGGCTGTCTATTTCTTTTAAGAGTTTGAACCAGAGAGATATGAATACCCTGCAGCGGCTATCTGCTACGCATTAAAATTATAGATAATTTAGTCAAAGCAAGTAAAGTCGTCGAAGTTATTGAAATGGAAAAATTCGTGAATTGTAGGTGGAATTCCATCAAATGAAATGCTAAAAGCAAGGGTTCAAATATTTAATGACTCAACATGCCGAGACCTGTACAAGAAACACAATTACGTCATCACCGGAACTATGATGTGTGCTGGCTATTTGAATGGAAACATTGACTCATGCGTGGTGAGGACTTTTACCATTTTCATAAACTTATTATGCTTCATCTACATACAAAACCCTGCTTTTCAATGTTATCTTGACTAAATAACTTAATTTTATTATGATATATAAACACCATTAAAAAATAAGAAAATGAATTTCCTCCCGTGGAGCTCAGCACCACGACAGGCACTGACAACATGACATTGCATAATTTATCCCGATGATGACATTCTCCTGGTTCCTTCTTAATTACCCGATCTTCAAGTAATTAAAGCAACTTTTCATATTCTTTGCAGGGTGACTCAGGCTCTCCTCTCGTCACGGAGGACAAAGACCGCTTTGTTTTGAAGGGGTTGGTATCCTGGGGACGAGGTTGTGGTCGAAAGCAACTTCCTGGCGTGTATACCAAAGTTTCAGGTGACTGATTCCTTATTTTTTTTTTGAAAATCCCATCCTTTCATCTTTCATCCTAATGATGATGAATTTCATAATTATTTTATGTAATATCATCATTCCTTAATGACTTTATTATAAAAAAAAATGAGGTTTGTCCAAAGACGAGGGACAGATTTCCGGTTTCAATGATTTCAAGCTGCTAATGACTTGTTTTATGATCGGTTTATGTAGAACTCATGGATTGGATACATGCTGAAGCTAGTGACAATGCGGTTTGGTGTTCGTGAGAAGAAAAAAATTTTTAGACTTGCTAGATCTATTACTTTGATGTATTATTTGCAAATTTAATAAAACTATATGCACCTTCTAAGTCGTACAAAACATAAAAAACTCACGTACTCGTGTCCCCATATCATATGAATTTAGTGGCACTAATTAGCAAAAATTATGAATGGCAAGCTAACCTACCAAAGAATTAAAAATGATAAATGAATCATGTAGACTATGGACATTCCCAGCAATAATTTATACCGTTTAGCTCTTTCTTTATTTCATTTCTTCTTTCTTGCTAACCGACAAACCAAACCACCTTTTAGTTTCAAACTACAAAGCAAAAATTTATCCATTCCTTAACCTGAACTCTCTCCCGTCTTTTTCCTCTTGCCGCATGAAATGAATAGCATGTAAATACTCATGTACTTGTGTTATGTTGTAGTTTTGTACTTATTGAAAAAGTTGCTTTACATAATATCATTTACACATTTACATCCATCACCCAAGAGACCTTTTGTATGGGGTTATAGCAACTTTTTCTACTGTTCTTCGTCGTCAGTCTAAAACTCTGCAAGTTTTGTACACACGCCATCATCATCATCATCTCAAGAATCTCAAGAATACGAGAATGCTGGTCCAAAGAAAACATCCGCAACCGCATTTTTATTGCATGTTCTATCGCATCCATCGAATGAATAATCCCTCACAGAAAAAAAGTAAAAGTACATGAGATAGCAAGACCAATTATAAAAGTACTAAACATTTGCATGTATTACATGGGTTTTGACAAGCTACTTAAAAACTAATACTGCTCTTTTTTGACCCGACTCCTGGGATGATGCGACTCTGTAAAGTAAAACTACTCTCCAATAAACATGATGATCATGATGCGGCATCGGCATGTAAAAAAAAGTAGGTATGTTTGGTGATACAAGGATAATAATGATGACGAGATGTGGTGGTCATCATCATCATCATCTTGCACAAAGGAAACAGAACAGGACACAAAACAACATCAAGTTTAGGGCTCAAGAATCTTGCTTTTTTGGAGGAGTCATCACATCACATAACATAACATCATGTTATCATCATCATTCCCATTCTTGCTCCTGCTCGGCGACGACTCTGACTCTGGGTTTGTGCTGAGCATGCATAACTTGGGAGATTGGACATGCATTGACGAACAAACTTGAACTAATGTCATGTTCATGTTGAGCATGCACATATTTATTGTAATCTAGATGTTTCAAAGTATGTTTAGAGATATAGGAGATGGTGCTTGGCTTTGGCTTGTCCTCATCACCTTCTACAAATTTTCCACTTGACTGGAATTTTTGCTTCTTGTTCAATTCAATTCTGCATAACAATATTATCATAATCATAAGGATGAGGAGAATGAGAGGTATGTTTGTGATATGATAACATAACAATGTGCAGTGCAGCATCAGTATAACCAAATATTGAATTTGAATAATATTATTATCTACTATCTTATTCCTGTTTGCCTTACACATGTACTTACTTATTTTATGCAAGTGAGAAGAAAAGGCCGACTCGTTCACATTTGCTTAAACAAAGTACATGAAAAAAGTCAAATTTTATTACAAAGTTGCATGATAAGAAGCAACATTCACAAAACAAGGAGATGGATGAGATGATGACGATTTTTAGCTTTGACAGGAATAAGGAATATTTCTTCCCTTACTCTTTCATGATACAAGGAGCCAATTGCCTTCGTGGAAATCGCAATACTAAAAATTATTGATTGGACCCAAGCTTATCTCCAGCAGCACAAGAAAGGGACAAGTTTTTTTGTGTGTTTTGACTGTCTTGTCTTCAATTTAATTCCTTTTCCACATGTCTGTCACACATCTCACCACACCAGACCACACCAAATTCCAATGAATGAAGATGAGTTGATTCAAACAAAGCCTAATCAAATGAAGTTTCTTGTTCCACTGTAAATTTTCGCATGTGATATTTACACACTTAATTTCATCGACATTTTTTGTTTTAATGAGCTGGTATTATTGCATGGATATTTTGAAATACATTTCTCACAGTATGTGGGTGATACCGTGTCATTTATGTAACAGAAACATTTTTTATATTGAGCTGAGCTTGAAAAAATTATTAGAATGTGAGTTCATGGACCAGTCTCATGTATTTCAGGTATAACTACGTACTTACGAACGTTTTGGGATTGCCAGTTCCACCTGCATATATCGCATTTTTTATGTTTTCCAAAAAATTAAAACATGACGTTGTACTTGTACATGATAATTTAGTTTAGTTTTAAAACACAACTTTTTCACGTGTGTAATATGCTCCCCGACTTTTATGATCTTCTGAAACATAATTTCCTCCAAAGAATCTGTATCCATTTGAATCCAAGAAAAACTGACCATTCCTATTCACCAGCCAACGGTTTGTCATTGCATTCTCGCTGAGAAGTCCATCCATTCCTGCAATATACATTTTCTCAATTGCTGGTGTGGTTTTGTATGTGAGGGTAGGCTGGATTTGTACAATGTCACGAAGAAATCGGTATAACATCAGTCTTGGGGTGATCATATCGTTCATGTGTTGCAAACCCTGAAAAAATATGTGTGATTCAAATGGTGTTAAAATAAATTTTGGGTTTCAAAATAAATTGTTAATTGCTAGATTAGTAATCGGTAGGTTTTTATCGTATGGAATAAATTTTACATCAAAATATCCTGATAGTTGAATATGGCTGCTTTCATCCAAATGAAATAATGCTGGAATGAAAATCTTCTCATTCATCTCTTGAAACAGCTCCCTTGTCCTTTCTACGTCCGCTTGTAAGCAAATATTGTACTCATCATGAATCCCAAGCATATGTCCAAGAACGCCCCACAAATGAACAAAGCCTCGAATCTCTTCATCTGTCACGTGGATAATTCCCAACTGTTTATGGAAGAGGACAACCATTCCCGCAAATGAGAACTGGGTTAGTCCCTGAGTAAATTGGGTGATTGGAATCCCATTATAGGTCCACTCTGGATACTCCCTTTTGTTCATTGCAATCTTGGAATTTTTCACATCCTCAATAAAGCCAAACCAAAATCGGTAATCGTTGTAAATACTTTGTTTCCTTTGCTCCATCTGAGTTTTTAGCTGGGCTCGTTGTATTTCAATGAAATTTCTGTCCTTGAGCTTTTGTTGTACTTTGAATGCAGCGTCAAAATGAATTTGTCGAACTTTTTGGACACTTTGAAGTAATATTCTTCTTTCATCAGGGATGTGAAATGAGTTTTGGTACCAGAGTAGAACTTGAACGGCAGTGGCGGTGTAACGTCTTGCAGCTCTTTCTTTGATATTTGAGGAGCCGGTGGCGAGTAAAATGTCTTTGACGTCAGGAAGAAAGTTGTCAAATATTAAGGCGAAGAGATGACTCATCCCTAAATGACCGGCGTTCTTTTGAGCAAATTCTTGGCCAACTTTGAGAAGGGTGAAGTTAGTCCAGGAAGGAATGAGATCGGGGTCGGCGATTGGACGTAGGCCTGGAACGTCGCGGCCTTTGAGCAAAGTTGCGACTGAAATTTAACAAAAAGTAAACAATTTAAACGAGGTTTATAGACACAATAATTCTAAATCCAACAGTGGTTTAGCTACCTGTCATGTTTGCCGGTAGCCATCCCAAACAATTTGAATTTGTAGATGGTGTCGAACTTTGACCTAAACCGCAACCATTCACGTTATGATAACACAAGAGAAATATAATTACAATGAAATGAAAAAGGTAACAGGTCGTCTTGCAGGTAGACATTTTTTGTAAATGATGATAATTGCCGGCTTATAATACTAATTTTATCACAATTGCAATGCTTGCAACTTCTAATCAATGTTACAAATGAATTAAACTGGCATCTTCCAATCTACTTGTACCAAATATTTTATTCTATGAAAAAATTTAATATCAGCGTCACAATTTTCAAAAAACCCATTTTGTCTAAAAAGTTTGACTGATTTGCCCGCTTCAACATCCTACAAAAATTAGCGTCTAGAGCTAAACTAAAAACGCACCTTGACACTGAGGATTGATTATATGGACTACTGTTTTTAGTAATGAATACCTATGCATGCTTATACTTACTTAGCCTTCCTACATTGTATTAGATAAGGTTTCCTTTACATTGTGCAATTACAGCATTTGCGCGTCTGGTTTGCCTTCTTGGTCAATGTCATGACTGGCCTGGCTTTTTTATATTATGTGTTGCGATGTAGTTGCAGGTTAACTATTTTGAACAGGTGATATGATGTGATGTGTATAAAGAACATAATGTCTTTTTTCACTCAATATTATAGAACAAAAAATATACCATAAAGCAAAGCAAACCATCAACAAGTCTAGTCCTAGGTCACTTTTTGTACTCCTCTCATAAAAAATGAACGGATAGCCAAGCCAAGACAGGAATGCATGTAGTATTATGTACATTTAATTGCTGCTTTGCTTTGTTATTTAATTCCCAGCATTCACCCTCGGTTCATTTTGGTCATTTGCGTACTATTTATTTCCCAACCTTTGGCCAGGTAATTTTATGCTGTAGTTGTGAGTACGATCGCATCGCATGGTTTGTGTGCGTGTTAGTAAATATATCTTTGTTGTAATCTGGAAGCAAGTTTCCTCATTATTAGAACTAACTTTAGGATCTAATCAAAAACTTCCTTCGTGAATTGATGTAATTAAATTATGAAGTCATTGCGGCCTTTGATGAATGCACTCTATATTTGCATCTTTTCAAGTTTTTTCTCCCCTTTTACATGAAAAAATATTCAGTTGCATAATTTTCTTATGATAGCATAAAACTAAATATATTAATCTATCCAAGTTTACCCAGATGTAGTTTTATGCACGAAGATTCTTTTTTTAATTTTACGTTAAACTGTTTATACCCATTAATTATACATGGTCGCAGCCATCCCATTGGTATCTACCAAGAAGATATTATTTAATACGAAGCTGAAAAGTTACATGCGCATCAAGCTAGTTCAATCGTCAACTATCTTCCAAAATTTTTTTTAGGGATAATGTGTATGATGAGGAATTGCATTATTATGAACTACATTGACTTAAAAAATTAAATGAATAATAATTTCTTGCCAAAATTATCAAATTTGAAAGCATTCCTTTAGGTACCATTAAATCCTTAAAAATTATCCACTAGTAAAAACTCTAAAATCCAGTTCTATATTTGAACAAGTTTCTTATAAGCTTTACTAAGATTTATTAGCTCTAACTAAATAAAATAGCAATGATTTTCTCATGCTCTTACAATATAATTTATTAATTTTCTGTTTTTAATTGTGGATTTGCAATAGCCATAAAATCTACAAGAAAAATGTTTCATTTTTTAGTCCTGGATAATCAATCTCACGGAAATCTCTTGTTTTTTTTAATATAACGCAGAACTTGCATCATATCAGCTTCCATTCATTTTTACGACCAAGTTGTATCATTTTTATCATCGATTCAATATGGTTTGTTACATCTATACATGGTGCATAAAAAATTTGTCTGATTCTAACATCCACCTAAAAAATTTGTTACAAGAGTAATAATACGTAAGCTCACAGGTACTCTGAAAAATCTTGCGATGGAAATAAATGGTTTGTTTTAATGTGGTTAGTGACGCTGTTGATCACTTGAAAAAACCGGGCAGATATCTCACACAGATTGCAGACAGAATATTAATGATGTTAATTACACATGAAGGATTGAAACCACAAATATTCATCTTAAAATCTGATGTTGCAATAACCTCCAAAGCCGTCAGCATCAGCTCTATTTTTTCCTTTGTTGTTGTCGTCATCAACATTTTTCTTCACACATAAAAAAGCGGTCACTACCATGATTAGAATTGGAATGCTGACAGTTCAACTCATGCTTTACAATTTTATTGTTATTACCCGTGTTGAAATTGACGTCCAATTGCGAAATTGTTTGAAGAATGAGCATAAATGCAAGGAGAGAAAACTCTACTTGGCACTTTCCTACTGACACACTTTTCTCATGTTCATGTTATGATTACTCACCAGTTAATCATTCAAATCTTTTAAATAAATCTAATGGGATGTTTTGGAATTCTTCTTTTGGTCTTGATTCAACTGACGATGAGATCGAACTTGTAATGAGATTTTTAATGATGAATGAATAACGTTGCCTAAAACTCGTCATCAAATGTTTCCAAATTGAGATCATCCACGAGACTGTGACAAATTTCTTTTGACTTACACAAGTGACAAAGATAGTATGATACTATGTATGATATGATCTTCATAATGTTTCGGTTTAGCACACCAAATCAGTAGTGACTTGCCCTTCATTTCATTCTCATACCAAAATTTGAGCTACTTAAACAAGTGTTATTGTCAATCACCAGTGAAAAAGTAGGGATAAGAAATTTAAAAATTAAATGGAGCAATGGTTTCCTTAAAAACTATAGGATTTGGGTGGATTCCCATTATAGCCATCATTTTACTCCAGGTGGTTAACTTCGGAGCCGCAACTTATTATGAGGTAAATAAACTTGATGGAAAACTCTATTAGATACGTTTCTTATGTATCGTTGCAATGTGTTAATTGATTTTTGGTTCAGGCTCAACTTTTCAGAAGACAAGCAGTATTGGATGCCAAAGAACTCCCTTGTGGTTCCGACCAAGTAGTTCAATCCGGAGAAAAATTTCTTTTTGATAGTCGAACAGCCATCGCTTATGAGACTTCATATGGTTCTCCTGGAGGCTCCAACTACAGAAAGAGGAGGGATGCACCAAACCCGAACCAGCCTCAGGCTCAACCTCAACGGCGTCCATCCCAATCCCAATCAATAAAAGTAAAAATTCTCAATACCGACACTTCCAATAGCAACACCAACCCCAACTCGAATCCACAAACCAAGACGGAACAACAAAGCAAGAAAGTTGAGCCTTTAGCCCAAGGTAGATCTTATGGTGGTGGAGGCAATTACTATGGAAGTGGTGGTGGAAGTTATGGAAGTACAGGAGGTGCCACTTATTATCCATACCCTGGTAGTGGTCAAACTACAACAACTTGTCAATGGACTTTTCGGGCTGGAACTAATTGTTCTTTGGAGGCTCATATTACACGGTTCAAATATGGGGAAACTAACTGTTACAAGCAGCAATTTATAGTCAGCGATAACCACACAGAAATTAAGTAAGCTTACCAATTAATTATCCAATCTCCACATAAGTAAACTTTTATGATTGATATTTTAATTTTTTTGGCGTTGATGTTTGTCATTTTCAGAGTGTGCGGATATGAGACCCTTCACCCATCATTTTATGCCGAGACACCCATTCTGACTATAAAATACGTGAAGCAGCCTTACGTATACAGACATGTTTTCAAAGGATATGTTAGTTGCTCAAAACGATCACGTAAGGTTCATTACTTAAAATAATCTTCTATCCTAAATAAAAATTTACACAAGGTGAAAGGAAAAGCAAATGTGCAAGATTTTTTTTTAAATTAAAATTTCAGAAGCAACTTCTTATTACACACAACTGTCCAGTTATGCCAGTCCAGCTGCTAACTACACCGATCCTGCAGTCAACTATACCTCCTATTCCGCTGTCAACTTCACCGATCCTGCAGTCAACTATACCTCCTATTCCACATTCAACTACACCGCAGTTAACTACACCAATCCAACAGTTAACAATACTAAATCAAATGGATCAGCAGCAGCATCGCAAGTCCAAGTAGTACAAGTGGAGCAGGTAGCGGAAACCAACAGCCGAAAAACCTTTGGATTCCACAAAACTTTCAGTGGATTCAATGGTTTTAGTTTTAACTCGCAATCCGACTCCATATTTTCACCCCAAGATGACAATGACATCAAAATAGCAATCATTCAGACAGATATTGAGGGTGGAGAAAGCGAATCATTTGCTTCAGCTTTGGACACCCTCGTGTCAGACATATCAAATACGGATCAAGCTAACGAGAATGCCAACACGGTCGTTGAAGCAGATCTAGTTAACACATTAGCAGAGCAGCAAGTTGATGCTGAGCAAGTCATCCAAACTTTTTTGGATGAGGCATCAGCAGCAGCTGAAAAAGAAGCATCATCCCAACTATCCCAAATTAACGCTGAGCAAGAGCTAGAGCTAACTGCTGCTGAGGTGGAAACTGATGAAGGAAATTTGGCGTTGGGGCTTTTACATAATGAAGCAAATGCTGAAGAAATTGTAAAAGTTTTGATGGAAGCCAATCCAAATACGAATGCTGACTCGAGTCTTATTTTAACTCAGCTTTCTCAAAACCAAATTTCTGAGATTATTAATACTGTTCAAGATGTGGAGCAGCACAGTTTGACAAAGAATGAGATGGCTTTGGAAGAAATGGAAATTGTGATGAAGGAAGCTGAGTTGGTGAACAAAGAAAATTTTCTTTCAGAAGCGGAAAAGGTGGCTGCGATGAAGGAAATTATTGAGCTTGTCAAGGCTGAGAATTTTGTGATGGAAGCGCAGGCAGAAGAGGTGGCGGTGGAGCAGCAGGGGGTACAGGAAGTTAACTTGAATACGGACTCTGAGGTGGTAAATACAATTCAACAACAATTGCAAGCAATCCAATCGGAAAAGGACGTACAACCTGAGGTATTTGAGGTGATTGCTGCTGAGGATGGCAGCCTGAAAGTTTTGAACAATTTAAATACTGACAGTGAGAATGCCAATGTTCAGGTGTTGGAGTTGACGCCGGAGGAAATTTCTGTGGCACATTCAGTTATTACTCAAGATGCACAGGTAACAAATGTGTACAAATCTATTCTGTAGTTAAAATTATATTTTGAAAAATTGAATGAACCTTGGAAAATCTTTACCTTGTTTAATCTCATTCTTCAATTTCCTTGTCCTTGCACATTAGATTGTGCATGAAATCCTTTCCCCAAATTATACACTCCATCATAACCTTACATATCTGAATGCCTCCATTCCTGACCCACATTACATACATCCTAATACTTCTACCATCTATGCTGGAGTAACTCACAATTCTTATCCTTATGAAGCTTATGAAGCTCCTATATATCCTTCTCATGCTTATATTACTACTTATCCGGCAACTTCTGGCTCAATTCCCTATCCAACCCATTCTGAAACACCTACCTACGCAGCAAACCCTGAACCTCTCATTACCCCTTCACACGCTTACATTACCACCTCCTATCCAGAGAGTCACACCCCACTTCAGCATCCTACCTATTCTGAAGCTCATTTGCCCACCACCTCAAACACTTACGCTACATATCCAGAGACATCATCCATCTCCCATAATACTTACCCAGGATACCCCGAAACTACCTACGTCTCCAGTCCTGATTCCACCTCAAAAATTTACACAATTTATCCAGAAATTCCCACCTCTAACATTTACCCAAGTCACACTGACGTTTCCACCTCAAACATTTACCCAACCCATCCTGACGTTTCCACCTCAATCATAACTCACAACCCTTATACCACCTACACGGATGTCACCACCAACTCACACACTTCCTATCATCCTTCCTATCCTGAAACTTCCGTATCCAACCACTACCCAACCTACCCTGCCACCTCTTCTTACCCACCATCTATAAACCCTAGCTATCCAAATCCAACCACAACCTACTCAAGTCCCACCTCATACTCCATACTTTATACTGCTCCAAATACGTACCTTGTGTCTGACTCTGAAACTCAACAGAATCTTCCGTCCTCACGAAGCTATGAGGTAAAGGACAAGGTTGTGTCGCCAACCTCAAACAAACTACCTTTACCGTATTCACCTCAACCTGCTGCTACACGTCCCCAACTTGTCACTTTGGTTCCAGTTCCAGCAAACAATAATCCTCCTCCAGCTCCAGTATATTCTCCACAACCACCTGCAACCGTCAACATGAACCCCATAAGTCCAGGTAAAACTCTAAACCTTTAAAAAAAATTACTTTACCAAAAATTCATCGAAACTTTTTTTTTTAAATTTCATTGCTTCCTTTTCTTTTTGCAGGTCCTGTTCTTCTAACATATCCATACACAGCTGCAGCAGGATCATACATATCATCTCCTTCATCATTGCCCTTATCATCACCATCATTATCATCATCATTACCTCAACGGAATGGCTACCAATATCTGATTTCTCCAACCACAAATCCCAACTTGAAATATGTAATTACATGCCAGCTTCCTGTCCCATATCCATGCACACCTATTGCTCCCATCCAACAAGTAGTTCGGCCACAATCATCATCACAAGTAGCACAAGTGCTGTATGGAAGATAGGTACGTGAAGTCATTCACATGCGGATCGGAACGGGTGACGCTCAGCTTTTCCTAGAACCCATTATTTTTCATTTTATGGGCTTGTGCCAATTCATACCGTCCTCACAACTATACTTATAAACATTATTTATTGAACTTCTCTTTTAATATGTATGTAATATATGTCAGAATAAAATCTATTGTATTAATTTCAAGAATTGAATTGAATGAAATTGAGGACGATAGATCAATGTCTTATTTCTTGAACTGCAGCACTTGAACGACGTGGCCATATAGCCAACTTTCTCATTTATTTCTACACGTAGCAAAGTAGGAGGAAGGCTTACATTTAAACCTTGGCATTTAAAGAAATTACCACAGATTTTACTTAACACTTTTTAATTATGGAAATCTACATTAAGTTACTAGTTTTGGTTTTCATCATCCTCAATAATGGTGTTACTGGAGCACGAACTGAACACTGGGTATTGACATATTTAAACGTTCATCTGTTTTAATTAAATTAATCAGTAAACTATAATTCTAATAGATCTTCTAATGCTTCCATATTTCGTTATATAGAATTTTGGTGGGTCACAAGGCACCTATGCCATCTGCGAAAGTACCAACGTCGTCAACTCCCACGAGTCGTTCACTTTCGACCAACTGATGCGCTCCGACTCAGCACCATCCCAAAACCAATACGACCAATTTGAACTTATGGGGAGGTCAGCAGTAGAAATTTCAGCACCATCACACGGCAAGAGAGGAAATGTTGAAAAGACATACCTTATTGACGATGATGACATTGATGTCGGAGGCTCACCTGCCGCTTTCCTAGCAGCCAGATCCAAACGTAGAGGAAACAGTCGCATTATTCCACCAACACTTTACGATGTTGAAGACTACACGCATAATACCTATGATAACCCAGAAATGCGTATATTTAATCAAGCACCTTCCATACTTCCCGATCACAGTGAGGATAAAGTGCCCAAGAAGGAAATCAAAAAGGACATGATTGCCGGCTTAAGAAGACTCAAAGGCGAATCTGAAGGTAACCAATACAGGAACCAACTTCCTGTGAATGCATTCAGTCAATTGAGGAAACATGTTGAGCGACATCCACGTCCATCATCACCCACAATTGAAAAAGATGATGATAATGAGGAGAAAATCAATGAGATGAGAGGCCTGCCGAGTGAAAACAGAAAAGAACCCCAAATTCAAGGAAAGAATAGCAACCTTCCAAGCTACATCCAACACATTCTCAACAAAAGGAACCCTGATGGAAGTGGCGCAGCTGGTGCTGGTAATAATCGTAGTTCCTCTTCCTCGTCATTATCTAATCCCAATTCTGGGGATAATAATAATCCAGATGGGAACTCCCTTCAAGACATCTTGGGCAATTTGGGACCAGAAAAACTTAACCAGTTGAGACAACTATTGGCTACCACTGGAGGCGCTGCTGCTGCTGGGGTTGGTGGTGGTGTTCCTGCTGATAGGACAAGGAGTCAGCGAAGGGGATTCACTGGGCTCAGACCTAAGAGGTCGATTGATGAAAGAATTATTCATCGTAGAGGTCCTCGATCTCGATCTTATGGTGGGGCAGGACAGAGTGAAAGATGCAGCTGGGAGTTTAAAAAGGGACAAAGTTGCAAAAGGTTCGTGGTCTGGGTAGAAGATTGGGCGGATCGAGTGGAGGATTGTGGACGAGAGTTTTTGCAAATTTCGGATGGAATCACTGTTAAAAAGTAAGACGCCATTTAAATTTTTATTTTTGTCGTATTTAAGTTCCTATAGAATAGGTTGGTAAAAATTGTGAAAATAATGGTGTATTTTTTCAATTGCAGATATTGTGCAGGTCAGAGGATGAACGGTGGGGTGAGCCTGAATGGAGATCGAGTTACAATTATTCATTACAAAGCCAGTGCACATGTTGGTGGCTCTTTTGAATTTAAAGGATATATCAAATGTGAATGAATCCTAGTTAACTAGACCTTTCTTCCTTTCTAAAAAGTTTAAATTTCCAGTTTGCCTTAAACTTTTCTATAACAAAAAAATATTTCCCATCCAGAGAAAATAAAATAATATAAATATTCATAAATGGTCACATTTGGCAATACATCTTGTTTTGTTTAGCTTCATTTAGCTCATAGCTCATCAGAAAGTACGTCATAGTCACATAGAGACCACTACAAAAATATTATGCGACTTTCTATTAACACCATCTGCCATATTACATCTCATTCGTATTCGCATGCTTAGTTTAGGTTGGCGAGTTTCACCCAAACTAATGAAGATGAGCAGTAGTTTCCGAATTTCTCTCTAAAACAAAGCAATAATACATGAGTATGCAAGAGATTCTTCCACTGAACTGCTGCTGCTGGAGTGATTTCTAACGGGACAGGGGTGCAAACGTAAGCTAAACATGACACGGTTCTCTCTCGTTTGTGCTCATCTAGTTGCCTATTCACGGTCCATCTTTGTCTCTAATTGGAGTTGAGCTTGTTGAATAAAACATTCACCTGAATGAAACTTTTTCCTCTGAGACAGGATGATTATAATTATGTATGTATTGTATTCATGTCGTAAATGCAGCAGCTGTATTGTTATGTTATAATTTTTCACTTTCCCTTGCTTTTCAGAGTAAATGGGAATTGTAAATTGTAAGGCAACTTTTCTGCTTCTCCTTCCGCAAGGATTGAAAAAAAGAGTGTCACATTCGTCCAGTGAGAGGAACTGTAGTACAGTGTCCTCAAGCATCAAATTTTGATACCGTGTCTGTGTCCATGTGTGTCGTATATTCTGAGGAAGTGGAGCAGAGCCTAGAATCTTGTTAGTATGCAAATAATTTTTTATCTCCTTTTGGCTGTCCTATACAGTCCCTCTCTGGTGGTACAATGTGTTTCACTAAATTCTTCCTCAACTTTAAATCCATTACATTTTGCTGAGACGGTAAGAAGTTTTTCTTTTTGGAAGAAGAAACCCCATTTCCATTCCATTCCACTATTTATTTCATCATAAATATCAAATGACAAGAAAATGAGAAAGTTTTAAATTGATACAAAAAATAATTTTACTTTTACTTTTGAAGGCTGGAAATGATTACTATCCCTTTATGTATGAAGTTCCTCCAGTGATTTCAATTATTATGGAAAATGAAACGTTGAGAAAAAACTTTTCATATGGAAATCCTTACTATAATTTGAAACAGCATGTTATTGGGGATACAGCGTACTGGAAAAGTGAGTAGAAAAGAAGTTCAAGGTTGGGCTGTATTACTATTTATTTGGAAGGAATTAAATATTAAATATGTTTTGTAATTGTTGGATATTTTCAGTTCAGTATTGTGGAATCCATTTTTTAACCAGAGGTGAAGGATACATTCTCAGCCCTCATTTGTTTGATCATACGGATCCGAGGGTCAGATGCATTTGGAGCTTTGTGGTAAGTATGGTGTAAAATATGCATAAATGGGAGAAATAATTTTTATGATTTTATTTGGAGTGTAAAATAACTTTTTTATGTTAAAAAGGGAGATCATCATTGCACACCACAAGTAGAATGCCCAAGGTTTAAGGATAAAGGAGGAGATTGCAGAACTAACTATTTGCAGGTGACGGATGGTGGGGATTCCTTCGTGCATCAGTAAGTTCTCTACAGCGTACTTCCTTCCATGTATCTATAGAAGCAAATATTTTATTATAATCATTTGAAAATGATTAGCACAGCCTAAATGTCACAATGTTTGAAAACTTGCCAAAATACGTTTCTTTGCTTCTAGTTTTTGTGACAATAGCACAGCCCCCAAAGAAGGGAAACTGTATAGAGCTCATGCAGGAATCCTAGATGTAGTTTATCGATACACATCATTCAGAACCAAGCCTGACTTTGAATGTCACGTGAAGTGTGTAAATTATCCAGGTAATCAGTACTGAAAACCAATACACTTCTTAAAATAAAACAAGATGTCCATCTGATCAATGGTTTAATTTTCTGCATTAGTAAATTTTACTGTAAGCGGCTCCAACCTTTTACCTGGTTCCCAAAAGCTGAAAGTGGAAATCAACGATGCTCCTCCAAAATTCGAGGACACTCTCCCCGCCCCTCAAGCTTATAAAGATTGTCGTAAGGAAAAAATATACATAATATTACTTACTTCAGGGGAAAAATTCAATTTTCATATGCTAATTGCCTATTAAAAAAGATTTGCATAAAATTGTCAGCCACCTGTCCTTGTCTAATCCTCTTTATAGAATGTGGAATGTCAAATGAAGGAGCTGCAGCCAACAGAACAAGAAGAATTGTTGGTGGTCGAGAAACTCTAGTAAGCCAATATCCCTGGACTTTAGGGATTGTTGGTAGATTTGGAAAATTACCTTATTGCGGAGCTTCCCTCATTTCCGATCGTTTTGTATTGACGGCCATGCACTGCGTGGAAGAGTGAGTTTGTCTAGAATCTAGAAAGAATTACACAAGGGACTAATATTTTTACTTACTGACTTAATGGGAAAAAATTTCCCTATAAAAAAGTTTCATTTTACTATCGCTCACGAGAAGAGAGTGTGCTCTTGGGAGTGACACGCTCGTTAAGAAACTTGTACAACTGTACGTAGAATACTTTATTAATTTGTTCAAAATTCTTTCTCTTTACTTACTATCACAGTGAAGATACGGAGGATATTGTCGTCATTTTAAATGAGCATGACTTTTTCAACGACACGGAAACCAATGGACCAACGATTCGTCGCGGAGTAGAGGAAGTCATCCCATATAATTATTATCTGGACTCAACTTTTTATGGAGATGCCGCACTTCTCAAGCTAGACCGTCCTGTGGAGATCCAAGCACCAATGTTCACGCCGATTTGCCTACCTTCAAAGGAAATGGAGTTGTATCAAGGGAGAGAAGTTATTGCGGCTGGATGGGGAACAACCAAGGTTTGTAATGGAATGCAATGCAAGAACAAGAATAGGAAGCTTAAAATATTCAACCTCACATTCATTGTTGAGACTGGCGTAATTTTTCAATAATGATGATAATCATGCATAAAATTATTATATGTTGTGTGTTTTTAAGGGAGGCTTTGGAGCCTTGAAATCTCCCAAATTGCTGGAGGTTCCTTTGGTTGTGTATAGTAATGAAGCATGTAATGATTATCACAGTCACGCGCCTCCAGAACCACCACAAGTTACGGACAACATGCTTTGTGCAGGTAAATGGATGTTTGTTGTGATGAATTGATTTAACTGTGTGAAAAATGACTGAATATTTTACAAATTTATTGATATTGAGGAATTTGTGAATTTTTGTAGGATATTCTGAAGGTGGAAGAGATACATGTGCTGGAGACAGGTAAACATTACTACAGGGTTTAGACCTACTTGAATAAAACATTGTTGGCTATTGATTCAAATCTTTTGAGCGTTGTACCTATTCAATTTTAATGTATCTATCGTTTTAACAGTGGCGGCCCACTCATCGCAAAAATGAAAAACTCAGGAAGATATGAGCAAGTCGGTATCACAAGTTGGGGATATGGTAAGTGTTGAGCGCCTATCATTTATATTTATGTTACTTATTATTATTATTATTCCTAGTAGGTCATAAATTGTACACGTCGTGTATATTTTTCGTGTCATTATTAACAGGCTGTGCAATACGTCTGAACCCCGGAGTATTTTCAAGAGTAACATGTAAGTTTCAATAGAATCTACTTAAAATCAAAAATGTAATCAGCAAAAATTAAAATACTAAAATTTGAATTCATGCTTACAGCTTTCAACTATTGGATCCGCATGCACACAGTTGACGGAAGATTTTGCTCGTAGCATAACATAGCATCATCATTGGTGATTGGATAAAGAAGGATCCTCATAATATATCAAATCTATTTTGTTGTAATTTAAAGGGAATTTATATTTGTTTGTTTGTTATTTGTTGAAATTTTTTTACATGTTAAGTAAGTAGAATAAGCGTTATCCTCGTTTGAACAATAAATGTCACCGTTTGTTTGTTACGTAAAATATTGATTTAGATACTTGGATGTCAAATCAAATCTAACGGAGCATTTTACAACTACTGCATTTACCTTGAATATTTTACCTTGGGAATAAATATTTATCTGCCAATTGAGCCATGTAGTTTGTTTGTGTGTTGACGAAATTGTCAACAGAAGGTTTCCGAGACGTTATATTATTATAATGTTTGCCTGAAATGTTATGAAAAGTAAGAACTCAAGAATTTGTTTTGGCCTTAATTTTACTACTGCATATATTGTGACGACGCAGGAGATCGTAAACTCTAGTAAAACATTGGCATCTGGAATAGTTCTATAAATTTGCTATAATATGATAGGAGGCTGAATACCACGAATAAAAAAAAAGAAACTAGGTTAATGACATGAATGTCTGGATAATAATTAACCTACCGATAAACGTAGATGCTTGGCGGATGCACAAGTCCTAACGGTAAATGCGTGCTGGTTTCTATGTATTTAATGAAACTGTAACTGAAGTTGGATTCATAGGTAACAAAAGCATTATATGAATTGTATGAATTGATAGAATGAGTATGAATTGCATCTGCTTTATTCTAATGCACATTGTTTGTCATGATGAATTGATGGAAGAAGGAATGGAAAGGGAAAAGGAGAAATAGAGTAGCGTTTTGAAGACAGGAAATTTTTCAGTGAAAAGTATCAATTACTCTCAATTTTAAACATGATTTCATTAAAAAATACGTCCAGTTTTCAGCAACACAAAAAGGCAAGAAAGATAAATTGATTTTTCAGTCATCCAGCTTCCAACCCGCAATATTATTGAAGTCTATGAATCTGAATTGTTTCAGGGAAGAAATAATCGACACTCTCAACCATCTTGGCTTCGGTTCTGGTCCCTACCATTATCATCTGGCTTAGTGTTACTTTGTGCAGTTTTTCAGATTCAAATATCCACTTGCCAAAACGGTACAAAAAATTGTTTAATAAAATTAAAACTGAAATTATGTTAGAAGATTTTCTACCATAAATTCGTATTCCAGGTGAACAAGGACACGTTTCTTGGTTGAATCAAGGGGTTAATACAACACACTGCTGTTAGTTTTTACATATACTTTAAATGATTTCCGACGCACGTGTGATCTACAATGGACACATTTTAATTTTCAATAATAAAATTCATAGACTGCGGCTTAATTGACCATAGAATAGCCAGTGATGACCCAACTGTAATCATTAGTTTCCCTTGGCTTGCTGGTGTAATTCTTAAAAGAGGTTAGGAAACTTGAATACTTTAGTTTTAAAAAATTCTCTAAATAATTATTGATGCATGAGATACATTTTTTATCTTCTCAAGCTTCTCGACAATTTTGTGGAGGAACTTTGATCAACTCCAGATATATTTTAACTGCTGCTAATTGCGTACAAGGGTAAAAAAACCTTACTCAGTTTTTATGTCCATTATAATTTTAACTAATCCAGTTGTTAATAAAAGTTACAAAGGAATTATTGAATGAATACGAATACAACTGGGCAGGTTAACTCCAGACAACATAGAAATCTTGTTCAACGTTACCACTTCAATTGGGGCTCAGGGTGGACAAGAGACGCAATTTAGGCGTTCAGTAGATAACATTTTAATCCACGAGAATTTCACTTCTCGTTTGGATTTTGATGCTGCACTCATCCGCTTAAGTGAGCCAGTTGACATGTCAGGCCAAACGGGAAATATAATCAAGCCCGTTTGTTTGCCATCAGAAGAAGACCTTGATAAATTGTACATTGGAGAAAATGCAACGATGGTTGGATGGGAATACACTAGTGAATGTAAAGTAAAGATTCGTTTAACATTTTATTTGTTGTGAGAAATCTTTCCAATATTCATATATCTTCAAGAGTTTATAAATAGATGGTGACCGTTCAAAAAAAGTAAACGTCGATATCATAAGCAACAAAGAGTGCTCAAGGCATTATCAAACACTTACGGACAGGATGCATTATCAAACGATTACGGACCGAATGCTCTGTGCTAATAATGTAGGAAAGAATAGGTGCCAAAGTGATTCGGGTAAAAAATGAAGTTAAAATCTGTTTTTTTTTTAAAAATAAGAAGATATTCTCTTGAACAAGAAATTACATGAGTTTAGGTGGGCCATTGCATGTTATGGAAGGAGAATATGATCCTAGCTACACGGAAGGAAAAACAAATCGCTATTTTGTATACGTTCAAGTTGGCATAATCAGTTGGGGACAGGTAACTTTTTACAGATCATAAATTTCATTCATACATTCGTTCAAATCATTTACTACGGCACATTAATTTTTTCATTGCTTTTTTCATCAACTAAAAGGGATGTGGAGCGAATCCCGGCGTTTACTCCAGAGTCACAGGTACATACAGACTTCAAATCATCAGCCTCATTGTTTTTTCGTCTTTCGTCTAAATATTTATGAATTTACGCTCTCATTCCCCCATTTTTATGTTTGGACAGAACTGATTAAATGGATTTCAGCAAATGCCAAGGATGGTAGCTACTGCAGTAATTTTAGAGGGATAGATGCTACCAATAAAGATGCATATTAATCAAGTAGTACTTGCGTCCAGATTGTTGTATAAACTGTAAAGTTATATGTACTTACTTAATTTAACTCTTATGCCTAAATAAAAACTCTAGCTTAAGTAAAGAAGTTATCGGAAAGATAACGAAAGCTTGAAATTGAATAAATTGTTTCAAAATGACTTCCGAGTATCCCGATAATAATTTTAGCTTAAGTAAATTTAGAAGACTATGTTATTAGGTATTCATACC
Organism: Orchesella flavescens; assembly: GCA_964034955.1. Lineage (NCBI taxonomy): Eukaryota > Metazoa > Arthropoda > Collembola > Entomobryomorpha > Orchesellidae > Orchesella > Orchesella flavescens. Next base: position 15,100,231 of record OZ035956.1, read on the forward strand.
ATTACATTCGCGGAAAATGATTAAAAATGGAAATTCACTTAAATTAAGGATAGGGTTGCTTGTCGTGTGTACATTGCATAATTATTGTGGAAGCATTGGGCTTGCGATGATGCCAAATGTTAGGGGAAATGTTCGGAAATTTTTAAAAAAACATATTCTTCAAATGTGAGATATTATGTTAATTTAATTTATGTGTGCCTCAACCGGGTATAAGTTATCTGATGTAGCTATTGGTTTTAAAAAATTGTGAGCCAAAAAATAATGTCGTTTTAATGCATCAATATTGAAACTTTTAGAGTTGTACAAAAAGCCTTTACATACTCGAAATCAAGAGCTCACAAATCAGAAAGTGTTTCATTGGTTGCATTGCATATGAGCTTGAGTAACACCCCACATATATGCATTCAATCATCTAACTTGAAAAAATCGTAAAAAATGATTCAATTTGCATTATTTGACGCATTAACCCACTGAATTGAATGCAGATGCGCACAAGTGACAGAAGATTTTTCTCCTAGTACAGCATTGGAAGAATTCTCATAATTACCTTGCACATTATTTTGTCTCCTTGTATTCTGTTTTTAATGTTGAAATAGTTATTATTAAACATAATATATGTATATGTATTTATGCGAACAAATAAATGCTGCCGGTTGTTTATTACGTAAAAATTGATTTAACTATTTCTAAGTCCATGCTGTTACTGATATATCTAACGTTATGTGTCATTATTATTGTCAAGTTCAAACACGCGTGCGACATCCAACTCCAACATACATCCGCAATCCGGTTTCAAAACCAATTGATGCACTAGAAGGTTTCCGCTATTAAAGATTTTGTCATGATATGATGCTCACCTCGCAAAAGATCCAAAAAATGTCGGATTGTTCATACTAAAATATTATATTTGTGACTTGGGAATTGAATGACGTAGAAACAGTGTGTAAACGCTCGTAAAACACTTTACCACCTGGAATAAATCTAGTGCTTCGATGTAGGTATGAATGTGAGTACCACAAATAAAAAAGTAAGAAACTAGGTTAATGACATGGACGTCTGGATAATAGATAACCTTCCTACATAGATTTTTAGGTGGATACACAAGTGCAAACTGCAGATAAATATTTTTCTGTGCATACAATATAACTGTAACTGAAGCTCAATTCATAGATAACAAAAGCATATTGTGAGGAAATACAGTACACACTAAAATTATATGCAATAGGTAGTTAGTCTTTTCTGAACTAAACAAGTTGTGTATCTGTTTCATTGCGAGGCACAATATTTTTTGTTGATGAAACAAAAATAAAACAGAGTTAAATATTGAAAAATAATTGGTTTTGAAAGACTGAAAGCTGATCAATAATATCTCATTTGTAAAACACATGATTTCATTTATTTTAAACTTTAGTTAAAAATGTGTTCTCAGCAACATAAAAAGGTGAGAAAGGTTTATTGGTTTCAGTCATAAATTAAGATTTTAAACAGAATTTGTTTTAAATTGTAAATTATTTATTGCAGGGAAGAGCACATACGTGTTGGTCCCTACTATTTTCCTCCAGCATAGTGTTACTTTGTGCAGTTGTTCAGATTCAGACAGTGAATGGCCAAGTATGTAATTTTAACGTAGATATAGCAGTAGTACTACCATATTTAACCCAGTTCCCTCTTTAAAAATATTCTTGTTTTAAAACCCAGGGAGATCAACAACAAACTCGAGAAGGGGCGAATGTTCCACCGACAGTGAAACCACTTAAGCGAAATAAACCTCCAAGTAATAAAACAATTAGTCCAAATAGCACTGGATAGCTTGATACAAATTTCGTTTTAAATATTTTTTTTGAATATCGTCTAGTTCTTCCATGTGGAGCAGATCAGACGGTGCAGGCTGGCGATGAATTTTTTATTGAGACTCCCAATTTCAATAACAAAATGAAATATCCCAACTCTGCTCATTGTGAATGGCAGCTAAAGGTACTTGCAAACCTTCCTAATAAAATTTCATTTCTACTTCTATTTTTAAAAGTATCAAACCCATTTTCTTTTATTATGGTAGGCTGACAGTTGCAGCATGGGAATTAATTGCCCAGATTTCCAACTCAACGACTTTCTCTGCTTTGATCACATGGACATAATCAACCACAACGGCTCAATGAACAGGTAGATAACATGATGAATAAAGAAGAAGAAGAAATCTTCAAAGGGTTCTCGAAACGAAACTAGCTTCACTTCATCTTTATTGGTGTGGAGTAAATACAGAGTATAATTTTATTTTGTAGATTTTGTGGTAAAAAAGGACCAAAGGAAACAGTTCTCTCTGACAATGTCACCATCGCTTTCAGCAGTAGTGCATGGTTTCCAGATATTGGGTTTAGATGCAGGGTTGTATGTAGAGAAGCAGAAGAAGGTAAACAATCTTGGGAATTTTAAATGAGAAAAAAACTTGGTTAAATTATTAATGAATTGTTCTGTCCTAATAGAGCAAGAGGGTCCTTGGTTGAAACAAAATGTGACTCCAACAACGTGCTGTACGTTAGAGAACCAATCAATTTTTTAATATGATACGAAATACGGTGAAGATATTTTTTATTGGATTTTTTATAATAATATTCAATAGACTGCGGTCAAATCGACAAAAAAGTAACTGGCGGCGAACCTACTGAAATCGCTAGTTTTCCATGGCTTGCTGGATTAGTTCGGAGAGGAGGTTTCCGACCATTTTGTGGTGGAACTTTAGTAAACTCCAAATATGTTTTGACTGCAGCTCATTGTGTCCAAGGGTAAACTTTCTTCACTTCAATTAAAGTATCTTTATAATTGCCCACAATCCTTAAAAGATAAAGTTTTAAAAATTTAAATGGGTGAATAGGAGAACTCCTTACAACTTAGAAATCTTATTCAACGTCACCTCCCCAATTGGAGACCAAGGAGGACATCAAATGCAAGTGAGACGTTCCGTAGATAACATTTTAGTTCATAGGAATTTCACATCTCGATTGGATTTTGATGCCGCACTCATCCGCTTGAGTGAACCAGTGGACATTTCAGGAGGGTCGGGAGAAGAGATAAAACCAGTGTGTTTACCAACGGAGAAGGACTTTGAAAAACTTTTTATTGGGGAAAATGCAACGGTTGTTGGATGGGGACAAACTAGCGAATGTAGGAAAAACAGGATTAATTGATTTTTTCAAGCCAAGCAATTTTTACAAGCATCTTTCTATATGCATAATATATTTTGAAATAGTTGGAGACGTATCAGACGTACTGAGAAAAGCAAATGTGGAAGTGATTAGTAATACAGAATGCTCAACGCATTATCCAACAATTACGGACAGGATGTTATGTGCTTTTACACCAGGTAAAGATAAATCTATACGGCAAGAAATTAAATTTATTATACTATCATGCCATAGTAACTACATTTATTTAATTGTGTGTCGGCTGTTATAAACCCCTTAAATAACTAAATCCAGGACGAGATGCATGTCAGGGTGATTCAGGTAAGAAGAAATAAAGTTTAAAAATGTAAATTAAAAATTTGATTCTTGTTTTCATGTTCATTTTTATTATTTTATGAAGGTGGACCTCTTCTAGTAATGGAAGGAGAAAATGAGGTTCCAGCTTACATGGACGGAGTGAGCCACGTCAGATATGTTCAGGTCGGCATCATTAGTTGGGGACAGGTAACCTTTTACAGATCATAAACTTTATTCCTTCACAATATTCATTTAAGCTTTATGTCACGGTTGGTTTGGTTTACTCATGATTTTTTTCTCTCTCTAACTTTTAGGGATGTGGTGTTAATCCCGGCGTATACTCCAGAGTCACAGGTACATACCTCATTGTTTTTGCGCCTTGTGAATATGTATGAATTTTTGCTCTCATTATTATTCCTTCTATTTTTATATCTGTGCAGAACTGATAAAATGGATATCAACAAATGCCAAGGATGGTAGCTACTGCAGTAATTTGTAGGAGGATTGATCATATTTATGCTACCTAAATGCATATTAATCAAGATATCGCTTTACTTGCGTCGTATATTGCCGAATAAAACTCTTACTGTACTTAATTTTATGCTTATTATTATGTGCCTAAACAGAAATCGCTAACTTAAGGATATATTAAGCTATTTATAAACAATAATTAATACATGACATGACCTGACCTTCATTTTGAATCTAATGAAAATATTGGGAATGAGTGCGTGGTTGTTGATTTATTGAGCATTACATATTTATTACATTGTAGATAAAACGTTTATTAGTGAAACCTACATAAAAATTGTTTTTGTTTTGGAAATTTGTGAAAATGCATCCGGCATTTTTAAAAGCATTGTGCATAATAAATTTTCTGTTGGTTTTAACGGGGCATGAAATTAATGGGTTTAATTGGAAACAAGGCAAAAATCAAGACTTCCTAAATTGTTGTAAGTTTCATTCAAGTTACCATCCATCTGCATGGCTATTATATTATATATTATGTTAAAAAATAAATTAATAGCTTGCGGACGTTACAAATCTGAAAAACTGATGATTGACGGTGCTACCATTACCGACGGAGAATTCCCATGGCTTGTCGGAGTTTTAAAGGGGAATACGCCTGATACTTCAGTAGTTGATCCAATGTGCTACGGAGCTCTTATCAGTGATAGACACATAATCACAGCTGCCTCTTGTGTTCTCAAGTAAGTTAGTGAATGAAAGCCGTTGGCATATATTATGTAATATGAAACGATTGCATCAATTGGTAACTGTCAATTGTTCCACACAGCAAAAAGAGTCATGAACTCAGCGTCTATTTCTACGGAAAAGGAATAACTAAACGGAGAAGGAGATCCATAGCCAAAATTAAATTACATGAGGAGTATACTCAGCTAAATCACAATAATAATTTGGCTCTGCTCACACTTGCGATCCCGTTACCTCTCGAGAAAAGTAGGGACATGTCACCCATTTGCATCCCAAATCCAAATTTGTTTAGGGCTCGATTGGACAAGATGAGTGGGATGATGATTAAAATGCAGCAGCATAAAACAAGTAACTTTTTACATAGAGATCATCACATCTAATATTTTTAAAAATTTATTCAATGCTAAGATTTTTAGTATTAGTATCCAAACCAAGGTACTATTTTGGAGTGAGCACTGCAAAGATTCACGGCTCAAGAAACGCAGCTTGTTCCAATATCTACAGCGAACGCCCAAAGGATAAAGCGCTATGTAATCAGGATAGGGACTCGGCTTGTTATGTATGTTTTAGACGCCGTTTTCATGTATAAATTGGTTATAAAAAATGTTGACGCTGGTTAGATTGATTTTGATGCTTACCGTCTTATCAGGGAAACGAAGGCAGTCCATTAACAATCATATTATCAGATTCTGACCAGTCTCCAACTTCATCCAACAAAGGGAAACATTTCGCACTAAGCATCTACTCAAAAGGTTACGGGTGCGATGGATTTCAGCAAGGAAAGTCTGGTGTTGACGTATCCACCAATATTTTGAGTAAGTAAGGTCATGAATTTTTCATGTAGTTTTTATGATCATGACTATATACCTTGGTTTTGGTTTTTTTCCAATTTATATAGATCATATTGGATGGCTAATTAGGAATACCAGAGATGGATACTTTTGTTCGTGACATTTCTATATTACAATTTGCACGTTAAAAATATGTAAGTAAGGGTAACTGTGTATCTATCTATGTATCATAAAAATGATGTGTATACGAGTTTGATGGCAAACGAGATAGTAGAATAAAGTAATATATTTCATATTGGATATTTTTAATAAAAACACGAGATAATATTGTATTTTTATTACCCTAAATCATCCATTTAATTTATAATGTGGTTACATACCTGCTGGGAGTCTATTATGTTGTCAGTGGTCATAGTTTGGTTATGTCACCTCAGAGTAGCATTTTGTCTTCAGTCTCGGGCAGAAGAGAATACGTTACTAAAATACGTGGGAAGTGTTAAGCAAGCAGATTGTGGTACAAATTTATAATATTAATATTACACCAATCTTTGCAAAAGATATATCTAATAGGGAATATATTGATTTATTTGTATGTATTATTTTTAAGAGTGTGGAAAGCTAACAAGAAAACTGGACCAAGAAAGAATTGGAAAAGTGAAGATAACAGGCGGTACAGTTCCTTGGTTAGCTGAATTACAAACCAAACGCCTGGGTTCCAACCCAAATGAAGAGTATCGACTTTGTTTTGGAGCTATTGTTAGTCTAGGAGCCGTTGTGTTTCCTGCCAGTTGCCTTGATAGGTAAACAACTTCTCAAACTTGATTTTATTTAATTACAAGTTAGTCAATAATGCTTTTAAACTCATTTCATTTTAGGGCTGCCAGAACCCACCCCAAAGTAAAACTACTGGGAATAGCAGACCCTCGGAACGCCAGCTTTGACATTTTCAGCATAAAAATTCATCCTGGTTATAAAGGAAAATATGACCATGATATTGCCCTCGTGAAGCTCGTCAAGCCTTTGGACTTCAACCAAACTGGAGTTGTTCCTGTTTGTTTGCCTCCACCAAAAAGTAAACAAGCCCTTACTAAGCTATTTGAAGAGGATGAGAATAATTTAACGAAAGGAAACGGAAAAGATTTGACAGAAGCAGCAGTCAAATCCAAGCAAACGTTTATGATAGAGAGTTCTGTGCTAAGAACGTGGTTTTATAGGAAAGGACCCGGATATGCTGATATTCCTCATTATGGAAGATTCTTTGCTTTTCGGACAAATGCCTCAAGATGTCATAAATTGTTTCCAGAGTTGCTCAAGTCAAAAGTGGAATGTATTGAGCAACAAGAAATTAAAGATGTTGCAAAGATGAATGAATATTTTTTCAAAATTGTAATAAAAAGTGTTAAAATTCTGATGTAATTTTCCCTTGCCTCAATATTTTTACTAATTTAAATAATTTTTCTCTCAGATGGAACTGGGAATGCCAATGATGAGATCTAACACCACGTTACTCAAAGGAAAGCCACAGCACCAAACCACAAAATTTTATTTGGAAGGAATAAGAGCACCTGGTAGGAGTGGAATACCGTTGATAGATGCAAGAGAAAATGTTATTGCGTTGCTAAAAGTGGAAGGTATGAAGTTGTAAAATTCTTTCGAGTAAAAAAATAGTCCCACACATATAATCTTGTAATGTAATAAAAATACATAACTTTATACAGATTATGTTCCCTGGATTAAAGAAAATTCTCATGGTGGACATTTTTGCGTAAATTGAAAAGTGAATGGGCTGTGTGAGGGACTGATATTTATTTTCCATTGTATATTTATGAGGCTTAAATGAGTAATTTATTTTTTAGAACTAAATATGTTTAATTGAATTAACATGAGAATAAAATTTGTAAATGATCCTGATAATTATTTTGACTTAAGAAAAAAAATCGCATTGAGTTACCTTCACGCTCATATTTCTCAAAATGACAGACAAAAATATACTCTCACCTACAGGTATCTTACCAGAAAAGTATGTAAACTAAAATTTATAAGTAGCATCACTTCACGTTTGCGTAACCTGGTGTTATTTTATCCTACATGGGGAAAATCCCACGGTTTTTACTTTTTATCGTTTCCTCCAGAAACTTCACAGAACACTGCACTCCCAGCAAGCAGCATACATGGTATTCGGACAGAAATTTTACGCTTCGTTTCATACATCATGCCAAGCATATAAAAAGAATAATATTATGCTTACTTGTAAAATAGCAGGGTAAGAAGTTGCTGACCTTGTGTGGTTATTATGTAAAACAATTTAAATGGTGAAATGGAAAGAATCAAAATATGCTATTATCTAAGAGCAAACAGGTAGGTTGAGTTGTCTTTCCATGTCACTGAATTGAGCTAGGTAATCTGTAGCAGAAATATTTTGTGCATTCATAAAATTCTTGCAAGCGTGCCCAGCTAAGAATTAAAATTGAAATGTATTTTTACTAACAACACAAATTATAAACTCCGTTAGCGGGCAAAATGTTATACGAAGATTTCTTGTACCTACTAAACTTCAAACTTATACTATTCTTCATATTAATTTTATCGGCGTCAGCTGAATACAGAAGCCCATGCAGTAAAATAACCTTAGTTTTTTTTTAAAAATCTTTCAAACTTTTTTTTTGGTGGAGTGGTGATTCGAAACTTTTATTTATTGACGTTTCAAATTGTTTCACAGCATGTGGCAAACTTTTGGATTTGGAAAAAGCCAAGCAAGGAAACTTTCCATGGAGGTATAATTTCTTGAAAATTTGATATTATTATTCTATTTATATTTATCAGTGTGCATTCTAAATGCGTTGATTATTTTTATGAATAGTGCAGCAATAGTTGGCAAGTACGATATTGAAAATGAGCCTCTCTGTTGGGGCACGCTCATTAACAGCAACTACATTTTGAGTGCCGCTCACTGTACATCTCAGTAAGTATCTATGTTATACTCTCTGAGATACAAGAAACCTGTTGTATTATATCATTATATTATTTACAAAGGTTTGAGTCGTACGACGTGGAAGTAATACTAAACAGCCAAAACGGTCGTCAAAGTCCAAGGAGGGCAGTTGCCAAAATAAAAAATCATCCTGGTTTCGTAGTCGGCAACTTTTCATATGACAATGACATTTCAATATTGAGGCTACGGCATCCGGTGGATTTAGAGGATGGGGAAGTGTTTCCTATTTGCTTGCCTCCCGAACCACCAGCCTTTTATGAGGATGAGTTCTTAAAAGCAAATTTTTCAAAGTGGTGTGCTGACTGTGACTTTGTACAAAATCCGGAGGAGCGGAGTATGGTAATGAGCAAGTTTATTGGCTACAAATCAGGTACAACGATCTAACGACCTTCATTATTAAACTTAATTTCCTTTTTGTGGACCATGGGAAGTCTATCTGTATATTTGTATAAAAAATTTAAGGATACCCATATTTAATACGAGCGCATAAATTTGGCAAAGTGAACATTTTCACTCTGAAGAACGACACATGTGTTAGCTTATATCCAAATAGGATAAAGGCTCAGTTTTTGTGTGGTGAGGTGAAAAACAGTGCAGACATGAAGCGAAACGCTGAGCTAAAGAGCTATTGTCAGGTAATTGATGCGAAAAACAAACAGAATGAATATTAATATTTTTATATGACAAAAAAAAACTATTCTTATGATAATGAAGTATTAGTGCTTTGAAAGAATGATGCGGTTGGTTTATTAACAAATGGTTTTATGAATTGAAAAGGATGATCCAGGAAGTGCACTGATCCATTTACGAAAGATGAGAACCGGATGTGATTCGGATTATGCAAATCCAAAGGAAAAGATGAAGGTTCGATTCGTACAAATTGGGATCTCATCCGATCAAAAGAATTGCATGTTGCATTATGATAAGCCGGTTCTTTTGTTTACGAGAATTAGAAGTGAGAAATGCTTTTTTTTTCTAAACATCCGTTTCTCTGGATTTAATTGGATGGGAGTTTTTATTGAATGGAATGAAATTATTTTATTTATTTTTATGTTTTCTACAGGATATGTTTCATGGATCAAGGAGAATACATATGATGGAATTTATTGTGACAATAGTCCAGTTTAAAAATTAAATAGCCAACTTTTTTTATTCAACTGTTCCGGTGAGATGCTTGTATTTGTATAGAAATGGGTAGAAAATAATCTAAATGTGTAGTGCAATTAAAAACATTTACATAAAGTGGACATGCCAAAAAATGTTTTGATTTTTTAATGGCCGTTATCTGCAGAATATTAATTGATTCGCACCGTTATCAACACCATGATTCGATTTCATATAAAATGAAGACTCACGATTTGTTTAGCATTCACTTTTGAAAATCATTCAATTCATCATAGTAGTTTTTCCAGGAAAAAATCTTCCTTGACTTTCAAAACTAATTTTTGAAAGCATCTAAACTTCAGAATGAGTTTGATTCTGAAGGGCATTGTGCTCTACTCTGTGTTCCTGGCCTGCAAAGGTTTCAGGAGTCCATTGGATGTAAGTATTTGTTTTTAAAACTTTAATTATTTCGGAGAAACCTGCAAAAACAAATTCAAACTATTTTTTTTCACCCATTTTCCCAGAAATCACTGTCACTTCCATATGGACGACTGATGAGAGCCCCAATGTCTGGAAGGATTGTTACAACCTATGAGGGAGAAGAGCAATCGGAGGATCTCCAGTGGTGGCACGGAATCAGTCGTAACAACACAATGGATTGCAGTAAGAAATTTTCCAATAAAATTGAAAATTTTAAAAACTTTAACTTTAAATGATTTTAAGTTTAATTCAAATGTTTGTTTCAGGATGTGGCACATTTAAAGTCAGTTCACAAGCAAACCAATGGGAAAATGAAAGGGTGTCGGCCCTCAATGTTTACCCATGGTCTGTCAGCTTGGTGACACCAGGAAGCCTTTACAGCTTTTGTGGAGGTAATATTAATTTGCAACATAAGTAGATCTGTTATGGATGTGTGGATGTGACAGTAACAAGTATTATATTACACAGGCTCTTTGGTAAACGACCGTTACGTTCTCACCGCGGCATCTTGTGTTGAAGGGTAGCTTTATAATTTACCAATATTTCTTAATTTACATAAATGAGAGATTTATTAGCTAAAGTTTTGAAACGCATTAATTAATACAGCTCCGCAGCAAACCAGGTTGATGTACTGATTGGCACCTGGCCAAATGCCCATTTTCCAAACATGACCAACCCTGATGAAGCCAACTCCAGTCCTGTCTTCAGGAAGAGGGTTCATCGTGTCATTATTCATCCCAAGTACATCGATCGGCATTTAGGTTCGAATTAAATTAAAATTATAAGGATGATTTTTACAAAAAAAGGTTTCAACTTCAACAATTTTTTTGGGCTTTCCTTCAGATTACAATATCGCACTCCTCCGGTTGGAAGGACCTGTTCCAACTTATGGTAACGCACGGGAGCTCAGTCCAGTTTGTCTTCCAGAGCAGGATTACTCTTACGATGGAATGAACTCGTCTTCTTTCCTCTGGCGTTTCCGAGACCTTGGTAAAAGCTACGCACATGATTCATTGAGATTACGAAGATTTTGAAGGAAGAAAATTGAAATTCTTGAATATCTTTGCTTTGTAGAGGGAGTTGTAGTCCCTGAGAAGCGGTCTGAAGTCTATTCTAAAGTTCTTAGCAAGAAGGAATGCAAATCCGTTGAGTTTAGCAAGGAATGGATGAACATGCCTGATACAATGATGTGCTCTAAAATGGGATTCCCTGATAAGGATCATCCATACTATTCTTCTTATGATTGTCCCGTATGAAATAACACAATTGATATCATGTGATAAAAAGCCAGTCAAATGTTGTGTGCTAAATGAAAATAACAATTGCATTTACAGGGAGATGCAGGAAGCCCGCTATTGGCCCGGAAAGGAAATCAAGTATTCCAAATTGGAATTGACTCATGGAGTGCTTGTTATGGTCGACCAAAGGGAATCGGTGTGTTCACACGAGTTGCTGCATTTTTGCCTTGGATCAAGTTACACATTTCTGAAGATGGGCGACTTTGCGCCAAATAGATTGTGGACGTAGACACATGTTAAACCTCTACGATCATTTTTGTTTTTTAGTTAAACAAAAGACCTTGTTCCCTTTACAGGTATTCTACAATGCATAAAATAAGCATTCGGAAATCATATTGATAATAATTAGTAACTTTGTAGTTTCAGTTTAAATGCAATTTTTAATTTATTTCTTTTGTCAATTCGGAACAATAAAATTTAAAGATTTTGCAAATTTCAAAAGTCGATACATTTAACGGCAAAAGTTGTCTCCTGTAATTTCACATAAAAGAATTGGCAAAATTAATTCAAGCTCTTGCAAGATTATTCAATTGAAATACATCAAACAAATTATTGATAATTTACCAGTCTTGGATTGGATCCAGTTCAAGTAATTCGTGACCTTGGCATACACACCTGTAATTTTTTTTAGAAATATTGCATATTAGTATAGAAAAATGATATTGATATGATATAAAATGATAAAGATAAGCTAAAAACGGAAGGTCCTACCTGGCTGATTTGTTTGAGCACAGGAAACTCCCCAAGATACGACTTAAAAGGGGTAAAAAAAGGTAAAAGGTCATATCAAAGTGATCAGTCTATCGAATAGTGAAAACTGATTTTTTTAAAAAAAAAAACTGAATTTAGCCCTTACCTCCAATAGCAAAATATCTTCCAGTATTTGGTTCCTTGTAGTCAATAGAACCACCGGAATCCCCCTGGCAGGTGTCCTAAAATAATTAACATAAAGTTATTAAATATAATTCTAATTTTAATTTCAACTTGATTAATTTCACTTTACCTTTCCAGGATTGTAAGTGCAAAACATGTTGTTGGTGATAGCATCCTGGTAATACTGTTTGCATTCTTGAGTGGTCTTGACTGGAAGGTCAACTTTCTTTAGGGTTGTGGAAGCACTACCTCCAGATGAAGTGGTTCCTGTAAATTGCAAACATTTATGAAATTAACGGCTGAAACATTAATTTACAAAAATGATTAACTTGTATCACATTACCCCAACCACTAGCCGTAACAGTTTTGCCCTGGAAAGTTTCCGCAGCCATATTCCAAGGCAAGCATGCTGGTTGAATAGTTCTGCTGTATGTCAACGGAGTCTTGAGCTTGCAAAGGGCCATGTCATTATCTTGAGTTTCCTTATTGTAGTTCTCATGCTGGATGATTTTTTCACACTGGATCATTTGGTTATTAGCTTCACTGGTTGTTGAAAGGTCATGGTCTCCAGCATCAATGTACAAAGTATTAGTACCCAAAGCAGCGGTACAATGGGCCTAAAAGTTTCATTTAAAAAATAATTAAAACTGTACAATAATTAAAAATGAGTACATTTTTTATCAACTTACAGCAGTCAAAACGTAATTTGGTGAGATAATAGTTCCACCACAGAAAACTCCCATGTTTGGACTATAAAGGGCGACACGCCACGGGAACTCGTTGACCTCTGCCGCGACTCCACCAACAATCCTGGTTGCTTCATTCCTTGTTCCACAGCTGCAGGTATTGTTAGCAAAGGATGTGGAGGCAGCAGGCTTTTGGGTCGTGGTGGTTGTCGTTGTCATTGTTGTTGCGGCGGCGGCAGCTGGTGCAGCTTTTCCGACAACGGTCAGCATACACTGGAACCTGAACGCGCTGGTGGTAGCAGGGTTAGATGCATCAGTCTTGAAGCCAACAGCGAGGGCATTAGTTGTTGAGGTTTTTTCAAAAGTTCCTTTTCCACAAGCAAGCATACCGTCCTTCAAACTAGTATCTCCGGAAAGAGAAATAGACATCCTGTCGTAGCTGCAACCGGAGGTGAACTCAACATTGAACTCGGTGCAGTTCATGTTGATTTGAGTTCCAGCTGGGGAGCTAAGGCTGTACATGCAGTCAGCATTGTTGGGATAAGCATTTGGCCAATTTGGAGAGTTCAAAAAGGCCTGCTGCCCAACAGTGGTGAAAGTGTGGGTGAAGCTGCAGTTAGAAGTGGCTCTCGGCTCGGGAACTACTTTGCCCTCTTGAGGGGCTCCGAAAGCGAGCCCGACTAGGGCAAAGATGATAACTGCTCCAGATTGCATGATGAAAGATTGAATGAAGATGAAGAAGGAGGAAAGTTTTCTGGGTTGAGCTTTGAGCTAGAATCAGAACACCGATTGGGATTCTGTTTCAAACTACAAATGTTGATTTAGATGTACCATTCAAGCTGTATTTATACAAGAAACCTCAATCAATATTTGATAAAATTCATGTAATATAATTAATTGTTAGGGATGATAAAGCTGTAATCAACTTGCAAATTTCCCAGCTAGGTTTTTACGTGTGTATTATTCTTGAGCGCGTGAGGCTGCGCGTCTTGTTTAATGCAAAGGAAATTTAAATAATAATTCCAGCAAACAATATGACATTGCACTACCTACTTCAAATTAATTTGGTGAAGGTGAGTGACTTTTTCCTCTGGGACACTTTCCAGACAATAATTTTTGACCTCTGAAAGTTATCGGTTGATTGACTCCTCGTTGCACAAAGTACAAAAGTAAGATGTGAGTATAGGCATCGAAAATGTAAGATTTATATATGAACAACCCATGTGCAATAAATAAGTACGTAGGAGGAAAAAATGGGATAATTAAATGATTATTAACCCATCAAACATTACATGTTGGAAAGTGTGTTGCTATTATGTGAAGGTATGCGTCATGTCTCTTCTTTACGTCGAGTTTTTCAATTTCCAGACCTGTTTCTTATTATTGACTAGTAAATTATTCTTTTAATATGCATATCTGTATATGTTGACTGCAAAAAAATATCTTTTGACACTATCCAGTATACTGCGTTTGCATTAATCCTTAATATATTCCCAAAGAATGAGAAGACTCGGCGATGGTAAGGTTTAATATGATACTTGTTTTATTTCGAAATTCATAGGTCCCACAAAAACAACAAACGTTTGTACATAACTTCGCGTTCCCTAAATTAAATTGATATTAATTTAGTGAATTTAGTGTACTATATAATTAATGTAAAACTTGGCACCACAAATTCAGTACAATAATGTTTTCATGGAACTATGTCAAAGGTTAGTATGGGGAAAATGTTTATGCATCTTAATTAAATAAATAAATACCCATCATGTGTCATTTTATCACAGTAACGCTCAGTTAATTATATATTTTATTTTATAATAAAATGGCCAAATTAATGTCACATTCAAATAAGATGTGTTTCATTTTGTGGAACCAAAATTAATTAAACAATCCGTATTACTCGTCTTTGCTAAGCTCATACTCCTTTATCATTATCATCATCATCATATGCGGCAGTATGTTTCACCTGGAGTATTCCCTTGAATCCAGTTCAAGAAACGGGGAACAAAGGTGTAAACTCCAGGGCGATTTTCAGCTCCACAGCCAACTCCAAGGGAAGTAACACCAATACCATAATACCGTCCTGAGGATGGATCTTGATAGTCAATAGACGTTCCAGAGTCTCCCTACACCATTTTAAATACAAATCTCATTAGATTTGGGGGATTCAGTTTTGATTAGCTGAAAGGATCTGTTCTATACTTACCTGACATGTATCTTTGTTTGTTGCGTATGCACAAATCATGTTGCTAGTGATAGAAACGCTGGAACCAGCATACGTATCAGCGCACTGTTGAGTTCCAATGACTGGGAGGTCAACCTTTTGAAGAACTGGTGAAATACCTGACCCATAAAACAGACTTCCCCAACCAGAAGCTGTGACCGTTTTCCCATTGAAGTTCTCATTTGTAAACTTCCAAGGAAGGCAAATCGGAGCTATCTGAAGAAATTGATTACAAATACTAATTTCTTTGTTAGGTAAAGATACTAATTTGGTTGATGGTATTGAGTAACAGAATATTTATCTCACATTTCTTGTAAAGTTCAGTGGAGATTGAAGCCGCAACAAAGAAATATCTGTAATGCATATAATACACCGTAATCTTAGATCAAACAATTGTTTTTGATTAGGTTTGTTTGGTTGTAAATTGGTGTACCTGAATCTTGCGTTTGATCATTATACAAATTATTCTGAATCCAGTAGTCAACCGGAATGATTTGATTTGCTGCTTCTGTATTACTTGAAAGGTCATGATCTCCAACATTAACATAAATCTGATCTCCAGACTGAACTCCATTTGTACAATGAGCCTGCAATTTCGTTAATAGGATTATCATCAGATTTTTTTTGCATTGAAACTAATTTTATAATATAGTCAAGTCACTTATTTTACATACAGCTGTTAGAATGTAGTTACGGCTAATAATGGAACATCCACAGAAAACTCCAAGATATCTGGAATAAAGGGCACACCTCCAAGGAAATTCTCCAGGAGACGCATTGCTGCCACCTACTATTCTTGATTGAGTTTGCTGTACAAAAAATATTATTCACAATTCTCATAAATTTATTTTTACGATAGATTTTATGACGCCACTGTCGCCACTGTTCATTTGTGTTTAGCTTCGTCGTGGTACCTGATTTCTAACACCACATGAGCAAGTCGGCTGCGGGTTGGAATTGGCAACAACAGAAATTTGACATTGAAACCTATAAGGAGTGTTTGATTGAGGATTAGATCCATCCGTATTAAATCCAATGGTCATTTGATTAGAAGTGGAACTTCTAGTAAAGCCTCCAGCTCCACAAAAATATTGCTGATCTGAAAAAGTAGTGTCCCCAGTTGGAGACATGAAAAATACATCATATTGACAGCTTTGGGATGACTCCACATTAAACTCAGTACATTGGAGGTTCATTTTCGTTCCAGGGGGTGATGATATCGTATAGCGACAAGCGACATTCGGACTATAACTTGCGGGATAGCCTGGAGATCTCAGCATCGCAGATTGCCCCACCTGATTGAATTGGAAGCTGTAGTTGCATCCGCCGGAAGTCTGTCGCCGGGTTCGCTCCGTTCCATTGTTTGCGGATGACAACGGAATTATCAGAATAAAAATCCAGAAAAGTTTTGCCAACATTTTGTAGGAAATTTGCGAGAAAAGCAGCAGCAACGAAATTATATATTTGCTAAGATGCTCTCTGCTTAACAATAATGTTTAATGTGGTATGGGAAAATGATGGGTTATGATTTAATATGAATAAAATCGGTGAAATATGAGCAGTTCAGAACTTGATGCAAAATTGACGTTTTTATGAAAATCATTTCGTGCAGTTGAATAAAATTTGTTAAAAAATTATTATGATCATCAATTCATAAATTGGCTTTTATTGAGTATGAATATGAGATAAAAATACGAAAACAAATTACACTTTCAATAATTGTAAATAATCTACTAAATTATAAGTTGGATGCGGATACGATACGAGTTAGTTTTGATAAGTACTTATGCTTTTCAAGATCAATATCAACATCAAATCAACCAAACATAACTTAATCGATCGACATTTATGATGCTGACGCACATGCTATGTCGATCGATGGCATACTGTATTATGCAGGCAAAAATTTTCAATTGAAAGGTGTCAGTTTTCCAATAATTTTTGTTTTGTATAGAGACAGATGTTTGCTTCAGATGCATTAAAACATTTGACATGCATTGTGTTGGTTTAACTAGTCAAATAAATGGTACAATATCAATAAAATCAACTGATATCGAATTACGAATAATTGTAGCTGGCAACACTTGTGACCTTCACTTCAGATGCTATGCAGTATATATCATATAGGAGAATCAGATGAAGCCAAACCAACAATGATTGCTAGCATTTCGTCAATGATATTTGTGCTCGGATCCGTGCAAAATTAGTGAATGAAGTGTGCATACGGAGAAACACTTAACAGCAGTTTTGTGAAGAAAAAAAGCAGGGGAAAATATTCTAGACGCAAAATGTCTACCGGATTTAACTGCTTAGGAATTAGGATTGCATTTGATAATGATTTTGATAAAGGTTTTGTTAACCCTTACTATGCATATGTACTCATAAGAGGGTTACTCCGGATCTACCAAATTAGGCTTTTAATATTTTCCACGAAAATAGTACTTTATACGTTTAAACATGACAAGATTGACAAGATATAATTGCATGAACTTATTGTTTTTGGCATCAATTCTTTGTTGTGCTCTTTTCAGGCTGGCTGTTAATAATCAAACGCTGTAAAACCAAGCGTTGGTTCGAAATCGGACAGCAATTGATTCAGACAGTTTGAAACTTTACTGCACTTACAAAATAAATTTGGAATTTAAAACATCAGCAGAATGAGCTGAAGGCACACAATCGAATTATGAGCTGTTGTCAGTATTGAGTATTTTCAACGAGCTTAAAATGTATTATTAAGTTGTAATAAATTTATTACTAAAGAGGTATAACTCTCGTCATTTTCTAGCCATGTTCGAAAATGCATTTGTTCAGTGATAAAATGTAATGTGATGAATATTTGTTGCTAAAACTTTTATTTAAAAGACATATTCCACATTGAAAAATAAGAGAGAACAACTGAGTAAAATTTACATATGAAAATAAATTAAAATTTGCTGGAATCCTTAAGCTTTGCAGAAGTTGTCGTCTAAAAATGAAAAAGTTAACATTAGAAACTAGTACAATATAGTTTGTGAGTAACAATTAAACATTGTAATGGGCCAGCTTACTGGTGGTGGTCTGAATCCAGTCCAGATACTTGGTTGTTTTTGCGTACACCCCAGGGTAATTTTCTTTCTGTAAACGTACATTAATTTAGTTTAAGTTCTAAAGTTAATAATAATAAAAATTAAATGGAAATATGTTATTTCATTAAGCTTATCAACGTACCGCACATCCAATACCCCAACTCACGACGCTTTAGGGGTCAAGGAGAGGTCAATTATTTCATTACGCTTTAAATATTTCATATTTCAAACATGTTTTATCAAATCGTAACATAAAACTTACCCAATAGCGTAGTATCGACCTCCTCTTGCCAAATCTATGGAGCCACCAGAGTCACCTGAAAAATAATTGATAATTTAAAAAAATATTTCTTACGTATAAAATGTTTCTTCATAATTTGATTTTACCCTGGCAAGTGTCCTTTCCTAAATTTTTAAATAATAATTTTGTGGTTTAGTTTCAATCTAAATATATATTTATTTTATAAATGTAATAGAATTTTTTCCTGACCAGGTTGGTAAGTGCAAATCATGTTTTGAGTGACTTGTCCTGGCATGTATGTGGCACACTGCTCAGTTGTGAGGACTGGAAGGTCTACTTCCTTCAAAGTGTTGGATACGGATCCTCCTTGGGTTGTAGTTCCCTACAAAAAAAGTTTCAGAGTTTTTGGTATATGAAAATTAAATGGAAACTTTTAGCTTTCAAGAATTTTTCTATTATATTATCTATACCCATCCACTGGCGGTGACGGTAGTACCACTAAAATTATCGCTGGCATAATTCCATGGCAAGCAAACTGGTGAAATCTGGAAAAAGTCAATCGTTCATTTGGTGCTACTGATTTTTAAACTGTATTTAGCTGTACAAAACCGGAACTAACCGTGTTGCTCGTTGTGATGGCACGAGAAAGCTTGAGTAAAGACATGTCGTTATCCATAGTATTCTCATTGTAATTAGGATGGTCAGTGTAACTTGTCACGGCAATTTGTTGACTAGCAGCATCAGTAGAGGTGGATCTGTCATGATCTCCAACAACCACGAAAAGCGTGTCTCCAGCGGGTAAAGGCATAACAGCACGAGTACAATGTGCCTAAATTAAATGCATATTATATGATATTATCTTGAATTGAGTTCGTTGACACGATTAAATGTGAGGTTGAAAGATGCTTACGGCAGTCATGATCCAATTATTGGAAATAACAGAGCAACCTGCAATTCAATTTTGAAATGTTGAAGCTTAATTGTCACAAATTATCTTTGTTCTAAACAAAAATATTTAAACTTAAGCCAATGCTTACCACAGAAGAAGGAGTAACGGGAGGTTTTCAGGTAACATCTACAAACAATTTTAAATATTTTAAACCACATGCAAAAGTTGTGAAGATGCCAAGTTTAGATGATAGTTTTTTACCTCCAAGGCAAAGAATTAGGCCGAGCGTCTGTTCCTCCAACGATTCTCTAAAAATAAAAATTTCTTGGTGAAGTATTTGATTATGAACAAAGTACAATTACTTTTTAAATGCTTACGGTATTCCTTTGACCACAAGTACAGTTACTTGAGCCACCACCTGTTGGAGGTCTAGTAGTTGTGGTGGTAGTAGAGGTAGTTGGGGTAGATGATCCAGAAACGGTGATGGTACAACTGAATCTGTATGGAGATCTGGAAGATGCTCCAGGATTTGATGCATCGCTGCTGAAAACGATGGCAAGACTGTTACTTGTGGAAGTTGTGGTTGGAGAACCTTTTCCACAGTATTTTGTAACTGAGCTTGGGGATCCACTTTGGCTTACTCCAAGGGAATCGTAGCTGCAACTTCCCTGGTATTCCAAATTAAAGTCGGCGCAGGCAATCTTCATTTGTGTGCCAGATGGGGAACTGAAGCAAAGACTGCTTTGAACGTTGTTGGGATATTCATTAGGGTAGCCTGGAGATTGAATGGTTGCAGATTGGCCGGTTTGAGCGAAAGCGTAGTTCATTTGACAAGTGGAAGCTTGCTTGCTTTGAATGCTCATCTCTTTGCGTCTAGGCACAATTTGGAGAATGTCAAATCTTGGCTCAGGCTTGGGTTCGTCTCCAGGACCAGGACCCTCCTGTCGTGGCTGAGGTTCTTCTTGTTTGTTGAATGGCATGTCAATGACATGACGTGCTTCTCTCAATGGAATTGGAACTGGACTTGGGTTAGGTTCTTGACGAGCAGGTCTACCTGGACGGTTTTCTGGGGCAATTGCGGGTCTACCTGGACGGCTATCTGGGGCCATTGCGGGTCTGCCTGGACGTTCTTCTGGAGCAATTGCTGGCCTACCTGGATGTTCTTCTGGAGCAATGGCTGGTCGTCCTGGACGATTTTCTGGAGCAATTGCTGGTCTACCTGGACGTTCTTCTGGAGCAATTGCTGGTCGGCCTGGACGGTTTTCTGGGGCAATTGCGGGTCTGCCTGGACGTTCTTCTGGAGCAATTGCTGGCCTACCTGGATGTTCTTCTGGAGCAATGGCTGGTCGTCCTGGACGATTTTCTGGAGCAATTGCTGGTCTACCTGGACGTTCTTCTGGAGCAATTGCTGGTCGGCCTGGACGGTTTTCTGGGGCAATTGCGGGTCTACCTGGACGTTCTTCTGGAGCAATGGCAGGTCGTCCTGGACGGCTATCTGGGGCAATTGCTGGCCTACCTGGATGTTCTTCTGGAGCAATTGCTGCTCGTCCTGGACGATTTTCTGGAGCAATTGCTGGTCTACCTGGACGTTCTTCTGGAGCAATTGCTGGTCGTCCTGGACGGCTATCTGGAGCAAATGCTGGTCTGCCTGGATGGCTATCTGGTTCTGGAGCAATTGCTGGTCGTCCTGGATGGCTATCTGGAGCAATAGCAGGTCTGCCTGGACGATTATCTGGTACCGGTTCACCGGTTAGAAAAGGAATTACTGGGGGTTCTAGTTCAATTTTAGGCTCAGGCACTGGTGGTTCCTGACTTGGACCAGGACCAGCTTGTCGAGCCGGGCGTCCAGGACGGCTGTTTGGTGGTCCATCTGGAAAGTAGTAAGCTGAGCTTAAACCCAGCGCTCCCACCAACAACACAACTAACGTTGAATTTCTGTACTTCATTTTTTAATACTATTCAAATTGGAAATTTGGATAATTTACGAAGGATTTTAGAAGTGTCTCTTGGTTGGAAGACTACTTCGATGAATATGTGTTTCTCCAGAGTTTTTTGAAGGTATTTATACTCATGCTAATCAAAGGGCAACCTTGGCAAGTCCTGGTTTTTTTGCAGATTTTTCTGACGCATGAAAGTTTAGCAATTGTGCATAAAAATTTATGGGCAATGATTTTATTTTTGATAGCTTGGTTGGTTGGTGAACATTTTTACCTCAATTAATCTTTTGAAACTGTTTCCAATGAATGCAGAAACAGAAGGTTACACAAGCAATAAATCTTTAATTTCTGTAAATGAGAAGTTAATGGCATTCGATGTATTTTAGGTAACATTCATTCGTATCATATCATCAATCATAACGTATTGTATTTTCTCGTGTGTACATATTAATGGCATGTAATTTTAGAGCAAGGATTTTTAAATTCAACTTGTCATATCATCATGCATGTCGACAAGATGCTAAAAATGAGAAACGGGATAAAGTATTTGGTTTTACATTCTTTTACGGGTCTTGTTTCATAGGATGAATCCTTTTAAGTGAGATTGCAACAGATGAAGATTTAGGGGGTATATTCCTGTATTCCAGGTATGAAAGCTTTAGCTCAAGAAAAAAAGTCAACTCGTTATTCCGTTTCACATTTTTTGCATATCATTTCAATTTATTTTATATGATAACATTAAGGGTTTGATTTTTCATCTATGATTTTTTCATTAATGCACTAATATGTATTACATGGGAATCAACTCCCTATCGTACACCACTTTGACGCGTAATTCTCCAGCAAGGCTGGGTAATCAACGAAAAATTGCAACCAGATTAAAGATTAGAGATTAGTTTGAGTTTGAAAATCTAATCTGATTATTGATTAATTACTCAATTTCCTAGAAAAAAACTAATCTGATTATTGATTAATTGATTTATTACAAACAGTAGATTACAGATTATTGATTAATTAATCAGATTAATTAATCAAACCTTTGATTAATGACAATTATAAGTAGGGTCAGACTGTAGAATTAAGTTTAAGAAATAGAAGCGTCTCGAACGTTTCATCAGATAAGCAAGACCTCTGTGGCCTCAACACCATTCCTCCATAACTAAACACCCTTTCCGCAGGAGCCGATGAGGGGAGCGCAGTGTTGAATCGGAAAAAGAGTTGACGAACAGTAGGATATTGGCTTAGAGACTCTAATTGTGTTTCAGTAGATTGTAAATATTTTAAACACTCAGTCTCAACGTCCATTGTTCGCTGATCTTGATTAGAGACTCCAAAATCGAATAGGTCATCAAAAAGAGGATCCAAACTTATAGCTTCACAAGGTACGTCAGATTTTTGAGGGTCGGATCGGTTTTTCTCCCACAGTTCTGCTTCATGTACAAAAAATCTTTTAAGCTCTTCTTTTTTATCTTGAGGGACCCATCGTAACTTGAAACAAGGTAAGCAGATTGCGGACAATATTTCATTTCGTGCGCCCACAAGATCTAGTGATAAGATTTGGGCAAACCGTGTTTGTAATCCAGCTTTAAGGGATAAAGCAATGAATTTACTGAAGGTTGAGTCTTTTTGACCGAGTTGTTCCAATTTGAGATTGCACTTGAAAAGTACTGGAGCCGTAAACCCAAAATATAAGGATGTTTCCGCTTGCAGTTTATCCAAACTCCACGCTATAGGCTGCATGGCATTGTAGTATTCTTTGAGAAAATCTTTTTCTTGAGCAGTCAATGGTTTTGGAATTTTCGCAACATCAAACGCCGTGTCCAGATGCTCCAATTTGTCTAGTAATAGTTTTACTGCGTCAAACGTGGAATTCCATCGGGTAACAACGGGTCTTATCACACATTTCCCCAGAACAGATTTGACTGCCTCTGCAACTTGTGTAGACCTCCCGCATTTGTTCCAAAAAGTGGCACATTTTCCTAGAGCCGACCGCATAACCTTTTTGCACACCATCGCGATCTTGTCTTTTTTTAAATCAGCTTCTAAAAACTATCAATCAATTAAAAAATACAATTAAAGTATTATTAGAACAGAAAATATTAAACTCACACTAGAATATACCATGATTCCAACTCAATTTACCTTTTCTAAATCCTTAGTAGCGACGAGACTTAACGTGTGACTTACACATCTGTAGTGAGGTGGAAGCGTTGCGTAAGATTGTTCGACGAGTTTGGAATGTGTATCCTGAGCCTCAATTGCATATTCGTTCAGCTCCTCATTTTCAATCACCGTTTCTTCTACTTCTTCACGCTCAGACTCCGATTCCTCTAACTCCAGCTGGCAGTCACGAAAAGCTTTTACGAAATTGCTTCCGTTGTCAGTAACAACAAAAACTATTTTATTTTCTAGGCGATAGTAGGAAAAAATCTCAACTAGAATTTCTGCTATCTTGTCCGCGGTATGCCTTCCAGCAAACCGTTTCATACTGAGAAGAGCTGAATGGCGTTGGTAGCTCATATCAATCCAATGGCACGTTACTCCCATAAAACTTTTCCTTCGCGAGGACCAGATATCGGCAGTTGTACAGACCCATTCCACCTTATCCAGCATAGTTTTAATCTTCAATTTTTTTGCATCAAAATCATTTTTAGTCCAAGCTGTTAAAGTCTTTCTAGTGGGAGGTGATGCACTTGAATTCAGACCTGCCATAAAATGGAATAAAGTTTTGCGTTGGAGTGGATTCATGATCAGATTCCATTATAACATAAGCCAATAGCAATTAACTTAAATAAAACGATACCGATACCCTTTACAAGGTTTTTGAAGGCGTCAGTTTCCACTGTTGAAAGTGCGGTCATTGTGTGAACAATGAAATCCATGATAACCCTATCAATTCTTGCCTTTTCAGTACTAACAGTGGACACAACAGGAAACTCAATCGTTCTTTGCCGTTTTACACGTCCAGTTTCCAAATACTTCTTGTAATCCTCATGTTTTTCTTTGTGTTTCTGTAAAAGCATTAAAAACCATGTTAATCCTAATCAAATGACAGTTAGTGAGATATAGATCTTGATTGTTTAAGGTTTCACTTTTTATTATAATGATAACATAACGTTAAAGCTAACGAACTTACAGTTTTTAAATGGGTTGTAAAGTTGGAGGTGGGTGTAAATTTTCCTTTGATTTTCTTTTCACAACTTAAACACTTAGCTTCAACGTCACCGGTGCTGGTTGAATGAATAATTTCAAAAAATACTCCATCGAGTATCATTGGAACAGAATGACGTGTTTCAGACATACCAATTAATTGTTTTATTTAACCAATCCTCAAATTCAAAACTACGTCGATTCTTATAGATTGCGTTAAAATACCCAAAAACAAAACATTTGCATGCTGTCCACATGCAGAAAACACCGTCCCTCAATAACATAAGCCATGTTAAGAGAAATTTACTTCTGAATTGTATGAATGGTTGTGGTGAAAATGGCATTTTGGCGTTGAAGAAATCCATTTCATCAAATTTTAATCAACTATCAGATTAATTAATCAGATTAGATTTCTCGTTTAGCATTAAGGCTGTTGATTAAAGATTAAATCAATCTTCCTAGCTGCGTTGATTAATTGATTATTGATTAATTAATAATATTTTTTGGCTTCAGATTATTGATTAAAGATTAAAATAATCAATAATCTGATTAACAGATTAGATTAACTAATCAATTGATTACCCAGCCTTGTTCTCCAGTGTCACTTTTAACAATATCCCAATCTTTAGCTTCTAAAATTGCGGTAGCAAACTCCAATGTGGTGAAATTTGAGCGAAGATAAGTAACTTTTTTGTCAGCAGTTACAGATCCGTAGTTATTTGAGCCCCATCCTAATGAAGTGATGGCTGGATCTTTCATCACTTGTTTCCTAAACATGTCAAGCTTAGATGGTCCCGGTTTGTTGTTGTTGGTAGCACTCTCAGTTGAACCACCACTGCACATTAAAATTTCTGTTGTTGTCGTAGTAGCCGGCTTTGCAGAAGGAGCCCTTTTCATAAATTTCTCAGGAGTTGCTTTAAAGAATTTGCCTACAGGTGCAGCAGACTTTGGTGTACTGGTGGAAGATGAAGGTAATTGATGAAATTCCGTAAATAATTCATCAGTAGTAGCTTCTCTAGCCTTTCTCTTCCGCTGTTTTTTGCTTGGTATCACACTGGAAAGCGAGGGTTGAGTACTAGCTACGGATGACAGTGGATTCTTTGTAGGAACTGATGCATCATTCGAATCTGGACGTGACTTTTGAGTGTCCTAAAAACCATCATACAAATAAGGGGGTATGAATTAATGTACTATACAAGAATGGCATGGGTTTCAGCCATTAGCCATCTTCAACCTTGTAAGTTTGTATCAATGTTACCTGGCTGGTTGATGTAACTGGTATGTTTTTTTTGTGCTTCCTGATCTTTCTTTCCTTTTTGTTGCTAGAGGGGTCGTCATGTCTTACAGTATCGACTGTCTTTACTTTTTTCTTGACCGTCTCAATCACTTCACAATCTATAAGGCAATAACAAACATTAAGGTTTAACACAACATTTTTGAGTAAAAGCTATCACTTGAACTTATTCACTTATTTTTACTGCGAGTCTCACCAGAGTTTATATTTACTCCATCGGATGATAGTATTACTTCTGCAGATGCTGCTTTAGTTTTGTTTTTACGTTTCTGATGGAGGTTTCCGACTACCTTTTTATTACCTAGTATAATCAAATGGAAGCAATATTAAGTACTAACTGTATTTCTTTAGCAATTTTTCTACGTTGTAACATTTTGTAACATGTAGTTAGGACTGTACCACTGCTAGCTGATAGTTTAAAGTCATACTCATCATAAAATTTCTGCATAGTTACATCAGTGGGAACTTTAGGATCCATTTGTAATAACCATACATACTTCCTTGAAATAAACCCAGTGAATCTGTCCTTTATTAGCTCCACTATTTTAGTCCGAACACTTTTTTCCATAACACGATTCCAGTAACTAAAGACAGCTCTCATTTCTGTACGTGATTGCTTACTTACCTAAAAGGAGATTTGGGTTCAACAATCAACACAAATAAACACATAAATACCGCAAACAATATGTGAGTACAGTAACCCAAACTAATTAAAATAAAGAATAATGTTAACAAAAAATTACAATAGTAAGAACCCTGACGAACATGGAAGCGGCCCATTTAAGCAGTAATTTCTTCACTTGATTTACTTTATCTTTTTGGCGATGAGCAAATGTCGCTCCAATGACCCACAATATTCTGATGGCTTTGTCCGAATATTCCTGTACAAAGTACCCAGTGAAAATGTTTGAAATTGAAATAAAGCTTAGACAGATTTGAAGTAACCATTCCTCCATTGATTTTGATATTACCTGTAAACTCATTTTCACAATTCGTGACTGGATTACTGCAACAATTTCTTCAGAAGCCTTTGGATCGTTTCCCCAGCTAAGAAACGTCATAATGCACATTGAAGCTGAAATGCTAACGTCTGGTGATGGCGGGATTGTTAGAAGATCATCAAGAGCTCTGGCAAAACTTTGAGCTACATGTAAGGGGAGCTTTGGAAGTAGGCTGGGAGGTACAGGAGATTTTGGAGCAACAACGTTATCCGCAGGGATGCGATGTTTTGATGCGACATTGGAAGGTCCTGCCGAGTTGTTGGTTGGAAGTAGTGAAACGTTTGTTTCTGATCGTTCATTCTTTGAAAGACCTTGAAGCTCGTTCTGAGTGTAATTAGTTGGATATGTTTTATCAAACTTTGGTAAACCTCGCTTCGCTGCTTGAAAATTTTCGTAAAATGATTTACAGGAGATAAATGACATTTTCGATTGTACGGAGCTATGATCGCAATGGGATACAAATGGAATTTTATCAACTAAATCTTTTGAAACATGGGTCTTCCAGAAGTAGCAAATTGCCTCCATTTCAGTCTTGTAAACCCGTCTCACCTAAACAAACAACAAAATCGTTCAATACCAATCCACAAACTTTTATTAGGCATTTTAAACAACAATCAAATGTTAAGACAAACCGATCCTGCACAAAACCCCTGGAAAAGTCCTGGGATATCAAACTGTGAACGTAGTGTTTGCAATGACTTGTACTCGTCCCTGAAAATTTCTCCTAATAACCAAAAACCTCGCATTTTTAGACATGGATAACCCTAAAAATAAACACCAAAATTTATATGAGTCAATAGTCAGATACGATGATAAATTGCAAAAAAAATGTTACTTACCTTTGTATAACGAGTTACTTTTTCGCAAATGTCCTTTGCTATTTTAAATGCATACATCTCACTCTGATTTGATACAATCATGCGATGAATTAAATCTGGAAGGAGGAGGGATGGGTTCTTCACGGACAGGAAGTCTAAGAATAGTTTTTGAAATTCTTCATGGTTTTCTTGCAAACCAGTTTCCTTGATCGTCGAAATCCTACTCAACTGACGGACTTGGCCCCTGATCCCCGCTAGGTTATCGCTAGGTAATACACCTTTGGGAAATCGTGAGACGATACAAGTTTTCCTGCCGCCAGCTAGTATGATTGTCAAACAATCGGAAACATAAGAAAATATATTAATGTTACAAAATTAAAACAATGTTCCAAACGTTTTAGGCATGCCTACAATATTTCGGAAAGGGGGATACTAACCGTATTGAGTCGAATTAGCATTTCCAGCATTACTCGTAGTAGTAGTAGTAGGAATGCTCCGTTTCTGCGGACTGACGACTTGTACTTGTTTATGCGTTGCTTGTTTCTGAAGGTTAGCAGAGGGATTTCCTGCGTAATTTGTTTGCAAGAGATGATATGATTGCTGTGAATGCTGTGACGGATTCCCATTAAATGAACTAGATGTATGGCCATGATTTGGAGGTGGTGGTATGGTTTGCAACCAAGGATTTGCCAGCGCCGGTGGAGGAATGGGAGTCAGGCATGGATATGGAATTTGGGATGGTGTTGGTGTCATTGTTTGTTGCTGCTGCTGTATTCCAAAGAGGAGACGGTAATACTCACTGTATCCTTGGAGGGGATTTGGTGCTACTGAAATGGATGAATAATTAAAAGGGTCAGGGAAGAAACCCGGACCAGCCGCCGACTGAGTTGCATCGTTGTAAGGAAAAGTAGATTCCATATTTGACGGCACTTGGAAAATATTTAATTATTGTTAAAAATAACAATCACTCCAACCCTACACTATTAAATGTCAACTGCTGACCAAAACACCAGTAACAACCAAAAAATATTGACGGTTTAAACTGGAGGTTCCCGAGACCTAGAGAAAGTGGAAATATATTTCTATATGTCAATCATATCAGAAACAACTACATTATTTTGTATAGCAGTTGGTTTCACACTCGATCTTACTCATATGCACTTCTCCCAGACCTTAGAGAGGCACGCATTATCATTGAGTTGAACATGATTTCTGTTCGTGTGGAACTCCTGACTATCCAGATAGGAGAATGAGTGGTGTGCTTATCAGTGCGTATTGTGTATACCTTATACGTACAACGTATCTGCTTTTATCTGTAGCTTATAGCTCTTCCTCAGCTCAAGAAAAAGTACAGGCTTGCTCTAATACTCGTGAAGATTCATTTAACATTTTGTTTGCATATCCTTTCATTTTTTTATGCCAGGAAACATTAGACTTTACAACATGGATATTTACATATTGTATTAAATGTATGAATAGCTTTTAACTGTAATTGAGATAAGAATTTGTTGAATTCGTATTTTTTTATCTTTCTATTTAACATAAACTAAATATTAACATTAATTCCAATATTAGTGCCGGGGCAAATTTGATTCATTCCCGTACCTTACCATAACTCGAATGATTTCACCCCACCGGTCTTTATCAACGGACTGTGCCACTTTGTCCGGAGTATCATATTTCTCACACGTTGCACGGACGACAAAAACACTTACTTTCGCTAACTGTGGTGTAATTATTCGAAACTAGATCATGAGATTGTTTCATATATTTCATAATCGATGAGATACGCCTCCCAAACGGTTTCCGACGAATGCATCTGCTTTTGTTGACCCTGCACCATTTTATTTTCAACTAGCTGTTGCAAAGCATTAGGTTTCCTTTAACCCAGCTTCCATAATAGGACGCTGTGTTCCAAGGAAGATTTGAACTCCTTCTCAAATTTACGAAAGCGACATATTGTTATGCTGAAATGGGATGAGAAGAAAAAGAGACGACAGTGTAAGTTCCAAAACGATACTGTCTGTTTATTGATAAGAACGGGGTTTTTATACCGTCTTACCCAATTTAAAATACGTTGCTAATACAAACCAAATGCGAATTCTTATTTTTAACACATCAAGGTATTATAATCTAACTGGAAAGTTACAAAGTTCTTAGTTTTAGAAAAAGAGTCTGAATTGACATTTCTTATTGTTGTGATTTCATATATAAAATACACATTTTGCATTAATGAATGAATGAGGTTGGTTTCAGCTAGTTTTGGATATTTTAGTTTTAATCTTAATTGCTCTCACTTGTTCAGCTGTGGTTTGCAAAGACCAGAAGCTGACCCTACTTGTATTACATGAATACCTATGTAAATATCAATGATATTGAACTCAGTATGAATGATGAATCTTAATGAAAGGAAATTCTCTTACTCTATATTAACCTAATATTAACCTATATACTCTGGATTATTGGGATCGAATCATGTCATTCATGACATGAGTATTCATTACATCTTCAAAGACATCATCATTATCATTACGTCGTTAATTATAGTTACATCATGATTATTATTACATCATTTATATTTAATACGTCATAAATGACGTATAAATGCCATCAGATCTTATATGTATAACAATATGGTTTGCTGGAGTGATAAAAGACATGTTGACCGTCTTCGATACAAGCTCATGTCCGGCTTCAATCGTCTTCCTCCAGTTAGTACCAAGTACAGGCTTAAGCCTAATATGCAAATGTCAGAATATCCTTTCGTCTTTTCTGTATCATTGCTGAAGTTAATATAGGATCTCCAAACTTTTCATCTATGATTTTTTCATTAATGCACTTTTATTTTCCCACAGTAAAATTTGAGTTAAAGAGTCCTTAACCCCCTCTTTCACCACACGGCTCATCATAACAATGGTACTTTCGACCATATATGATTGTGTTTAATCTTTATTATGCGTTGTCCAATGTAATTTTAAACACTGCGGAGGAAACATTGCTGAGAGGAGGCACACGTCTCTGCATTGGAGCCAGAAGCAAGCGCCCAAGTCTGAAGTCTGAATTTGAAGGAATTAAATAAAATGATACATTTTTACTTTAATATGTTTTGTAACAATTATTAAAATTCACCCGATTGATAATCCATGATTTCCTACGTAACTGCCGATTTTGATACAGTTTTTGAGAATTATGCTATACCGTTCGTTTAGTAGCCACTTATTCGCTTTCAAATTCACTGACGAGACACGTGCGTTTGTTTGTGACAATCCTGAAATTTCAGTTAGCTGTAAATACAGCTGATGAAGCCATCAGAGAGAGAGCGTGTGATTTCATTACAGAGTTTTTGCATGTTCCATAAGTGGATTTTTGTTGACTAAGATCAGGAAGCAGTTGCTCATATGCTTACACGGACCCTGGCTTCCACATGTAAAATATTTTTAAGATGTTAAAATTAATGCCAGCAAAAGCTACAGTGATATTAAATGTTAAGGAAAATGTAAAAAAAACAAAGTCAATATTATTGTACTGTTGGTTGCGCCAACTTGTACGTGCAATCTTGTAAAAGCTGCGGGTGTGACAACAAAAGTTTAATCTGTATCGCATCACTGCGAAAAACAATGTTTTGGGGATTAAAAATACACTTGCATAAATAGTTGATGACATTTAATGCTAATCTAATTCATCGATAAATCATATATAACTACACATTTTATGTTACTTTCCAAGTTGAAATCTAACAACCGTTTTTTCGTGAACATCTTCAGAAAATTAAGATGAATTACAGTGAAATAGTTTTTCTTTTCATTAGTTGCAAGATTCAGAATGTATATTATTTCCCTATCGGTCTGATTCTAATTACATTGAAATGAAGCACCTGAAGCAAATGATTAAATTAAAAATGAGTTCGCTATCACGTAATGAACAAAGATCTCGTCCCCTTCGCTTTTACTGGTTGGTATGCATGCTTACATTGTACGAATAACACGGGTTCGACTATGTATATTAATACGGATTTACTTTTTAATTTAATTGACTTGTTTAGTTCAACTACATGGATATAGTGAGCTAGAAGGAGTTTTATAACAAGACCATGAGCAAAAGCAATTCGAAAGTACGCACCATATTGCGTCCATATGTATTTAATGCGTCCCAATCCCCATTACAATATGTTTGTGCTGACCAAACTTGATGAATGTAAAAAGATGCCATTTTATTACAATAGTAGATTTCAGACAAAACTTGTTCATTTCACCTTGTCAATATGCATACATTAAAGATCAAACAAATAATATAAAAATCACCTTCATATAAAATTCATGAGTAACAATAATTCTTTATTTTTATTCGATTAACATTTATTTGATTCAAGTGAAAACACGTGTCCTCTTCATTACTACCACTAATACATCAAAAACATAAGCTAGCTAATTCTATGGTTTAACATAAATATTTCTAATCTATTAAAGGACTACACCAGCTAATATAATTTTTCTTTCAAGGATTACTCAGTCACGATGATGTATTTCTAATTACTACCATACGTAAGCAAGCTTAACAAATTCATTATCTGATTTTCTTCAAAATTTCGTCACCCCTCCTCAAACATCATTACACTTACTCAACTAACATAACTTTACGATTTGAAGTTTTTCTATGTTAAATCATAAATCTATCATAAATCAAACAATATCCTCTCATATCAATATTTCTACATATAACAATAACTTTGGTTGAAAACAATTAATTAATTACAAAAAAACTGAGCATAATCGATGTCACCTCATCTTTAAAAGCATACACTTTAACTTTAAAAAGATGAAAGACACTCTCCTCTAAAAATTCATTAAACTTAAGGACTAGACAATATTACCTTCTATCAAACCAACACAACCGACAGTAACAATTTAAATACTTAAAACTAACTTTTCAAAAATTAATTGAATAAACCTTTAACTGAATTCTGATTGCTATAAAATCTATAAATAACACGCATCAAATTTGTTAGTCTTTTTCTACAGGTAGTAGAGTGTCTCACAGACCTTCTCCTGAGGCGGCGCTTTCACATGACGACTGATTAGGTCAGCAAGTTTGTGAGCATACTGAAAATAATGACATACCAATTGCTAGTCAAACTTATCTTGCTAATAATAATAATAATTTATAAGATAACTTTTGAATGTAAAGGTTACCTGCACCATTGCTGGAACTCTAACAGTGCCGGACCAGTTGTAATACATAAAGCTGGTCACATAAGCTAACTTTTGGATCAGATCCGTTTGAATTTCATCTTCCGGATTCAACACAACAAAGTGTGTTGGATTAACGGTTCCCTAGAAAAATTACAAGTAATTTCATCAGTCGCAGTCCATTACCTTCTTCTACTACTAATTAAATGTTTATTAACCGATAACTTTAAACTACTACACTTACATGACGAACTTGTTGTGACACCATGTAAAAATCAAATACATTCCGCCGTGTTACTGTATTGTCAATTACAGATCCCGGTTGAGGATTGTCGTACTTCAATCTTCTTGCCTGCATTTAAATAGGGAAAGAAACGAGTTGGTTTGGTCAATTGAAAAACGTACGAAAGACAAAAGATGGGCCTATATTGGGGCGTATTCGAACTTTAGTTCAACTTACGTCAGTCAGGAAAAACCGTTGCGGGATACGCTTCGCAACAATAGCAAAAGTAAACTTTGCATTGGCTGCATGCTCCATCTGTGCTTTGATTAACTGATTCATTTCTGTTTTCTCAATATTGTCCAAAGCACCAACGCTTCCACCATCTCTAAAGATGACAATCCTATCAGGCGCAATTCCACGAACCTACAAACAGTAAGAATACATTAATAATAACACATTCCACTCAAATTACAGTGAGTTCATAGAACATAAAAAGCCAGCGCTATATCACCATACATACCTCTTTAAATTTCTTCAGAGCGTCATCGAGCATGATCTTTAGGTTATCAGCCATTTCCTGGTGAACCTTGGAACTCGCAGCTCTAGAGTAATATTTAGTACACTCGTTGTTCAACGTTGCCACTAAACAAATCGTGCTCGGGTCTTTCTTTAGCGGATCATGTGCAGCGTCAATCCCTACAAACATTATCTGCTCCTTCTATAATCAATCACAAAAAGAGAAGTAAGCGTTACAGAAAACTCCAACTAGTAAAAGAAAAATCTAAAAGATTTTAAAGCTTTAAAAGTATATGGCATACCAAAGGCATCTTCAGCGCCCATAACGATCCTCCTAATTTGCAATTGATTTGCAACGCAATCTTGAGTACAATGGAACGAAGTCTCTTTTCATTCCCCAAGGTTTTAGAAAGAATGCACTGAGATGGAATCGGGAACTGGGCCACACAAAACTTTTTAATGGCTCCATAAACATCATCCCGTTGCATTGGCATGATAAGAACCACGAACTGAAGCTATGGAAAGTAAGATTTTAATGTAAAAAAATTATTGCATATCCAGATTAAATAAGATATCTTCAGTTCAAGTTTCAATATTGGTTACGTATGTCTTACCTCATCCTGTCTACATTGCTGCAGAGCTTTAACAAAGTCCTGTGGCTGGTAACTACGTAGCGGAACTATTTCTCCAAGCTGCAACATTTTAATTCCCAAAGGCCCAGAAACCTGTTTGTAGACATCGATGAATCGCCGGGCTTTGTCTGAATCCCTTTGAGTACAGACGACGGCATATTTTTGGACCGCAATCTAATTAAAATTGATATGATAAGCATAAATAAATACCACACTGAACTGAAGAATGAAAATACAAAATGATAGCAAAAGCTTACAGGATCGTAAACAGCTATTCCTGCTTCCCTACTGAAATCAGGGCCTGCCTTGGCGATGGTGGTCCGTTCATTAAAAGCCAAGTTTGGACCTTCTATTTTCCGGCCTTCAAGGTGAATAATATTGGGCTCAAGCTTCAGATTCCACTCGGAAAGTAATTCCTTGGCCCGTTCGCTAGCTGTAACATAAATAGAAATGAACCTATAATTCCCAATGACTTACAAAAAATAATACAAAAGGACAAAACCTTATTGCGCAAAACTTACCCAAAACACGTTCCATAAATGTTCGAAGCCCTTGAACTCTCTGCTGCGGATCCAGTCTCGTTGAAGCGGCCAAGTCCGTCATAACTTTAAAGTTGGCACGCTGTTCATCAGTGAGACCAGTCAAAAAACAAAATTCGAGGACGAGAGCTGCCATCCTTTCTTGATTCATTCCCCTTGCAATCTCATTCTTCCTTGGCTTCAGCTTTGAGATAAGCATTGGCTGATTCATGTCCTTGACCTCAATGCTATATTGCTTCCGTAGATATGCCGCAAAGGAAATCTGCAATTAAAAATATAGTTAAATCAAAGCTGGACAAGGGAGGGAGAAAAAGTTTACAATGACATCATAACTGCTTCAAAACATTTACTACTCACCTTTTCACCTTTGTGATCAAATTCGCACCCCGGATTTAGGTCCCAAGCGACATCATCAATTCGGTAGGTCGAATTCCTATTATACCTCGTGATGACGATCTTGTTTATGACAAAATCGTAAAACTTTTGTTTCCCTTTTGGGTCTCCTCGCACAAGCGCACTAGACAATTCACAAATAACATCATATTACTAAACACTAATTTGAATCAAACAATACAAAACAACAGAAGTAATAGTTTTATACATACTAGTATTCGTAAACTGTATCTTGACGGAGAACACGACTACATGACTCTACGTTGACCATTAAACCACCTTCGTGGTCCTCCGCTGTCAAATTAAGTCCTGGCCAAATAACCAACCTGCAAACAATTTCAATATAAATCTCATTTTTTACACAGTATATTCATATACGATATATTCCCATTTTTGCTAAAAGAAAGTATTTATTTACCTATGTTGGTTAAGGACTTGAGCCATATTCAAGTCATAGAATTCTCGTCTAAGCTCCGTATAATTGAGTTCAACCATCATTCGATGCAACAAGATATTGAAGAACACAACGGCATCCCGCATGGCCTTGACTTTCACAAAAGTCACATGAACAGTCAACTCTGTGGTCGGGTCGGCTGGATGAACACCATGAAGAACCGTTACCTATCGTAATAAAATCACGACAAGAAGTAATTAATTACTCAATTCATAATGCACATGCTACAAAAGAGGTCAATGGAATGATTTATGTGTACTGAAAAATGTACTTACATCCTCGTTCAATATGTAAGGTAAGAAAAGCACCATTCCGTCAAAGCTTCTTACTTTCCCCAATGTTCTCTCAAAAGCGTCTTGCCTTAAGGCTCTTCGTCTCAAACCCACGCTTTCAATAGGGGTCGAGAATGATACGTGGTATTCAACCACCCCAGGACGTCCTTCAGCTAGCTTCAACCGGAAGTAATTCGTTGCGACGTTAATCCTAACGACCAATCATCAATTAAGGTTAAATAACAATAACCGAAAACAATGCTCGTCAATATGATGATTAACAGTTGATAAGTTGCAAGGAATAATTGGTGGGTCTTACTTGGTGCCTTTAGATCCAATCCTGGATACAACAGGTAGCTCTGGCTCCACCGGTTTGACAACCTTCTGTGGATTATCAATGAATTCAATGATCACTCCCTGACACTGATTCACTGAAGTTGGTACACTACTACTTGGCGCATCTCCAAAATGTTCCGTAGATGGAGGGATAGGGGTTTGTGATACACTTTTCGGTCCACTACCAGCATCTGATGGAATTGAAAGTCCATGTCCCACTCCAACTTCAGCAGTTGGTGAGCTAGTGACGACTTTAGTGGCACCTCGTCCTCGGAATCGCCCTACAAATTCCAACAAACCAATAATCATGTACTGCCATTATTATTAGCCACTGACTAGACTATGGCAGTAAGAGTAGTTGCTCATTATTGGTAAGCCTATAACTTCAACTAATTCAATTCATTTACCTCGGCTGGAACTCTCTGCCAATGGAGGGGAATCCGAATTTTCAAGCAGTAATCCTGAAGTAGCAAGTCTAGCAGCCAATTCTTCTGTGGATTGGTTTTCCTCGGCATATCTCTCCGCCAGTTCTTGCATACTTGGACTTTCGAGCACCCTCGACTCCGCTGTTGTTGGTGGTGGTATCTCAGCATCTTCCTCAGTAGGAGTTGCTGCTGGTGGAGGTCTTCCACGACCCCTCCCCCGACCCAAAGACGACATTCTCTGACAAGTTTGCTTTCTTCCTAAATATTACAATGTACAAAAATTAAATCAACAACAATTAGATCGAATGATATTTGCATAGATTCAAGAAAATCATGGAAAATCTACCACACCTCTCTGCACTACTGTTGACTGTGCATGTAGTGTGAATAACTGAAAAAATTAATAGTAATGGACTAACTAATTAAAATATTAAATCCCATTACCAAAAACGCCAAACGCCTAAACCGACGACTCCTTCACACCTAACCTCTTCAGATGTCTTGTCAGTATTCGAAATCGAACCTGTGACCTTTAAATTTGAAATTATTAACAATTAAAGATCAACATTTTCTCGATACATAAAATCGATACACCTAAATGGGAAGTGTAAATTTTGTAAAATTGAAAATATTAAATTTAACCACTTGCCAGTATTATTAAAATAATTGAGCACTGACTGCCTGGAATAATAATTATTAAAGAACAATTTTTGGTCAAGTCACGATCGGTTGATGGAATAGAACTAATTACAAACTTCAAACTTAAAATAGAAATACTTTTATTTTCTTTCTATCATCTACGGCAGAGCAGCAACGCAGCGTGCTTGGAATGAAATGAATGATTTTGTTCTTCGTCGTCTTCAAAAAAGTAAAATGCATTTGGATGCAATGATGTAATGCGAAACACGCGTGTCGTTGATCTTCTTTAATATTAAGCTGAGATGCCGTATTTAAAATGCATTGAAAGACATGTCGTACTTAAAATGCATAAAAAGGTTAGCGTACTTGCTCCTTTTCACATACCGATTTACTTGTGACGTGCCATTTCACATTGCTGGAACATCAACTATATCTATAGGTAAGCAATGACTGTAAAAAACTTAACCTTTTGACCCTCATTCGAATTATCATGCAAAACAATATTTATTGCAGTAGAAATACAGGTCCATGCAAATGAAATAGTGAGTCATCTCAATTTGACTTAATCTCATAAACATAAGAATGTTCTCGATCGTTCTCGTGATACTTTCCGAACACAAAAGCTATAGCTTTCAAAGAACAAACAGCGAGGAAAGGGATATGTGCTTTGAGCTTTAGGTGGTCCTTTAAAGAATTAATAACGTTGGGTTGGATTCCATATATATATGTTTTCGTGCATGTTATTCGTTAGATGATATATATCCATCAACAACATTGAATACGATAAAAACTTGTAATATATGGAGTCAATATATAATAATTCTCCAATGCTCTCAGCAGTCAATAATCCTACCTCATCGGAGACTGAATAAAGTTAGGAGAAAGTCCTCAACCAACCTACCTCATCATCATGAATCTCACGTCACCCCAACACATTTACTGTGCTGATGCAGTGAACCTTTGTTCAATTCAATTCAATTCAATATTTATTTCAGTGACAGAAAATCATAACGTGTAGCGATACATGTTGTTGTTACCACTTGTTTCGCCACCTTTCTCCAATGGGGCTGGATTGAAACAGCAAGACCCAAGCCTTCTTTACGTTAGGTCGAGGTCACCAAAGATATCGTGGAAGATTCGTTAGAATCGTCAATTTTTTAGCAATATTAAGTTTTGCCCCCGGCATTTTTATCATTACCCATGCCTCCATTTTTAGTTTCACAATGATCCTACTTGGAACCATGTTTACCCCATCATCGTTGGGTGCTGTGGCACCACTACGATTTGGTACCACGCTAAACGAGAGGAAGACAATTGGAAGATTTTCAACAAGTTTTTACAAATCTTCTTGAGAACGCTAGCTCGGATGTCCATGTTCATCACCCCATTTGCGTGCATAGAAAATGTGGACCCGTAGTACTATCGGTTGTATGCAATTTGCAGAATCATAATTTTCTTCTGGGTGGAAATGCAGACCAAATGTCTGAATTCACTGAAGCACATTGAGAAAGCGTGTCCACACTTTTTCGACCATGCACTATGTCAAGTGCCAAATCGTGGCTCAAACATGGGACAAAAGCTCTCTGTGATACCTCTCTCAATTTACTGGAATATTCCAACTTGTAGACTTCATCTTTCCGTACATTATGGTTTCTCATTAAAAAACTAGGAAGCTGTTGTTGGAGCAGGCACGAGGATTTCCGCACTACAATTTAATGTTCCAGCTAAAAGTAGCCAAAAGACGGCTTCGGTCACTTAAACCTATTTCAATCAAGTTTGGGGAATCATTTGTCTTGACTAGGGAGACAAAGTCAAGTTTTACAATGCAGTGGTGGAAAGAACAGTTGATGGAATTTTGTTGTAAGCAAGTTGTTAATTAAATATATTATGGATACATATCATGTATTTTATGGTTACATGCCTCAGATATAACTTAAAATATGGTAACAATTTGTAATAAAACACCTTACGACTGAGAACCAATTTTATTTCATCGGATTATCATGTATATATTATTAATGTTCAAAACAAAATAAATTAAATGTCACTAATAAATTATACGTTTATGAGATAAAGTATACTTATATTTTGCATGCATATGTATTTATAAATTAAAATCAAAGTATTTCATTATCCAGCACAATATGAAATTATAGACACACTCCACAATCACTCAAATTATTAACCGGCACCCTTTGCAAAAGGGGGTAGGTTCTTATTTTCACAAATGGTGTCTGTCTGTCCGTCTGTGAGCACGATAGCGGCGACACGGTTGAGAAATTTCAAAAATTCTTTTTGGTAAACGATACCTTAGGTCAAGACCTTCCCTGGGAAGCAAGATGGGTCTTATCGGTTATCGATAACCAGGTCAAAGATAAGATCAAATATGTGTAATAGGAAAGTATACAGTGTGATACATCAAAATGGTTCTATTTGCTGAGATGAATTCAGTTATGCTATTTTAAAAATTCTCCGATGACCCCTGCGTGACCTACGAACGCTTAAATGTCGAAATTTCTTAATTTTCGAGATAGCAGGAGTGTTAGTGTGTAAGTTAAAAGATATCTTCGATAGTTCAGAAAAGTAAAATAGTAAAAGATGGTAAAAAACTGGGAGATGTGATGAGCATTGGGCTCATGTAAAATGATTTGAATTGTGTGTGGCTCGCTCCTTGCCTATGCTTGGAGCTGGAGATGAAATAGCTTAGCTGTATGTTTCCTACCAATGGCTTGTGCATGGAAATGAAATGCATACCTTGCTATAAACGAGAGTGATAAAATGATATGAGAAATGAAGTGGGGAAATGTGAGATTAATAGTCAAAGGTTACCAAGACATAGTCTTGTGGTTTTACTGAGTCTTTCTAGATAAGTGTGACGATAGTAACGGACCAATAGAAGAATAAAAATGGACAAGTGTAAGAAGAATACTGGACATTAACATTATGGTTCGGTTGCCTTTTATAGGCACCGAGGAAGTGAATTAGAGCAGAGCAATGACACGGCATTAACCTTTAAAGTATTCATAAGAAATCGTAGCTTAACATTATTAACATGAATAAGTCCTCATTGGACAGTCAAACAAACAAATTAGGATCATGGGGATTTCCCAGACGATATGAATATTACAAATTAGAACAGGTCAAAGCTCCCAGAAGGGGAGCACAAAACGAAAGATTTACATACAAGTGTATCTCAACTCAGCCAACACAAACTCTCATCAACATCTTCTCAAACCTATGAACACTCCCGGCCCTGCAAGATGCAGCATCCTCACGAACGGATTTGACGGGTACGGGACAGAACTGTCTAGCCTTTGGGGGCCGCGTCTGAATGTGATGATGAGCATGGCTTCAAAAGGATGGCCTCCGCCTGGAAACAAACAATATAACTTTAACCAGAATTTTGTATAAAAGAAGAAAAAAAAAGAAATCTTATTGCATTTCATCACTGTTAATCAAAGGACTTAGCTTAGTGATAGGGCGGGTGAGCTCTCCATACTTTACTGGATTCGACCTATGGTTGATAACGACTCGTACGACTGCTTTCCGAACTAGACCATCCGCTCCGGGCGAAACTGCTATGATACGACCTAACTTCCACTGAGTGGGAGGTTGATTATCTTCTCGAACGACGACCAAATCTCCTACGGCGGGGTTGGCTCCTTTTTTAGTCCACTTGTGCCTCTGCTGCAGGGTGGTGATGTACTCCGACTGCCATCTGGTCCAAAAGTGTTGGCTCCGCTGCTGAACCTCCTGCCAGTAGCTCAAACGGTTGGGGTTGATGTCAGTCAAATCTGGTGCTGGAACTGCGGTGAGTGGTTCTCCAATCAGAAAGTGACCTGGGGTGAGGGCTCCAAAATCCTGAGGATCATCAGATAATGGACACAAGGGACGGCTGTTGAGACATGCTTCAATATTGCAGAGTAGAGTTTGGAACTGCTCGAATGTAAGATTGCTGCTTCCTACTACTCGCTTCATGTGAAATTTAACACTCTTCACACCAGCTTCCCAGAGTCCTCCTTGATGGGGCGCTGCTGGTGGGTTAAAATGGAAGGTGGTCCCAAGGTGGGACAATTGCTGTTGCATAGATAACTCAATTTTCTTCAAATCTTCACGGAGCTCCTTGTTGGCTCCGACAAAGTTCGTTCCACAGTCACAATACATGTGACTGCAGACTCCTCTCCTGGATGTGAAACGGCGGAAGCAAGCAATAAATCCGTCTGTGGTGAGGGAAGTGACTGCTTCCAGATGTATAGCCTTGGTTGACATGCAAACAAAAATGGCAAAATAGCATTTTTCGGCTGCTGCTCCTCTTCCTCTCCTCATCTTGATGTTGAAGGGCCCAGCAAAGTCGACTCCAGAATGCAGGAACGGGCGATGAGCTGTAACGCGATTTACAGGAAGTTGACCCATTAGCTGCGACATTGTTGTTGCTTTTACTCTTCTGCACTTAATGCATTTCCGAACATGGTGACGAATGATGTCCTTGGCTCCTAATATCCAGTATCCTTGACGAATTGCTGCATGAGTAAGTGAGACTCCACTGTGAAAATGACGAATATGAGCATCATTAATGATTAAACCAGAAAAATAATCGTGTTTGGGAAGGATGACTGGGTGCTTCACATCATCTGGAACAGGTGCATTTTGTAATCTTCCTGCTGAACGAATTATTCCTTGTGCGTCAAGGAATGGGGTGAGTGATATCAACTTGCTGTTGGGTTTGACTTCTTGTTTACTTCTCAGCTGCTGCATTTCTTGGGGAAATGCTTCCTTCTGGACGAGGAGGATGAGACTGGCGGTTGCTTGAGCTTTCAGTATTGGGCTGATAAACTTGACTTGGATTGGCTTCCGTTTTTCTTGTAAATATTTAATGAATAGTTGAAGTATTGCTGTAGAATTGACAAGCTTACGTAATGATGAAAATCTTGAAATGTAGGATGAGCTCCAACTTGGTTCCTTGGATGCTGTAGCTACATGGACAAGTAGTGTATTTTTCTCTTCCTCAACTACAGCCTCCGTGTTGAGTTGATCACAGCTAACTGGGAAGGAATCGGTGCATAGCCACGCTGGCCCATGCCACAACAAGGATGATGAGATTAGTTCTGAGGATGGTATTCCTCTACTGGGGAGATCAGCTGGGTTGTCCTGACTCCTTACGTGACGCCACAGCTCGCTGGGGACGACCTCTTGGACGGCTGCTACTCTGTTTGCCACGTACGTTTTCCATCGCCGTGATGATGATGACAGCCACTTGAGGACAATCATTGAATCTGTATAGCAGTAAATAGAACATTTAAATGGTAACGCTGTAGTCACTGAATCAATGAGCTCGGAAAGTAGAACTGTTCCACAGAGCTCAAGCCGTGGGATTGAAGTAAATGACAAGGGGGAAACACGGGTTCGGGCTGCAATCAAGTGACATCTGATATCTCCATTGGGGAGAACGGAACGAAGATATACGGCGGCTGCATATGCCTTCTCTGATGCGTCAGAAAAACCAAACAATTGTTGTTCAACTACTCCTGCGTAAGTGATGCATCTCGGAATCTGGAGGGAAGATAACTCGGTAAGTTGCTGTTGGTATTCTGACCATCTCGATTGGAAATGTTGATTGATTGGTTCATCCCAGTCTTTAGAAACTTGCCACAAGTCTTGGAATAAGATTTTGGCTGATATGGTGAAGGGGGATAACCATCCTAATGGATCGAATGTTTTGCTGATT
This sequence comes from Orchesella flavescens, assembly GCA_964034955.1. Lineage (NCBI taxonomy): Eukaryota > Metazoa > Arthropoda > Collembola > Entomobryomorpha > Orchesellidae > Orchesella > Orchesella flavescens. The sequence goes on from OZ035956.1 coordinate 15,143,105, forward strand.
TCGGATAACAGCTCTCTCTTGGTGGAGATAAACGGCTTTGTTTTCGTATAAAATGTGAAATTATCAGTGGCTGGCTGCCAACTGATTCCTAGTGCCTTGATGGCAGCGTCTTCATCGAAAGTAAGGGATGCTCCAGTCTCTCTCAGCTCCTCAGGAATGGACTCCATCACTTCCGGATCGTTGCTACACCATTTTCTGATGCTCATGGCTCCAGCTTTGACTAACTCGATAATCTCCTTGGTGAGGGAAATTGCTGTTGAAGTTGATGACTCACCACTGAGTAAATCATCTACATACAAATCTGAATTGATGACCTTGGCTGCTTTAGGAAATCTCTCCGCTTCATCCTTCGCAAGCTGCTCGAGACAACGGGTGGACAAGTAGGGGGCCGGTCCGGTTCCATACGTAACAGTATTTAAGATGTATTCTACGATTTGTTGTGTTATCTCGTCTCTCCACAATATGCGCTGGAAGTCACGGTCATCGGGGTGCACCTCAAACTGACGGAACATTTTCTCAATGTCTCCTTTGAGAGCGATGAGGAAACATCTCCACCGAACTAGAAGGGTGAACAGGTCATCTTGAACAGTTGGACCCACCATGAGAACGTCATTGAGGGAAATTCCTTGCTTGGACTTCATGGAGGCATCGAATACAACTCTTAACTTTTATAGTGCTGCTATCTTCCTTCAACACGAAATGGTGTGGGATGTAGTAAACGTTTGCTGTAGAGGTTAGTGGTGGTGCTAACTCCATATGCCCATCTGGATGTACTGCCTCATAAACTTTTTGTACTCCAGGTGGTGATCAGGCACAATGGCGGATGAGATCCTAAAAGTGGTCGTTGTCCGTTTTATATTTTTTACTTATTCAGAATGTTCTGAAAAACAATATGCAAAAAACCCCATCCAAAAATATCAATCCGTCTTTAAGTTATAAAAATATAACGATTTGACCTTCAATCGTGGAAAAATTTCGAAATTATTTTTTTAAATGTATTTGGTGAATATACGTATACGTCGGGGTTAGCTTACAAGTTGAGTTACATATGAGGCACCATATGCAAAAAAAATTAGACCTTAAAAATTATAATTGGTGGAGTTATTAACGTTAATTGGTTTTTCTTAATTATTTTTTTAAAAATAAACGCAAACATATTGGACTAAGTTATTAGTACTGGATGACACCTTAGGACTCCGTCTACAATCCCTGAAAAAATCTTAGTCCTAACCCGTTGCGAACCAGAAATATGGGCATATAAAGTTGAACAGGTAAAATCCAATTAACCTGTAATCAGGGATGCGTAATACCTTAAAATAATCATGAATATTCATTATAATAAATTTAGATTTTAATCAATAGGTGTGTAATATGTCTCAAAAGGAAGAAGATGTCAAAGATAGCATTTATTTTACCAAAATACTTAAGCAAATGCATTTTATCTTTAAAATTCATGATTATTTTAAGGTATTGCGCATCCCTGATTACAGGTTAATTGGATTTTACCTGTTCAACTTTATATGCCCATATCTCTGGTTCGCAACGGGTTAGGACTAAGATTTTTTCAGGGATTGTAGACGGAGTCCTAAGGTGTCATCCAGTACTAATAACTTAGTCCAATATGTTTGCGTTTATTTTTAAAAAAAATAATTAAGAAAAACCCATTAACGTTAATAACTCCACCAATTATAATTTTTAAGGTCTAATTTTTTTTTGCATATGGTGCCTCACATGTAACTCAACTTGTAAGCTAACCCCGACGTATACGTATATTCACCAAATACATTTAAAAAAATAATTTCGAAATTTTTCCACGATTGAAGGTCACATCGTTATATTTTTATAACTTAAAGACGGATTGATATTTTTGGATGGGGTTTTTTGCATATTGTTTTTCAGAACATTCTGAATAAGTAAAAAATATAAAACGGACAACGACCACTTTTGGGATCTCATCCGCCATTGTGTCAGGGTTCCGAGCGAGACGTTTCTCCAACTGGAACAGTCTGTGCTCTGCTAGCACACGGGTTTCTCCAATACTGATGTCGGAGTGAGGATTTCGAAATGGGAGACGAACAACGTGTCTTCCATCAGGTTTGCGTGTGAACGTGCGTCCAAAGTGGGCTTCACAAGCTGATTCTTCTTTTGTTAATGGCTTCCTGTTTGGTAAATCCTCAATCTTCCAAAATTTATCCACTAACTCTTCTAATCGACATGTTGCATAATTGGAACGAATTATTTGTTGTTGCAGTGTACTAACCCGACCAGAGAGAACCCATCCGAATATTGTATTCTGAGCAATGGGAGCATTGACTGGACCCTCAATTCTGCCTTCTCGAATAATTGAAGCGACCACATCAGCACCAAGGAGAATGTCCACGTCTCCAGGGCGATAGTACAACGGATCTGCCAGTTGTAGTGTTGACAAATGAGACCAGTGAGTAGAATCGACTTCCACCCGGGGAAGTGTTCCTGTGACCTTTGGTAGGAGGAGGAGTTCCACATCGACTGCTGCATTTTCAACGCATGAATGTAGGGAGGCGGTTGCCTTCCACTTCACATGAGCTGCTTCATTGGCTGAGATGCCTGTAATAGAAATATTAGTAACGTGACGTGGCAAACCAAGACTGTTTGCACAGGATTCTGTTATGAATGATGCTTCCGAGCCATCATCCAACAACACTCTGCACGGCTGATTTCTTCCAAACTTGTTCTTGACTGAAACAATGGCTGTTTTCAGTAAAACCTGGGAAGATGATGATTGAACAGAACTTGCTGTGTTCGTATTCACATGTTGCTGAGGAGGAATGGCTTGACCGTTAGAAGGATTTCCATTCCCATTTGTGGTAGCTTGGCTAGCTGGGGCGTGAAGAAGCGAGTGATGCTTTCTGTTGCACACTCTACAAAGCTCCCAGAAGGGGAGCACAAAACGATAGATTTAAATAATATACATACAAGTGTATCTCAACTCAACCAACACAAACTCTCATCAACATCTTCTCAAACCTATGAACAAGGAGAATCATTCAAAATTTTCAAATTCTTTATTCTAAACTCAACAATATGAGGAAATACCTAAAAATAATTAGATAAATATGTGAAATTGGTTATCGAAAACCAGGTCAAAAGGTCAAGGTCAAATATTTCTAAATAGCAAAGTATAGACTGCGATGCATCTAAATGGTTCTATTTGCTAAGAGGATTTCAGTCATGCTGTTTTAAAAGTTTTACAATGACCTCAGCATGACCTAATGTCTTAATGATCGAATTAATTAAAGGTCGAAATGTCTTAATTTGTAATCAATCAAAATTTTCAAAATTAAGTTAAAGTGTATAAGGGTGTCGGTTCTTTACAGCTGTTGTCAGGTTTATTTCAAGTACGACCATTGGGACGGATTTCGGTTAGACTGAGAAATTGTTTTAGAAGGCTGTGTTTCTTGCCAATGGTTTTTTTTTCAAAATAAACATACGGCATAATTATGATCATTCGGGATTGAATTTGACGGCTGGACATTGCCATAAGACCTTCTTCCGTTGTTCTCACTAATTGCTACAAACAAAATATTAACGATTTATGAATTTCTTCCAACCATCCCTTCATCTTAATCTATCACACATAAATTACATATTACACGCTTTGGATGCTTACTTGCCTTGCTCCCCAACGCTTAACAATTGCAACAAACCTCCTATCTCGTTAAGTATATGAATTAATTGATGGGTTGGAAAAATTTATATTTATAATTATATTTCATTTACGATTGCGTTAAGATTCAGAAATGAATTGTTACTTTGAAAATACGTGAAACTTTTTATTGCAGGTACATAGACAAAACCATTGTATTAAGTAAAGCGCATACTGGCCTTTCCCAACTACAACCATAGAATTCTACTCATATTATAACCCAAATTGCTGACTGTTGTTACAATAAAATTTTATTTATTGTAACTAATAATATTTGTAAGCCTATATATGTACCAACCAAACGTGAAACACTGATAAAGGTAATGGTAATGTTGCTGCAGGCAAATTCAATTCATGATAAATGATAACAGCTTATCGTATCGCATTATCGCATTTTAATATGTATTGTATTATTTGTGTTTAGTGACGCAGTGTTCGGAGAAAGATTTCACCTGCGTAGCTACCGGAAGAAACAGAACATATTTGCGCATTATATAGGAACAGGAATATCAGTCATTATTTTTGAAAATAATAAAAGTAGCGTGTATACGTGCATATCATTTGATGTTGATGATCTGAGTATTGCACTGAAGCAACGGTTTCTCCATACAAATAATTTTCTGTATAAATGATAATCTAATCATAAAAGAATGTAAATACTGGAATGACTTAATTATATAATGCTAATAATAAGAATGTTTCCGGTGAAAGTTCTTGGAAGTTGAATTTGGGACTCTGGGAATTTATATGATTTCTGATTGTTGATTTAGATCGGGTGTTAATTTTCTTTGCTTTTTGGAAATTGAAATGCGGTCACATTTCATGTACGTAATTATGAATCAATTTTCTCTTTTGGTATAAAAGGGTGAAGCAAGTTTCAACACATCACACATCGACCTGAATTACCAATATATACATTGAGCAATAAATTGGCTCAATTAAAAATAATATACACATTACTAATTCCTTTCAAATAAATACAACCATATTTTTACTACTATTTTTACAACATTTCGTTTGAGTTTTAAAAACGTCTGACAAAATGAGAGCTGTTGTTTTTGTCGGTGTCTGCATTGTATTCATCAGCATCAGGCAGATATCCAGTATTCCTTCTCCAGGCTTACCTCTTCCACCGGTACCTGAGCGCAGCAGATTTGACAGTAAGTCTCAACATCACAAAATAGTCAACAAAAGGGGCAACATGCAACATTGTATAAGCTTTTTGTAAAGTAGAAATTCATTTTATATCCTCTAAGCTCGTACCCTGGAATCCTTAATTAATCCAAATGGAACTAAACTGGAGTGTACCACGGTAGAAAGGGATGATGAACCACAAATACGAAGCGGAGTGATTCCTACTCGATACCGATGGCAAAACTTTTACGTGTACATAGATCCAGCTTACAGTAAGTCGACTATATTTACTTGATTATGTTTTATAATATGCTATAAGTGTATGAATTAATTGATGGGTTTGAAAAAAATATATTGCGTTTACAGATAGTAATGAACGAGGTCTTATCAATAACGCCATGTCCAGACTCAGCCAAGTGCTGCCCTGTGTCAGGTTTGGAATCTGGGCACAAGGTTCAAGACCATCTGGAGATTACATTCATATAAAGAAAAGTACCGGATGCTGGTCGTATGTTGGAAAGCAAGGTGGAGCTCAGGTACAATTTTCACCCAATATAAACTCAATTATGTTTTAGTTATTTAAGAGAATGTAATCTGAACTGGAAAAATGTTCTCGATATTGCAGGATATGAGCTTGCAAAGTCCAGGCTGTATTTATATGGGAACAGTGATGCATGAGATGATACATGCTTTAGGTACATACCCGATCAAAATCGAAACCAATAATGATCATTTATCACCATTATTAATTGCTTCAATGAACAAACAAACCTTTTTTAGTTAAAAATTTTAAATTTAATTTTCAAAATTCGTGTAGGCTTTTTCCACGAGCAAAGTCGACCTGATAGAGATGATTTCGTAATTGTGCGATCCCAAAATATTCAGCCAGGTACATATTTAACAATTATTTTATTGTCAGCTTTGGGATTCCGGAATGTAGGTACAAAATTTAGGCTACATTGGAAATTTCACTTACAGGAACAGAACACAATTTCAACAAATACAAATCCAGTGAAGTGAGTACCTTTGGTGTAAGTTATGATCAACAAAGCATCATGCACTATGGCTCAACAGCTTTTAGCCGTAATGGACAACCAACTATTGTTGCAAGGGTATGTATCATTCACTCATTGTTGTAGTTGATGGGATTGGGAGACTTCAAATTTCAACTATGCACATATTTTGAATCAAAATTATTTAATAATTTCATATTCATTTAGAATGGAGGGGCTGTCGGCTCCACGGGGGATTTGAGGGCCAGCGATATCCTAAAGTTAAAGCGGATGTATAATTGTTAAAAAGAGAATTCGTCCATGTCTATTGTCTTTTTTATTGCAAATCAACAAATCAAAATCAGCATTTCAGTTTACTCTACCATTAACATATCTAAAGAACTAAATAAAATGATACGTTTTCAGTTCAATATATTTTGTAATAATTATTAAAATTCACCCGATTGATACTCCATGATTTTCTTCGTAACTGCCGCGTTTGATACTTTTTTAAAAGAATTATGCTGTACCGTTTGTTTAGTAGGCACTTATTCGCTTTCATATGCACTGACGATCTACGTGCGTTTGTTTGTGGCAATCCTGAAATTGTGACTACTGAAAATTATTGTGATTAGTATGCAGCACTACTGTTAAAATTTATTACGTAGTGGAATTATTTCTCCAAGTTAAAATTTTAATCCATACCGGCCCAGGCCCACTAACCTGTTTGTAGACGTCGGTGAATCGCCAGGCTTTGTTTGAATCCATTTGAGAATAGAAGACGACGTAGTATTTGACGCCAATCGAATTAAAATCGATGATAAATATAGAAATACAACACTGCAGAATGAAAATCGAATACGAAACATCAATAAGAGATTACAGGTTCGTAAACAGCTATTCCTGCTTCCCTACTGAAATCAGGGCCTGCCTTGGCGATGGTGGTCCGTTCACTAAAGGGATCGAGAATGATGACATTCAACGACCCCAGGACGTCCTTCAGCTAACTTGGATCCAATTCTAGATATAACAGGAACTGACTCAACCGATTTGACAACCTTTTTAACACGGTCGGAGTGGGGACCAAAAAAACATTCCAAGAACCTCCCTGTTGGTTCGGTGACGCTTGCTGCTGTTGAACATCAACATCTTGCAATCTCTGACTCACTGAAGTTGGTGCACCAATCCTTGCTGGCGCTTCTCCAAAATGTTCTTTAGAGATTTGTGATCCATTTTAACATTAAACATAATTTCAATTTTTACAGAACCATTAGAAGTTTTGGCCAGAAATCGTATTCGATGGAATGTACTCCCATCACTGTCCATTCAAACAGCGTAATTTCCTTGATGCATCTGACTAGTTCTTAAGACAGCTTTTGGTAACATTGAAACATTCGTTTTCCCATGTTTTCATATTTTTTCGCTAGTTCAAAAAGTGGTTTCACTTATGCTTCCCATGCCCACTGATTAATTAATCTGAGATTGGAACCCACTTCAGGGTTTCTGAGTCGAGGACAGTCTAGTTTTATCAAAGGCTCAGCTCGCAGGGGTGGATTTGGATTTGAAAAAAGTTTTAAAATCGTCCCGCTACTAGTACCAGCTCCTTGATCAGGTTCGGCTTGTGTTAATGGTGTAGCACTTTCTCGACCTTCTTTTACACCAACTTTGATATCATCAGCAAAATCCAAATCCAGAGAGTAGTCCTCGCTTGAATCGGACAATGGCAGATTCTAGACGGCATGAAGTTCACAATATTAATTTCCACATATATCATCTCTTTGATTGAGAACAACAAAGTGATACCGATTTATAAAGCATTAAATATTTAAATTCTCTCATTTAAATAACGTGCTATTTTTTACCATGTATAGTAAATGGCATCGATGAAAATTTACTGGTACAGATTAGCCCATTTGCAATTAACCAAATTTTAGTAAACAAAAGACGGACTACTCTATATAGTGTAGTTATGAATTATCCTTCAAATTTACTAAGTAAATTAAAGTTTTTGCAAAAAGTATTTTGTCTGCACTAGTGCTTGTATCTTCCGTCGCGCGTTCTCACTAAGTAGAATTTGCATTTATCACAAGTGTTAGAGGAATTGATTGCTGTTTTTTGCGTAATGAACCGATAATTGACTCAATTACTGGTGTATTTATAGTTTGTGACGATGGATATTCCAAATAAGTCTTTGAAACCGATAAATGAAGGGGTTTTAACGTGTGGTACTGCTCAAATAGTTTTTCCATATTTACATGCTTTTTACATGGAGAAAATAATTTTCTTTTTTCCATGTATTTACATGCTTTTTACATGTCGTTTTTCCATAATATGTTTTTACATGTTCCAACCCTGCATAGGATACTATTTGTAATATTATTTGTTAATATATGTATGTACCTATTTAAATATGTGAATATAATGATATGATGGTGTGCTGCAAGTTGTAATTTATTCAAAAAATCAATCCACTTAAAATGTTCAGTAATTTTAAACAACGAAAATCAATACGATATTTTTTTTGTGTTGTTCGAGTTTCGAGTTCGGATCAATAAAGAATGTTGAAATTTCATACAAAATCAAGTTCATCCCGATTCATTCCAGCAGCATGCAAATTACTCGCGTGAATGTTAACACAAGGCACAAGGCCCTGAGGACCTCCAACTTTTTTAAAACATGGGCAAACTTTATCCTAAAGGAAATTACGGAAAATTCATCGATGATGTCACTTGTAAATAATATCTAATATCATGTGAGAAAAGCATTAGCAGAAGATAATACATAACATATCAACATAAAATAACATTGAACTGTCGATTTTAACCGAATGGCATGGTCTTTCCTCAGCTCTGCCCAATTTCTCTACAAACGAAAATGAAATGTTGTAATGTTCCCCCGTAACAAGCATAATATAACAATAATAATATAATGGCAATACTTAATAATATCACATCACATATTTTGAGCAACTTTTGTATTACTTTTTATTTTATACCTTTGAGCTTTTTATCCTCTAAAAAAACCTGTTTTTTCGCGACAAATATATATATATTTCTTTACAATATGAAAAAAAAATGTTGCCTGCGTTGCGTTCTTAGTCCAATCTTATCTTATTGCTATTCATGTGTGTAAGTTGCAGGGAAATGTGTATTCCTGGAAGATATATACAAGAACAGGAGGAACAACACACAATTCATTCAACGTGCTGCTTATAACACTCCATTTGCTATTTGCAATCATTTCATAGATAAAAACAAAACACATGGTAAATGGAAAATGCATGAGTAGCAGCAAGGAGCACAGCAGCAGCCAAGCCAAAGCCAAGTAAGCAGACCGTTTTCGTCCAAAGAGAATAAAAAGTGTGAATGTAAAGTCGTGGATGGATGTGCCAAAAATATTCATGCATGTACAATATTCACATAACAAGAAGGTTAAGTTGTATAGGTAATAGCGTAACGTGCAATGGCAAACTTGTGCTCCTCCGTCCTAGACAAGCAGACTTGCTCCAGGCATTTAATTATTTTAACGAAATTATAACAGATGAAATCCAGCAGCAACATCAACAAAGTAGGGAGACTGTGTAATGTAATGATTATGCCTAAAATAAATGATGAAACTACCAATATACAATAGCTAGATACACGTGACGATCATGGGAATTCGAATGATGATGACTCGAATAATTTACGGGCTAATTGTAAAGTTCGCCAATGATATTTGGTTTATGCATTCTTACAATGCTACTTATCTTAAAAACTAGTGTAAAATGACTCGAAAAAAATATGAAATAATTTGAGGAAAGTGTATTTTTATTTACCATTGTACTAAAGTAAATAAATCTGGTCAATTTTTTGCAATCTCGTTTTGGTCAAGTTAAATGCTGACTGTTGATTCACATATGCTTAATAAACACTAATATTCCGTACATAACTGGTCCCTGAATTACCATTAACGAATTTATTTCCTAAAAATGAATTGCAGATCTGTACATAAATGTATATTGCATAAATTACAAGTAATGAGATAATGAGGATAACCTTTTTGTCGAATGGAAGTCATAGTATCATTAACTACAATTGGGATTAAAGGATATTTAGGCTGACCAACGATGGAATTTATTAGCTAGACCAAAATGAACATCAGTGTTTTAAAATATGAAGAATATAGTTGTAGCCCATTTCATACCTCTTATGGTTCAGATTTTGCAGAAATCTTGTGAAAAAATGAACTTCAATTAACTCTACTTTTTGTCATATTTAAAATCCTACAATGACGAAAAAGACCGACCTTTGTTTCAATATTATTTTATTGCCCATGTAAAAAAATATTAGCGTTGGACTCATCGCATTTCTACGTTCATACTTATTGTATTTAGTGGTTCAACAAATTACGAGACACATCTAAGCTACGGGGGCAGACACAAAACATGCATTTTCATTTACGATCTCCTTGTGCGTCCCATTACCGTTAATCCAAACAAAAAATGCACAAACCAAAGATTCTCAAATGAGTCAATCGTTCACAATAGAATGTTTGATTTTGATAGGAAGAACAAAGTAAAACATTTCACATTATTTTCACTACGCCAATCTTTACCCGATTTTCCTGTCTGTCTTTTCTATGCTAATCCTACTGCCATCCCAATTTCACTTTTAAAACAACGGTTGATGTTGTGTTTCGTTTCCCAATTTATTTATGCCAATGGTTGGATACATTTGGCATGAAAAAATCTCATTTATTCCTTTATACTTTTTTTACGGGCACACGTTAAAACGATAAATGTGTATACACATGCTCATGCTCCCATTGCTTATCATGATGAGGATCTTATTCATTACTTGAAACATTTGTATTGAAAGAGTTGCGTATACCTACAGGTTTAAAAACAGATGTGTTTTGTAGTGATGTGATGTGATGATACTACCGTATTGGAAATGAAGATTGTAACGCTGCTATAAGGATCTTGATGAGAAATGGAAATCCTCCACAATTTGAAACTTTGGATCTTGTATCGCATCGTTACGTATTTTCGAACGTCGAGAGAAAATGTTATAGGTAAAAAATGACAGCTGAGGTCGACTAGTAACAAGTGTACATGGTGGTGCGCTTGGTGCAGGCAGGCGTAGAAAATAAGTAATGCACTTTGAATTTGGATGGAAAAAAACTTAGTTTACAACAGCTTTCTAACGGTGTGAACTACTGATAATGTGATGTAGTCCCATAATATCTGTCTATCTACTATAATGGAAAATGTGTTGAACGTGCTTTGCTTCCTGTGTTGAAAGTGCATAGCAGAGCATACTCATTCAGGGAAATCCTTGCTTCATCAAGATAGAAACCAATATTTCACCAGCTTGTTTCAAATGTTAAAGCATCATCATCATTGCTATTGCTTTAGGGTGCAAGTGATTTGGATTGGTTTGTTGGAGAAGTTTATGGGGGGATAAAGTTGGTTTAATTTTCAATTTTTTATTACCCTGAAAACTCTTGGGTGGTGAAATTGATTAGCTAAGATTTCTGGGAAATTTTAGAGTGCAGCCTAAAGCTGTCATGTGCATGGTGAAATAGGAACTATTACATATAATTTGAAATTGGTTGTGAATGTGCACCTAGTTTGCAAAAATATAAGGGGAGATACAGGTAAGTTTAAGGGACGAGCAAATCAAGAAGAGGTGACATCTTGGTTCCTGGTGTAAGATGAGTGATTCACAGTATAAAGCCTATGACAGTGATGAAGAAGAAGGAGAGGGAGAGTCTGTTGAAGGGGTTGATGGACGTGAAAAGGTAAGATGATGATTTAGGCTGAGAAATAATTTTAACGTAACATCTACTGAAAAAATGTTAAACACGTCCACTGTCTTTAATTTCATGTACGTAATGACCCACCATGTATCTCATTGAATTTTAATATTTGCAAAATAAAGCAAAAACTAAAAAGGCGTCATAATATTCTGATTTGGCATGCAAAATTAAAATCATTTATCAACGGCATAACGATCAGGCCGGATTACCCCTTAATACAATCATGTCACTGATTTTTTTAAATAAAAATCCGCCAAAAGTAATGATACTATTGAACAAAATATCTACAATAAATCTGCAAATAAACACTTAACCATTAGCATGTTGAGCTTCTTTCTCTTCTCCTCACACAATTTTGGGCTGATGTTGATACTGATGCGTCCCGACTTTCGGTCCTTTGAGAAGATACTATCGCAAAAAATTAGCATTATCAATATTCATTCATAAGACATTTATTGCAAATATACAAGTAGAGAAAATATACATCAAATGTATACTTAAGTCAAAAGTTGGTATTTTCCATAAACACACGCGATGCATAAACATACTTTACTTCATCTTAAAATGTGTTTTGTAACTTTGTATTAAACAAACGATAACGAGTGATGATGTCTCTAGTTATTGAAGTGGAACGATGCCAGTTCAATGAGCACAGAATATCTAGATGATATAGCATTATAAATTTTCAAATGTAATATATTAGCGTCGTCACAGCTCGCCGTTTTTGTCAGTAACATGTCTTGAATCTCCCAAACCTTCTTCGTCTCATCATCATTTATTAAAATCTCTTGCAACACGTCAATGCTATATATTCCTCAAGAAACCCTAATTAATATTGAAGGTGGAAATGTTTCATGCTCCAACAATCAGATGACATATAAAGATTGCGCTAGCTTTGTTCCTTAATTAGAGATTCCCTTTTATACTTTTTAGTCTTCAGTACGCATCAAAGAAGAATGTAAATTGTGCGTGCCGTGCCCATCGACCTCCCCCACTTGCTAAAAAACATTTTGCAAGTGTTTGGTTTGGACTACAAATGGCAAATTACCTCTATTTACTTATGAATACATTAGCTACATACACCATTCATATATGTAATAATAATATGAACAACTAAGAAGTCGTGCATAGGATTCTAAGCTGCATAAATATTTTTTGGATAAGCATCAAAAGTGCTCAAGTCAAGCTCAGATTATCACAATTTACTTTCAATTTGCAATTCTATGACTGCTCACAACATATTTCGCGGCTAAAGATTATATATTGAGTGCCAATGCCAACTTGTGTGCAAAAACCGAAAACTTTTTGCATTAAAATACTACTCATGTTCACGTGCTCTAGTTAAGCCAAACGACGCATACTTTGTCCTCTTCAGTTGTCATATAGGAAATGCGGAAAACTTAAAAGGTATGTTCAAATGTTAGTACTTGTATAAAAAAACAACGATGAGTGAGATCCATTCAAAATTAAAAGCACATGAAAAGAACGTTACGTACGTCCCATATAGAAACACAGTTAGTTGGAGGCGATGCTGATGATGGTGATGATGGTGTCCATGAAAAAAAAACTTTTTTGGGGTATGTTTGAGTGCTTCCTTCGCACTTCTTCTTCTGCGACAAAGTTGTGTCATGGCACGACAACCGTCTGTTTTTCTGTAGTGTTCTGCCCATGTTCTATTCTTAAATTTTCCAACTGTCACCCGTATTCATAATATTATCACGATAAAAACACCCATTATATGCATCTGTAAAGGTTTTGAGCATTACACGACACATTACATGATGTAGTTAAAGATCATTGGAGCAAAAATAAAAAGGGCATCATGCTCTACCATCGCATTGCCATGCCGTATTATCATATCATACTTTCATACTTATACGATACGCTATTTCTATTATGAACATTATATCTCAAAAAAAGCTTCCCCTACTCTTTTTCGATAGTTGTTGCGGGCTATAAAAAATACTTACTTTCAACGCTTCTTCTTATTTGCTCTTTGTCCCTTTTGCCAAATTGTACTGAACTTGTAATGTAAAGTAATCGTCATCTTGTGAACTAGTCTATTGGTTGAATTGGTTCAGTCGGTTGTTCTTTCCCTATCACCATAATCATTCCCACTCTTCTTGAGAACTTGAGACTGAAGCTTTCTTAGCTATTTATTTTTCGCAAATTGTGATTTCATCTGCAATATGTTGCCTCCTCCTCATCATCTCATCGTCGTCTTTCATATTAGAAGAGTTGGAAGAACTTGGTTGGAACTAGAGCTTCCAAGGCTGCCATGCATACTACACAACATAAGTATAAGATATGATATGATGTGTTTCCTCTGCCGTTTAAATGGTGACGATTTATGTACTTATGTATATTCTCCACTATGTATGCAAACAGTAATGAAAATGTGATCTAATGATTTCAAAAAATGAGGCTAAATGCAACGCCGAGCCAAAAAATGTTGCTCTTTTTTATACCTATCCAAACTACATGTAATGTACATGAAAAAATCTCATGTTAGGATGATGATGAGTTAGGACTTATGTACACACACTTCAAAATAAAAGTTGAAAGTTTATTTGTAAAGCATTCCGCTTCAATTCAACTTGCATCATTCAGGATGACGACTCAACCTAAAAGTTACAAATACAAAAAATAAATCCTGATGATGCTTTTTGCCGTTGCTAGCTTTTTGTATTCCCATTTGTTTTGATAAAAATATATAAAATTTTCTCGTCAGTTGGTGAGAGAAAAAATCAGTGGAAAGTGGTCATTAAGCTAGGGATTTGTGAAGGAAAAAATATTTTTTTTGCAATTTTTTCAACATCAAAATATAAAAATTCATCTTGTGAGTGGACTACTCCACAGTTTCAAAGTTGTTGTGTGAAGTAATGTAAGAACAAAAGTACTTTTTGATTAATGAACATTATAGAATTTTCCACTTCCAACTTTTTTCCGGGTGAAATTTTGTTTTTCGGAGAAGTGAGCTGCTGCTGATATTGAGGACTTGAGTCTTGAGTGAACAAAAAGAAAGGATTCCATCTCTTCCATTCCGGCCATTCCAAAGTGGATATTTGTGAAAAGTAAAGAGAATGGAAAAGAGCTTTTTTTATTTGTTTACATAGTTGAATGGTGTCAGTTCCATATAGCTGATTCACTCTCTCAAGTTCATGTAGTTATTACACTTTCTTGCGAAAAAAAGTTTTTCGGCACTTTCTTGGCTTAATGTAAAATGTAATGCTACTTTGCTGCTGCAACGGAACGAAATGTATGTAATACAGAGCAATGAGCAAACAGCAATATCATCCATTTTACAACTTTGTTTCGCTTGAAATGTTTACTTTTCTTCAGAGAGAATGAGAATCATCATGGTTGTTGATACAGAAACTTGAGAAAGAAAAAGTACAATTAACTTGTCTTTTTTATTTCTTTCTCTCTTGAATGTGAAGAATTTTCACAGAGATTTGTTCACTTAAACAAGTTTGAGTATGCTCTTTGTTGAGTATTTCAACATTTTCAATTTTGAGACGCGTTTGAGTCGATGACTATAAATTCAATCATGATGAGAAAGATGACGACTTCTTTGTAGCATCAGCACTAGTGTACTCTTTGTCGCCTTGTTACTACATCAAAGTGTGTGAATAAGAGCTTAATTACGCCTATTCAAATGGAAGAACAGAAACATCATCATCGGCATCAAAAAATGACATAAAAGCGTGCGTTACTTTTCCGTTATTTGAGCCCCAACTCTCGTCATGTCATGTTTATTGATGCATGTATGTATGATGTGTACGCCGCTTCTCAAATGAATAGAGAGCTGTAATTACAGCGTGTGCGTCTCCAATCCCAAATTTTTGTTCACTTTCCTTTCCCCTCCGCTTCTTCAATTAAACGTAATAATTTTTTCGCTAAAATTTTTTTGGAAAAAAATAATGCAAGGGAGTGTGAGACTGAAACCTGAGAAGAACGAGTGGAGAACTGGTCCCGATGACACTTTGCAAGTGGTTAATCCACATTCGAAAAAAGTGCAGGTAAGAGTATTTTTCCTTTTGCCTGCGCCGGCTTGCTTGCTTCACAACTAACAATAATAATAACAAATTCTGATGACGATGATCATGATTATCAAGTCATTAGGCCATACATCACCTCAAATAACAAAACGCACTAGCAGCTCTGCTTTTATTATTGCTAATAAAGGTATCCATCACAAAACAGTGCTTGTTATGCACTCGCAAATCGAAATCCTAATCATCTTATCGCATTCCAATTGCAATGAACAAGTTTTTTACCTTCCCATTAATCACGTTAATAACCCCAAGTTGGCCCTATAAAGCCATAGAAGTAGACCAGGTGGCTGTCATTCATCAGCCACTAATAGTTACTGATTAGTGAGCATTTAGTCGTGACACTCTGTCAGAACAACATTTCATTTTTGCTCTTTTTTGGTGTGCTTGGAAAGCACCAAACTGTCTTCTCATCGTGCATTTTATGGTCGTCATCCTTTAGCATAATTTAAGTGATTCGTATTCTCATATTGATCACATTTTTATATTTTTGAGGCAGCTTGTTTCTCGTGCAATATTGGTACATTACATTACATTATGATGTGATATGATGGTATCCATTGGGTTTTATTGATGTTGCTTTCTGTTGCTCATTGTATTCATGATGATGTCGATGTCGAATGCAACTTGATGCAAACAACATGTAAATCGTGACTTGACCACAAACTATCTACTTGGTCGCGGAAGTTGTACATCTGCATTGGTGAACAAACAATGACATTTCTGTTGATCAGATCATTTTTTTCTTTAGCCTGTTTTTGGTGGGGCAACTCATTTTTCATCATGACTATGAAATCTCGCTGCTCCTGCTACTTCTTCATCCACTTTTATGATGTGCTGCGCATGCATTAGGAATTTTTTTTTGGCTTCTAGAGAAAATCTCATTAAAACGTGCTGCTCATAATGGGCTGCAGATGCATATATAGAAATGTGCACATGAGATGAGAGTTGCATTAAAACGATATTCCTTGTATGTACTTACATTGTTTTTTTAGTCGACGACGACAAGAAGAGGCCGTGGGGTCATTCACGATTAAAAAGAATCCAATTACAATTGTCAGCCAAAGCATCGCGCATCGTCAGCAGTCAACAGACTGGCTGAAATATTGGCAATGACCAGCTTTCAGCAAGATTGTTTTTAGTGTTTGGGTTGTGCGCCCTTGTCTGTTTTCAGAACATTTAAAAAATACATACTTTCCACAGATTAGAGAAAAGAAAATCTACAGAAATAACAGTCGGAAAGATTAATGGGATTTGGACCTTTTCAATAAGTAATTTAATTGTTTTTCGCTTATGGAGGAAAAAATTTATTTATTGAGTAAGGGTTTAGCTATAGATATACTTTAATGACGATTGATGAATGGGTGTTCCAAGGCGATAGCAGCAGAGGTGGATTTATTAATAAAAACAAACTCAAACGGACAGACAAGATGTGTTTCTGAGTTTTAGTCAGCACCTGCATTCCAACTGAACACGATGCATGATTATTTTCATTACAACAAAATTCAGAGCTAAACCATAATTCATCTTTAGTGCGTTAATTTTTTTTAAATATTGGAATTTTGCTTAACGTCGTTTTATCCATACTTCTTTTAAAACTAAAATATAACTACTAAATTGCATTGCGTTTCATGCCAGTTCTATCACGTTTTCGATGACACTACTGAACTTTTGATGATCTTCTATGATATCTTTCATTCGTATTCAACAATATGCTAAGCAAAATGTATTGGACCACTTACTTCCAAAAGTTTTGACTTCAAAAGGAAAAAGTATGTCAACACACAGCAGCAAAAATTTTACTTTGTATGCTACATCTGCATCTACATCACTCTGAACTACATGCATTCATAATCAAATAGCAAATATGTATTCATACTTACTAGGACCTTTGTGATTCGATTTCTATCAATCAACTTCAAAGGAACAACTCAACTTAATTGTCATTCATGTTCGGTGTTCATAAGGTTCAAAAGGGGAAAAGGCATGCACTCAATTTTACTGTTAAAAGTTAATGATCAAAGTAGACTGTTCTTGTATCATTGATAAAACATATCGGACACTGAATGATGAATTAGCACGCCAGCAAGATATACGTATAAAATTTATATTGAATTATAGGTGACAGTGGTTAAAAATATTCAGAAAAATTGAAGTTTCCATTTCACTTCAAAACCACTACTTTACCTCACACCAAGAGCAAATTTTATTATTAAAAAATGCACCACTTTAAATCTTGAATCCAGCAGTTTATGTCACCGTTTAGTGGTCCATTTATGCAAAAATTGTTATGAGGATTTAGCTAAGAGGCTTTTTCCCCCCCACAAATTTAAGGCTTTTTAGGTGCCTACTCATCCAATTCACCACATTTTCATCGCATTGAGAGAAGTGAGTGAAGAGCTATTTCCTTTATGCCTTTGTATTATTCCTTCCTTAACAGCTCACTCCATCATCTTATATGTGTTCCTTTTTGGTGTACCGCGTGGTCTGGCTTGTCGTGTGGGATGGGATGATCTACAAAATGTACAATGAAGTTCTCTCTATTATATGGATCGTACCTCCACGATGCGTTCCCTTCTTCCTGTCTGACTCTGGCATGGCATGGCACCCAACCCGGCAAGAGAGAATCAAGAGCATAGTCAGCAGTCAGCACTACTACTACTTACGGCAATTTCTTGGCTTCATCTACAATAAAATAGTTTTATAGAGCCATTTCAGAGAATGCAAGTCAGCACCATACCAACTACTGTGCTATGTACTTACGCCATCGGCTTTATTTTAGGCTTTACCACAAACTTATCATATTGTTTTTCTTCTCTCACATGATGAAGACATGAATGGCCCGGCAAAAGCATACTTCACGCTTATTAGCCAAGTTACTGTCAATTTTTGAATGAATGAATGAATGAATAAACTTTATTGTTTCTGAGTATCAGTCATCATACATGTCTGGTTTTCATACTCTAACATAACACATCATTTAAGATCGTGCATTCGAAGAACATTTCAATATAGTTCCAAATAGTACATTCCAAGGTCAAAAATGAAATCCTGATTCGTTTACAAAATATCAACAATAATCTACATGTTACACATAAAGATTCTTACGTTCTAACAGAATAGATTGCTTAAATATTTCTAATATAGCATCTCGAGTCGTGTCCGTTGTAATTTGACTTTTTACCCTTGAGATATAATGATTCCAGGTAGACGTTGCACTCCATTTGATGGACTGTTTGTATAACTGCATGGAATGTCTCGGCTGTTTATAACTGTCACGATAACCTTCCTCCTTTCCGCAATTCACAAAATATCCTTCGAAAATGTCTAGCTTGCGCCACTTCATAATCGATTTCAACAGAACATAAATTCTCCGTTCTGCGACAGTCATGAGTTCTACCTTTTGAAGCAGTGAATTTATCTCTAGGGTGTTGTTTTTCATTTTTTGTCTTCGTTTTTTGGTGAGGTTTGGGTAGTAGAAGGCCAAAAGGAAACGGTTAATCTTCTCTTGCAGTGACCATAATTTGGTGGGTTGTACACCCCAAATTACGATAACAAAATCCACAATATTTACAACATAAGATGATAGAAATATTTTCATGACTTTTTCAGTTAGTAGTCTTTTGATACCATACATTTTGGCCAGGGCAGAATTCATTCGTTTTTCTACACGTATTTCATGAGATTTGAATGAGAGAGTGCTATCAATATCCACCCCAAGATATTTGAAATCATTCACCCATTCAACGTTTCTGTTACCTAGCTTGACTTCTCCTAAAATACCCTTTCTTGCTTGATGATCTCTAGCTTTAAAAAATCGCATACATTTCGTTTTCTCAACATTTATTTTGAGACCATTTTCAGCGCACCATATTTCTAATTTGCATAGTGCATTTGTGAGATTGCTTGCCCCATCGATGAATGACTCACATGAAGTATAAATTACTAAGTCATCTGCGTATAGTAAGTATTTAAGGTCAATTGCACTTCCTATATCGTTTACAAAAATAGTGTAGCAAAGGGCTCCTAAAATTGATCCAGGTGGCACTCCAGCCCTAATTAAATACTCTGCTGACTCATATTTACCATTTAAGATTTTAAACTTTCGATTTGTAAAATAACTAATTAGTATCCGTATTAATATTTTGGGCACTTTTCTTCCAAAATTAAACATAAGTTTACGAATTAACAGAGTTTGACTAACGGAATCAAAGGCTTTTGAAAAATCAACAAATACGGCTACTGCTTTTCCTGATGTCTTATCTAAGGACTCATAAATATCTTGTGTAAACACTGCAATTGCAGTGTCACAAGATCTATTTCGCATGAAACCGTGTTGGCGATTGTCAAAAAAGTGGCTGACATAAGCCATTAGCTTACGGAACAATAATCTTTCAAAAATTCTAACTATAAATGGGAAATTAAAAATTGCTCGGTATGAGCCTGATTGGCTATATCGTCCCTTCCCCTTGTATAATGGTGTAACGTTATTTACGTCCTAATTTAAAGTTATTTGGAATAGTACCAGTAACAAAGATAGTAATGAATAATATTCTTAATGGTATAACAAGTAAATTACAAAACCGTTTATAAATAAACATTGGAACGTTACATTTAGTATTTTTGCACTTTTTAACGTAGGATATTGCGTCCAATATATCATTGTCTCTGATGTCGCTTTCATCAATCCTTATGTCATCTGGATTGGTGATCGCATCTAATACATCATCATTTGAAATGCTAACACTGCATTCACTGTTCTCAACATAGATTTCAAGGTCAGTTAAGCATTCGGTGACGTCACTTTCTGCACTGGTCACTACAAACTCCGATGCGAACTGCTTACAGATGTCTTTATCATTTCCTAGAACATCACCATCACTATTCACTAGTTTGGCTACTTTCGTGCTGATATTTTGTCTAAAATTTGTTAATTTATTCATCGTATTCCAGACATCCGACGATGTTTTCACTTTTTCAAATTTCTTAATGAAGAACTGCTTTTTTGCCGATTGTATTTTACAGTAAACTTCCTGCTTTAATTTTCTGTATTGTTGTGCGATCTGTTTACCCATTAATTGCATGGATTTTAATTTATCTCTAGTTTTGCACATTTCAACTAATCTAAACCAGGGTTCGTTTGACCCTCTTATTAGTTTTTTCTTTAATGGAGCGTGCTTATCCATCAACGCAATGACACTTTTTTCAAAAAATTCACTATTGATTTCGTGTGTGTGTTTGTTTTTAATAAAATTCCAATCTATCTTTCTAAAATCGTTTAAGAAATCCTCTTCGTTGATTTTGCGTAGACACCTATATTCTAGTACCTTGGGAGGTTGTTTGATTTTATTGCACTTATAAATCGTGTAGGTCATGTGATGATCTGATGCTGTAATATTGATTACACCAGAAGTGCAAAAAAGCTCCCTATTTGAGACGTAAACGTGATCAATTAAAGTCGCCGAAGTATTAAAATCAAAATTCCCATTAAAACGTACTGCTACCCTGGTTGGGGGTTTGATTGTTTGTGTTAAATTGAATTCCTTACTAATGCCTACCATTCTATTTGATTCAGTTGTACGTCTTCGTAAATCGATGTTGAAATCGCCGACTATTACAAATTCAGTTCCTTGAGAACGTAGGTAACAAAATATTTTTTCAATGAAGCAAAATACTTCTTCATCAATTTTATCTGGGGGAATATACATGGCACAAATGTGCATTGGTTTCATAAAAGTTCCTTTGATATTTAAAATTAAGCATTCAACAAAGCCTGGTGGTGATTCAGGTAGTTCACATATGTGTGATGTGAAATTCTCATTTACAAAGATAATTGTACCACCCCCTTCTTTTATTTTTCTATCGTTTCTGATTAAATTATATCCAGGCACAAGAAACAAATTGGGGGGTCCCTGTCACTATTTAATTTAGTTTCTGTTAAAGCTAAATACATAAGGTTTGTCTCGTTTATTAATAAATGTCGCACTTCCTCGTATTTGCTTTTCAGACCATTTATATTCAAATGAACTATTTTTCGCCCTTTCGGGAATAAATTCTCATAATGTGATGGAGGTGGAGGTGTTTCCTGCTCATCATTTGAACAACCACTGTCACTTGAGTCAAAAATTGACACGTCATGAAATGGTAGTTTTGATGTAATTAATGGGCTGCCATCTACGTTGCTGGTTTCATCTTGCTGGGATTTTTTACAGATACTACAGATCCAGTTGCCCTCCGTTGATTTCGTTCCTTGCTTGTAAAGGGCCCTTATTTTACATTTATGGCAGTTGATCCACTTGTACTCAGTTTGAGTTGATTCCATCTTTCTGCTTCGCTGCAATATCGTCCTTCGATTGGGGTCAACGTGGTAGGTAGGGGTAGAAATGACCGGGTAGTGTCATTTGTTCAATGGCAGAGCCAGCGGGCCAGTTCCAGTATCCCTAGTCCATCCACAGTCGAGATCACCAACACGGGACGGCATTCATCAAGTATGGATGATTCAAGATGACCTTAAATGTAATAAAAATTCTTCAGCAGTACTTCTGGTCGTGGTTTATCAGTTGCTGGTGGTCAGTCTATAAAAAAATATGTTTGTTTACCTGCTGGTGAGCCTAGCTAGGTACAAGAGCAATATGCGTACCGCTGGGTATGAGATTTAAAGCAACTTAATTATAATAATGATAATCAGTGGTTGCACAGTTTGTAGCTAACCTTATTAAAATTATTTAGTTTTAATAATGTTCTAGCTACAGTTTGACATCGTTTGTATAATTTAAAAAGTCGTATTTCTTGTCAAATTTTTTAATTATTAAATTTATTCTGAGCTAAGCGATTTGTTTATACGTGTGCTCAGCTGTAAGTTTCCATTGAATCGATCATCATGTTTTTCTTGAATATGAGCTCCTCAGGCAAATATTATTGGCCATAAAATTTCATAACGATGCGATCCCCTTATACAATTTTACACACGCGTGGTTTAAAATAGGAATATATTTTCTCTCCTGTTTCACTTCAATGTCGATCCCCTTTTTCCAACACCAACACGTTCCAATTTCAACATGCATTTATTTGCAATTGCGTCTCAAGTGGAAACTTTTCAAGGAAAGGGCTCCTCACCGTTTTCTCTCGTTTTTTCATCAACTTGCACAAGTATGTACTTACCTCCTCCACTATCTGGAGAAAGGTGAAGATGAAAATGGTTGGATATATGAAAACATGTCGATATTCTATGCCACTCTGCTTATCATCACTCTCTGTCAAATTTTCTTTTAAAGCAAACGACAGGTAAAAACGAAAAAAAACGGTACGATAGTTATCTGAGCAAAATACCAGCCTTTTCTATTGATGAATTCATACTACTGGAATAACAAGGTTGTAACTCTACATCAGGCATTGATAATAGATAGGTTGATACGTACAACAACAACGCCATTTACTCTTTTTCTTCAAGGTTCGTTTTCCAAAACGGTTACTTATCAAACCAGTAAATCAGTGAAACTGGAGCAACTAACTTTTCCGTTTCTTCTTCTTCTTCTTCTTCTTCTAGACAACTTCTTCTTTTGGTGTGTCATCAGGAGAGAGAATGAAAAGAAAAGACTAGTTTTTTTACAAGCTAACCATGTTCCCTTAATATATTGTTAATGGTCTCTATCTTTTTCGCTGTTCATTTTATGTGATGTGTGTGTAAACTAAAAGGTAACCATTCCATTGAACATTCCCTTAAAAATGTATTTACTCGCAAGAGTGGTTGATGATGGGTGTCTGGAAAGAGTCTCTGGAGGGAAACTTTTTTTCCGTCTCTGCGTCTATGCCCAAAAAGTGAGGAGAAACTAAACTATTTCTACAGTAGTGAAAGTGTGTATCTTTTACAAATACCTTGTGTTCTGCCGTCAGAAAATGAGAAAAAATATAAGTGGTGTGGTTATATGTACATATTATACATACCTAACATCATCTTATTTCCTTTCCTCCTCCTCCTCCTTTCCCTACTCTTGCAACAAACAAGAGAGGTTTTCATGGTTCACCAACAAGATGTATTTCTTTTGAGAGAGTGGAATGGAAATAGGTTCCAAAATGTTTTATTTTCAAGGGGAGAAAATTTGCTCAAAGGTACTACTCTATGAACCGAACGAGGAGGTTACTCCAATTTTATTATGTTTGTATACCATACCGATATAAGCCTCCTACCCTTTTCTCTCTCTCTTCTGTCGTGTCTTTTGCTTGTGTCTCTGCCAGTTGGTGTTATGTTGGTCTTGGTAGCCGAGATGTGAGAAAATAGGTTTCGTTTGCATCTCTCACACACACTCATTCAAGTACATAGCCATTTCATTTTCTACTCTAGAACCAAACCAAACCACCGCATCACATCACACACATCTTGCTAAAATAATCAGTAACCCCCGGTCCGTATGTCCTTCTTCCTAGTTTCGGATCACCGAGTTTTTGACTTGGACAAACTTGGAGGTTGTGAGAAAGAGTCCCCACCATTAGCAAAACGTGTGTAGTTCTCCAACCGGGCGGTTTGCCAGCACTCTAAGTGAACGGTTATTTTGAGTGTGTGAGTTGGACATTTTTTTACCAGTTTTATGTGAATACTTGGAGGATACGATATGATTTTGGTCACTCGGCGAATAACATAATAACCATAATAATAAACCCAAGAAAAAAAGAAATATATTCAATTAGGAATTGCCATTTTTGTGTTTCGGGATATTAAGTTTTATCAATATGGAGGAAACGTGTGTAAAATATTATTCAATTTGAGTGCACCAAAACTTGTGTACTTGACTTTCAAGTTATACGAATATTTCAAGAAACGGTGGGGAAGTTTGACGTGGTGGTAAAGTGCTAAAAAGAGGGTTAAGTCCTGATCTGATCACTCGACCACTCGAGTAGTCCAAATCCCCAACATTTTCCCATCCGTTTGGGAAAGAGTGATAGCACTTTTCCTCCTCCTTGACGTTAATTATTCCGTCAATCAAGGTAACAAATGGACGGTCTTGTATCGTGCTCGATTCGTTTCTCCGTGTATTTTCTATATATTTGATACATATTATGATGTACTTTGTTATTAATGATTATTTCCACATTTTTATTAAGAAACATATATGTACCTAATATAAAAATAAGTAGATTGAATATTGTGATAATAATAAATATAATATAAAATTTTAGCGGCGCGCAGCACAACACACTACTCATTGCCCTCTTTGGGGGAAAGCTTAACAAAAACCCATTAGTTTTCTTCATCTTCATCTTCTTCGTTTTCATGTGGTGTGGTGGTGGTGTAGGCGGATCCTACACACAGTAGGTGTCATACATACATCCATATCAAGTGAAAGCTTATCGCCTTACACCGGAACCAGCCAGAAACAATTTTATACGGAAAAAAATCACTTATATTTAACGATCTCATGATAGCAATATAAGAGACTGGAGTTTTAGTTCTAGTACTGAACTGGCTGCAGTTTTTTCTTTCGCCCTATTTTTTTCTGCTTCTATTATTAAGTATTCTGATGGGGAAAGAAGAAGCTCATCTACAGGAAAGCAATCTTAGGATACGATACACCAAACCACACCATTCACATGACAATCACGTCTGACCATATATCATACAAAGAACGTTTCGGAGAAAGTGGGCGGCAAACAGTACAAAACAACCTACAAAAAATATTGCGTTGCATTCATGACATGCATCTCGTGTATAATGTAAGACAAGATAATATAAGATATAAGAAATTTGAGAAAGTGAGGAGTAATGGAAAATTATTCACTCTCGTATTTCTACATCTTCTGGATGACGTATTACTTCTACAGTTTCTTTTTTCGTTAAAACATATCATGTTTAACTTGCAACGAATTACTAAAAATATTATAGTCTAGACTATGAGAAAAAATGTTCGTGTGAAGGATATTGGTTGGGATGTGAAAGTGGAAAGAGAAATAAAAGGTTGAAAAAATATAAAGATAAGAGTGCAGTGAGAGAGTTTGAAATGTTTGAATGAAGAGAGATTCTCTAAAAAGCATCAATATCATATCAAACGATGCGATCAGAGTGGATCAGATCAGATCACATCCATTCATAATAATAAGAAGGAACTATATTATAAACATTTATGGATTTTGGTTTGGTTTAGTTTGATATTGAGAGGCCTGCACTTGATCCGTGCTCGCCTTGGATTTGGATTTCAAGTATCTTATAAAATTTTCATGATATTAGTCTACTCTAAACATGTTCATATAATATGGATTGCATTGAATTATATTAGAGCCATATCAGCATGTTACATAAATATTGCATGGTATTGCATGTTTTATTTCCATCCACTTAAACTGGAAGTTGATTCACAACACACAAAAGGTTCATTTTTATACACCAAACTGGGGGATTCTCTTGCCCTGTCACAATTTATCTTTTAACTGTTCATGATGGTAAGTTGCATTCTCCAATTTTGTTCCATCATTAGCACCATTCAAAAAATGGTGGGTGAAAGATTTCTACAAGCATATAACAATGTGATATCATTATAAAATGGAGTCCTCAGGCAACATTTTTATTCCCATCATATCATAATAAAATATATCTGGAAGTGAAAAAGTGAGATTGTGGTCGAGAAGTGGATTGGATTGGATGAAGAAAAATGCCTGCATTCAAAACTCCTATGAAATATACACTCACTTAATATGATAGAGTGAAATGGAGTCACTTTTTCTTTCACAATTACTCACTTTACGTTAAGTTATTCACGTTCGCCCAGAATCCCATCTCGTGTTAGTTGTTGATAAAAAGATGCTCCCATTTCTAAAAACGGAGGAATATCTGTAATAAAAAAGGGGTAACAAAAAGGAACAAGCTTCATCTCATTTCATCATCAGAAATTTATACAGCTTTGATGCATAACTAAAAAGAAGGTTGCACAACATTATATTACAGCTTTACCTCAACTCAACAAACTACATCATCATGATCATCATCATCTCTACAAATCTTCTTCAAGCTGCTTGTGGCTGGCATGGCATGCGAACGGGAGAGAGAGAGAGAAAGCCCGTTCACTTTCAACTTTTTAGTTTCTCTCGGAGTTTGCGTGTTTTCCACATTTATAGGATGAGAATAGCCGATGAATGAAGGAGCGAAAGGAGTGAGTGAGTGAACGAGTTTGTGTGAGAGAGAGAAATGAAAGAATCCATGTTACTTTACTACACTCGCTGCTCTCATTGTACAACAAATGGAACAACAAGTCACACGTATGTGATGATGTGAATGTGAACGTACTATTTACTTCAACTCAAGAAAAGCAGGCCTGTCTCTGTCTCCCTACCAGAAAAAAGTTTCTCCTGCGTTCTTCTTAATAACATCTGAAAATACCGGCGTGGCATTACAAATGTACATGTGCGGTGGTGATTTACGTGCATGTGTTTGTGCTTCAAGTGTTTTGTATATGATTCGAAAATAAGGAAGGTTAACCTCAACCTTGGAAGCAAAAACATATATAAAAAGTTTAATTGTACAGTTGCAACGTTGTACAATGACAAGGGTGGGAAAGTCCTAAAAACTATTTAAACCGTTAATGAAGCTGCTGAAGCTGATATAAAAGGAAAATAGAGACGGAGTTGAGAGTTGAGTGAGTTGTTTCCTTGTTTGTGGTGAGCATTATTCTGTGGGTTTTATATATTTAGTAAGAAAGCAGGTGAGTATTTGCAAGAAAGATGATGGAAAATAAATGATGTTATGTTAGTATTCATTAAAGTATTTCTCCTTTTCCTACGCATAATATCTTTTTGAGGAAACACTTTTTTGAGGATTTAGATCATCGCCATCATCATCTGTGTGTAAAAGACAGGAAAACAAGGTAAAACAAGTTATGTTAGTGATAAACAAAAGTAATGTAATGGGATGATGAATATCTCACCCAAACTTTTTCACATTAGTTCCCCTTCATCTACAAATGTTCTCCTCCTTTTGGTATATTATGTATGGTATGCTATTTCCTCGCAAAATGATTTTACTTTTGGATTTACTTAGTTAGGCTCAACGTGGCGTAAAAGACAACATTTTCCCCTTGTTTTTGTTTGTGATTCATTCCATTTCCCAAGCCAAACTTTTTTGCACAGATAGTCGAAAAGTTTCTCGGAATTGGGAACTTTATATACATATGGAAGTCATTATTCATGTATAAAAATCATAATCATCATCAAGATAGTTGTTTACTAAATCAGAGAAAAACAATTCCATTCAGTACATTGCGCTAACTTATCTTTTTTGTATCTATTCATGAAATAATTTATTTTTAAGAAATAAAAATTAATTTGGGCGTACATTTATTTCATAATCAAAACGTCTCAGTAAATTCCCATTCAGAACCAAGGCCTTCTTCGTCCTTCCATTTCATCCACAATTTAAAAGATGCGTCAGAAAATAAACGGATGAAAAATAAAATTTGTTGTGCAAGCTTCCAGAAAATATAATCATAATATTACTTATCCTTTCCTGCTTAATATTAATATAACATTATGAGAAACTAGGCTGACAGTCCCATCATATCACCAACAACCCAGCAGCATGCCGAGCGCCATTCCGGTGATTATAAAAAGAGTAATATTTTCTCCTCAAAATCTTGCCTGTATAAACTTCACCGTCGTCTTCAAAATAAACTTGCTGTCCCATTTCTCCCAATTGCATTTTTTTCTTAAAAAGGTAAAAGAACTTGCTGGTTGGTTTGGTTTGGTTAGCTCAAGTGAAAGCTGAGCCGGAGAGCTGTTGAATTCTCTTGAGCACCATGCCATCCACATTTGCTGCTTACTTTACTACGCTATACTTTAGTCTCTACCATAAATTACAAGTGGGGATATATTAGAGAATTATTCTGGGAAAAGATGCAGAGCCTAAAGTATACATAAGTAAATATATAAAGTTTACACACATAAAACTATCTTGGGATTAGGAGCCGGGCTACAAAACACAAAATATGTTGAGACTGTAAACAAAAAATTCTTGGGAGAATAATGGAATGGAAAACAACCGTGAATAAAATAGTGAGACAGGACATAATATACAAAATATCTTTGTAGGTAGTAGGTAGCAAGGGAGTAGCAGCAGAAGCAGACGATTCTCTCCATTTATATGCACTTTTGGCTAAAAAGTATTGAATAAAAAGTAGCTTGTTCTTTACTCACACGGACAAAAAATTATCATCACGATGATCATGATGATCATCATCATCACTTTCACCGACCGTTAGTATTTGCGTTGTTGCGTAGGTAGTCTACCCAGCCAGGAAAAAAGTGAGATATGGGCCTTTTAAGTACAACTTTTCAAGACTTTTTTTCTTCTTTTACCATCCATGCATTCCAGTAGTTTCAGAGTTCCATACCACACCGCCTTTTTTGGCTTGGCAGAGAAAATGAATGGGTAGTTGAATGAAAAGACAAGCATTAAAATTTACTCCTTTATTTTCAACCGTTGTATTTGTATGTATGGTGTTTAATGCAAAAATTTCTTGGTGAAAAAGAAAAAAGTTTGTTCTGTTTCTGTTCTTGTGTTCCCCTTCCCTGTCGTCAACTCTCTTGGTCTTGGCTTGAGCAAACAAAACATGAACATTTATATAAGCCATCCAACAACAACTTTTGTTAGTTTTTTTGGAATCTAGAGATAGATAGCCATATATCTTTCCAACAGCTGTGTCTGACTCCCTAAGTTGTAGTTAGGAGCATCACCAGATCACCACACCACAGACACATACATTAGAACGTAGGTATAAATTACTCACTTCATTCTGGTATTCACCAACAGAGGAAACCCCTTTTCATTAAAATGTTGCTGAATATTTTTTACTACAGTCCTTCTTAACTTGTAAATTTTTCTCTGAGAAACTTTTTTACCATAAGTAATATCCGGTGTTGAAATTGCGGAGAAAGCCGGAAAAAGTATTTCAGTTTACAATATTTTTTCTCTCTCCATCCTCCTTATTTTTCTTTGATGGAAAGTCAACCAACAGCCAACCTCTCCGTCTTCCATAATGCACACAACCACATTTCATCTTCATCTTAATACCGCAAAAAAAGACCCAAGATGTTTTGACGATCAAGGGGAAAGTGAACGAACGTGTACAGAAAGTAACATTCAACAAGTGTCTTGGGACAAACTTTTTTTCGAAGGCTTAGCCTTACACTCACTCACCTACTTGCTTAGTTAGTATGGATGTGTGTGTGTTTGTGTTTGAGTGTGAGCTGCTGGTGCAGCTCAATGCAGGCAAGGGAAATGGATAGATTTGTTAGTTTTTTTCTACTTAGGTCTCTAGGTATACTCATCCTTTCCCTTTTTTTTGAGAAAAATTGAGAGCAGGCATTTGGAGTAGTAGCGGAAAAGTTGTATGATGATGACGACGATAGCTTTATGATATGATGAAAAACATCACATCACGCAGTGAATTTGATGGGTTTTGGCTATTTCTCCATCTTCTTTTCTTTCCTCTTGTGGTTGACGTTAGACTAGTTTGGTTTGGATTGGTCTTGGTCTTGGTCTTGCCTGGTCTGTGTTGGAAGTTAAGTATTCTGCTGCTGCTGATGATCATGAGTTGGCGAGTGAAGTGAGGATATGAGGATATTAGTACTCACCCCACCAAAAGGCGACCACCGTAAGCCATTAGCAAGGAATAAGCAGAGCAGTGGTACATAATAATATAATACACCAAAAGTTAGCCTATTTTCCATCCATCTCGTCGTTCATTCCGGAGTAAAAAAGTAACCAACTTTTTTTTTTATCCTACTATCCATCCTGGTCTGGTTTGGTGTGCTTGAGTAGAAAAAAACTCAAAAGAGAGAAACTTATTTAAACATTAGACTCTTAGAAAAAAACTGCAGGTTATATAAAGTAGATAAAATACATTTTTTGCAATGCAAAAGGCCAACGCCAACCCGACCTTTTTCCTTCAAACGAGTCTTTTTGGCTTTGGCTTTTCCTTTACTCTTAAAGAAAGAATGTCTTTTACTGAGTTGAGTTTGAAGCTGAAAATCCTCCTTATTTTTCTTGCCTAGAGTTATATCTAAATGGATTTTTGCATTTGATTTCATCCTTTCCTTTTTCATATACTACTTAACTGGATGTACTTGGAAGGGACGTGAGTGAGTGTAGGGATAGTATGATACGAACGCCGTTCATAATATAAAACTCCTTCGCTCTTCTCATGCTCATTTGACAACACATACATATGTTCTATGTGAGTGAGCAAAAAGAAACGCTTCTTTCTTTTTCTCTCTCGAGCAGCTAGTAGCTCTCCCTTTCCACTTCCATCTATTTACTTCTTAACCTCTCTTCTCCTTCTTTTAAGAGATTTTGCTTTTTCTCCGGCTCACTGACTCAAAACTACAGAAAGAGTGTGGAACTACTACTATTTCTACTACATTGTACGCCAGAATTCTAGAGGAATAGCAGTTTCTTTGTGTGCTATGCTGGTAGAAACTTTAAGGAGCTGCATTCATCCAAACCAAGCCAGCAGCAGCCAGTCAGCCACATTATGAAAGAAAGAAGAGCAAAAAAAAGTATATACTCTCTTTAAGCATGCATGCACCCTGCACACGTAGCATCGGCATCGTTTCTACGCCTCCAATATATTTTCATATGGTTTATTACATATATAAATTTGGTAGTAGTAATGTAATAGATAATAGCGGAATATCTGCTTGTACAGAATATTTTCTTAGTTGTTATGTTGGACGTAAGCTTCTGGCCAGCTTAACATTTTCCTATCTTTCTTGTCGGCAACAGCCAACCGGCAACATCCGCTTGTAAAGTGAGTGCAAAAGGAAACAAACATTGTGTCTAGCTCTTGCTCACACAATCAGACGCTCAGAAACGGAGTCAGGAGGAGAAAGTGAAGTGATGCAGTTTTGAAACGAATTGTGCAAGAAAAACATTGCGAGTTCACAAGTTTCTTGGTGGTAAGTATTGGTCGTGAGAATACAGACTTTTCTATATAAAAATAGGAGCATTGCGTTTAGCCCTTGCTCCGTAGCAGCCTAACGTGAATTTAATTCATTCAGTGAGAGAAAGTAAGAATCCCAGAGTGTCAGCCAACATTACATACGTTACATTACATTACAACAACATATTTTCCACCCTACTTTTCTACTACAATATAAACACACAGAGTTGATCGAGAAATGAAAGCGTTGTTGACGTTCTTTGTGAACCAGCCGGATGATTCCTACCATTATAATCGAATGTAAGCAAGTAAGTTTACGTCTGTGATTTTCTTCCTTCAAATAAAAATTTCTACGTGTCAGCAAAACTGATAATATACTACTTTACGCCTCCTCACCAAAAAGGATACTTACTCCATCACTTAACAACAACAATACGACAAGAAAGAAGGGCTAACTCGGCAGTTTTCTCAAAAAAAAGGAGCAAAACCTTTTATTCAAGTGGACGACTTTACACTTACTCAAAAAAATTCTTGCGTTCAGAATTGTTCAGTTAACTTAGCTGACATGACGTGAAGCTCACACTACAAAATTTTTCGCGCTGCAAATAAAAATAAGCTGTATTGGCTTGGTTTGGTACACTTATGACAATCTTTATTGAGTTGATTTCAAGAAAGGAGAAGAAGAATAGGATGATAATGATGACAATCCAGAGTGGCCGATGCTGCTGCTGCTGAAGTGGCTTTTAACACCAGCAACGGCAACGACAAACTTGCCTACTCCACACAAAACCCTCCTCTCTACTCATGTGTGTATGTGAATATTGTTGTTCGTTTTTTTCATCATGATGACTCTGGGTTTTTTTCTTCACCAGTTTAATAGCCCCCTTGGAACCTTTCGGTGGCAGTAATCGAGACAAGAAGATAAGAATACTAGCCTCTCTATATTATTTCCAGTAGTGGAACGAAAACGGAAGCACCTATCTACCTACCTCCTTACCTAACATCATGTTTGAAATGAGTAGTGAAGTGAAACGGTGCTACAGAAGATAAGTACTTACGGTAGACTCAATCTAATCGTAAGAAGAAAGGCTACGTGTCAGAGTCAAAGAAAGTAGTTGAACTTTGTGTATAAGAAGGAACGTGTGTGTGTTCGCAAAATTAGATTTGCAATGTAAAAAAATGAAACGTCGTGGAACATACACAAGTCTGTGTTACGCTCAATGCTATGTTGTTGGCTTGTTGGTAGCTGGCTGAGTGAGTTACTCTCTTTAATTCAAGTGACTTTAGGTTCTATGTACATATAGATAGAGTGGAGATGTAGATGCTCCGTGTCACGTGTATTCTATAGCTCTCTCACATGTACAATTTGGTGTGCAACGTTACGTGGCTCTCATAATGGTGTCGACCAACTGGGTACCATTTAGATTCCACTTTGCAAAACGGCTCTGAACTCTACCATATCATCACATCAGCTTCCACGAAATGACCGGACTACTCAAATGAAATGAGAGAGAGAGGGGAATATAGCACACACATGAGCCAGGAATTTCATTCAACTTGTGTTTAATTTAATAGAAAGTGAGCATATATGAACATGGTGGCCTGCTCATGTATTTACATAGAACCTACCATTGGTACGGTTGATTGGAGAATTTCAGTGGAACAATTTCCAAGCTAAACAAGGACAAATAAATTAAAGCTCAATCCAAACCGAACAAGCGTTTTGTTGATGAGCTAGGTTCAACGCCAGTAGCAGATCTGTACATTGAAGAAAAAAGTCTTCAATTACCAACATTGGGCCTAGCTTTTAGCATAGCTCTATATACACATTCACATGAGAATTTTCACCGGAAGCTCGACGTAATCAAGTGAATCCATATGAAGCTGCAGCTCACATAAACGCAAACGTAGGGAAAGCAGGAGTTTTTTTTACTACAGTGACAATCTTTTACTCAGAAGGCTAAGTACGATGTCGGTGTCGCTACGCTATGTGATGTGATGTGAAGTTAGGATTTGGATGATGTTACAGAATCAGGCAATTTGGTTTATCCTTTATTTGCCCATGTACTTTGCGTTATCTCTATTTTTCGTAATGAATCCATGGCCTGGCCCATTCAGCACGAACTCTCAAAACTTCTTTTATAATATTAACTGGGGCCAAAAGTAAATGCTCTCTTGGTTCTCCCTCCCTTCCTACAAATCCTAGCAACCTACCAAAACCAACCGTGTGTTTGCTTATAAAAAGGGATTGTATGAATATCATCAGACCAGATCAGCCCAAAGTTTATTTTTTGCGAAGCCCAAGCAACCGACAATCTCATCAGAAGAGGAATATAAAGCAATGTTTTATACAATTTTTTTAGTTTGCCCATCATAACCTCATTGAGCCGGGTGAGACCCCTTGATGTGCTATGGATGAATCCATGAACACCACAACCTCTTTCATGGTCACGTATTGAGCATCAACTTTTCATGAGATGATTATTTCCACTTTCATCCACGTACATACATACA
This sequence comes from Orchesella flavescens, assembly GCA_964034955.1. Lineage (NCBI taxonomy): Eukaryota > Metazoa > Arthropoda > Collembola > Entomobryomorpha > Orchesellidae > Orchesella > Orchesella flavescens. Next base: position 15,177,207 of record OZ035956.1, read on the forward strand.
TAATAACAGGAATATTATATACTATCCCTTAAATAAACTGGAAACTGGCCAACACACTTGGTTTTGGTTTCCAAAATAACAAGCCAGTACTATTATACTATTATACTGTGGTAGTACGGTGTGGTGACGCTTGTTGAAAAAAATAGATTCAGATTCAAGGATCATTTTCAATTTCCATTTCCTGAACTGCTTACCAAGCAGAAAGATCGGAGAATTCCCAAACAATTTCGCCTTGCCTCTTCGTTGTGACGACGGAGGACCTAAGTGAGTTTTGTGCATGACAATAAATAACTTATTTTTGAAGCTTCTCAACTATCAACTTTTGGTTGACTGTGTTAAACCAAACCAACCTCACCAACCAAAATCACGTATTCAAGTCACCGTGTAAAAATTACACGAAAAATCTGTCAGTTGACCAGCTGCAGCGGCGTCAGAGTGTCCCAAGAGAAAACTTTTGCGGGAGTTGCTTTGCTTTTTCCTATCTTCAGTTCATCAGGCAAGAAAATCTGGCTCATTTAGTATGAAAATTGCCAAACTTTTTCCAAAACAAACCACAGTGGCACGTTTGGTTGCAAGCTAGCTAAGAAAAGGAGAATATGAAAAAGTGACGTCATATATAATCCCATCAACAGCAGCAGGAGCACACGGGTGGCACAGGAGCTACTACTAAGGCTAAAGCTTGTCCACGTCAAACTCGCAACCAAGTAAGAAAAAGGAACTCTATGAAAAGTTGGGGACCAGGAGTACAGTGCAGTGCAGTACCATTGTCATTTCCATTCCAGGCCTGCCTTGAAAGCGGAAGCAGCCAATACATCATAGAAGGAGTAGTAGTACCAACAGTGGAGAAAATTATATCCTTTTTCTAAACCCTACATCATATCCCCAGCCAGGTCCAATCCTCCTCCGAGCACGTGGACAAGGAATGGAAATCGAATGTAACAAAGTGTAGAGAAGTGAGCAGCTCTTGTGTTTTGTTTCTTAAGGAAAAAAATAAAAAAAGTGTTTCTCTTTCTCAGTTTGGAAACACATCTATCTTGCTCATCTACTTATGTTACCAATTTCCTGTGCGAGAAAAAAATTAGGGAAAGGTCTACGTCTACTCTACTGCCCTGTGCTATATTATTATTGGCCTTATGCACGTTTGGGTTTTGACTTTTGTGATTGAGAGTGACTAGGAAATGAACAGCCATCATAAATTGAGTGACTTTTACTAGCCATACCAAACCAGACAAGGCCAGGGATTGTCGATGGAATAGCAATAAGGAACGTGTCCGTTACGGTTACAGTTACAATTTCGCTACATATCTACATTTACAATAGGCCATTTTATTTATTGCCACTTTGCTTCAAGGCAACAAGGAGAAAATAGGCGAGAGTGAGCGTGCTCAGCTCCAATCAATCAAGCATCATGGTCTTGGTCACAAATTACAACATTATTTTGGATTGAAACGGTAAATCAATATGGGATGAACATTGAACATTGTGCAAAAAAAATTGGATTTTTTTACAGATTGAATTTGAATCACAGAGACAAATAACACGGTGGGAGAATGTTAAGTAGGTCAATTTAGTTTGGTTTTGGTTGTGAATTTTGTGAAACAAAGACGACAAAGCTAAACACGTTTGGCGTATAAATCTTACACACAACACAAGAATAAAGAGTGAGGATGAAGACGAAGGAAGAAAAGGGAATTGCTTGTATTAAATTCAAGCTTTAAATCCTAGTTAGCCTAATTCAATTACTTTTGATTTCCTTTGACAACCTTTCTCTCTTCTCCATCCTTTTATGCTGGTGACAACGCAACGACAACAAAATATAAAAGGGAGCAAAACAATATCACAAGGAAGGAGGAAAATGCAAAAGATGGAAAGCTGATGGTGATGAGGCTTTTCAAAGCTTGTCTTGTTCCAGTTCTTCCTCCTAATATCTTTCTTGTTTTTGACATCATCACCACCATTTGTTCTAAATTGTCGACCGAGACTTCAACAGCAGCATCAGTAGTATTTGCAACGCCGCTCAGAAACTTTGCTGAAACTTAATTTTAATGGAGAGAATGGGAAAGTGATGCAAACACTCACACACATCCTGTTATTGTGTTAGTGTAGCTTGTGTCTTGCTGAAAGTGAAAGTAAGTGAGTGACTTATGGAAAAGGTTTCGTCACATCCCATCCCATCACATAACATCATCATCATTCATCTTGTGTCTTGTGGTTTTGGTTAAACCATAATTTTCTTCAACTTCTCTCCACAGTACAGCATAGTGTGTGTATATTATATTGCTACGAAGCATTGATTGTTATCAGTTCTAAGTAAGTGCTAAAACCTAAAACCTTGACAGACCCGAATTGTCAAGCACATGGGAACAAAACAGAGAGAGCAGGCTCCAAATTAATTCAAATCCTCCGGAGAAAAGTTGTGCTGCCGGGTCTAATTTGATTTCAGCCACATAAAATTATGGGCAAGAAGTAGTGCAACCGCTCAAATCCAGTTGCGTCAGAGGCATAAAGTCAAGAAAAACGATTGTCCTTCTGATATAGTGTTCATAAAACAAACCATTACATCATGTAACCTAGGTTCATACCTTAAATTTTTTCACACATACGTTTTAATATACCGACGTGGTACACCAACAGTGGTTTATGTATGTGAGTTATAATGACCATCCTGTCATTTCTCTTCAATATCAAATCTTCAACTAGACCTTCACTTTCTTAACCATTGAGCAGCTGCACACAGCTGCCATTTGTACCTGGTTTGGCTTTGGTTTGGTTTTGGTAGCATGCTTGAAAAGAATCTTGAAAAAAAAAATGGGAAGAAGACTCACAAGAGAAGAGACCGGTAATTGAGTTACGTCCATTGGCTGATAGGAACTAAAATCGAGTTTGACATTTGCTGCTAAAGTACATAAAAGAAATCTAATGTTGGGTTGACGTTGAACTATAATATACTCATTTACTCTGCGTGTGTGTGGGTTTATATATCAGGGCAGGACCAGAGCACGTTACCTTATATTATATTACGTAAAAGGTACCACTTGTAAGCATTCGAGCTTCTACGAATCGAATCTAGTCGAAAATGACATGCCTCATTCCATTCTTTTCAAACAGGAAATAAATGAGAAGAATAAAAACATCTAACTTCATTTTTTCAGCTAAAAGGAAAAGTACACATGGGTGATATGTAGTTTGATATGACGAATGCAATAGTGTATTGGCAGAGAGAGAGACAAATAATATTGATTTTTTAAATGAAAAAACTAATGAAAGATTGAAAGGAAAACTGTTTTCATTTTTGTAGATAAAAACAAAATATTTAATTTTTTCTTTACACAATTCAAAATATTATATAGTGAACGCCCTTATTAAAATATTTTGTATGGTTTTTATTACATTCATTTTAGATTACTTGTTGTGTAGATGTGGAATTGCAGGAAAGTTGGTATAAAGGAAAAAATATGGGCAGCTATGGAAACAATAAACTGAGCCTTTTTAAAAGAGATTTTTCATTCACTCACTTACCCACCCATCCCCTTCCAAACTCTCACTCGCTCACTCCATCAGTGTTTCCATTAGCCTCACATCTTCATCTCCGACAACAGATTCAATTAGTTGGAAATAATGGAACAGAAAAAAGAGTGGTTTGCTCTGGTTGATTTATATGTATTAATCATCCTGACCGTGGTATGGTAGTGGCTTGGCTTCGTTGTGGTTTGGTTTGGTTTTAAGCTTAGACACAAACTAAAAACTAAATTTTTTTGCTAGCTTAAGTTGTGTTGTACACAACACCCAAAGGAAATGTGAAGAAAAGCTAGCTGATGTGTGCAATTTTTATTATTTGTGCTAACATAACAGGGGAACAGAAATTTTTTTTTAGGAGAGTGAATCCAACTGTTTGCTCTAACTTTTGGAGGAGAAAGTAGAAAATGGGAAGGTACATATTTTGTATGTTTGCTGGACTTTCTCTCAGGCGGCAGGGTTTGTTGAAAAGCTGGGCTCATTTTTTAGACTGTCATAGCTAGCAGCTTGCCATGCATTTCTAATAGAGATAGAAAAATGACAAGGCTTAAATTGCTTTTCTAGGTAAAAATTAAATAAAAAATTTGACTGCAATTCAGTGAGTATTTTTGCAGGCTAATTCATAGATAGACAAGGTAAGAAGCGTGGCTTGTATAATTTGTGTGTCGGCCAATATATTTCCGAAAAGAGAATTTAAATTAGCTCCCCGTAGGTTGGTGTTTGGAAAATGTTTATGTTGAAAAGCAATGCAGCTATAAATTAGTACAGTTTTTATTTCAAAAATCGCAAATCAATCAGTAAACCAGCTTAATGCATACTCTTTTTATCTTTACTCAGAATACGATTTTCAAATCGAAACATTTGTTGACAATTTTTTGTTCGGCACAAATATGCTAGTCTACGTCATTGGTTCTTGCTCACTTTTGAGTAGCCAACAAGCTCAAAGTTAAGTTATGATTTCTCTTGTACCTACTGATCATCATGTTTCTTCCAAGAATTTATTCCAGTTTCTTGTTATTTGGCAAAATAAAATCTTATCTTTTGATACAAAAGCACGAAAAATCTTAATCTTAAATTGGATACATACAAGCATGTATCCAATTCTGAATCTGAACAAACTCTGAAAAAGTTGTTTTTCACCCGTTCCAAACTCAAACTTTTCTTTGGCGAAGACGAGCTTTCAACCAAAATGAAACACTAAGCCTAGCTTCAAAGTAACCCACGCGTGTTTGCACTAGGCATTATAGGCATGCATTGTTTGTTAGCTATAAATATATGAAAGTTTGAGCCTTTGTGAAATAAAAATTCGCGTATAAATATAAAAAATATCTTTTGCATAGTGTCTCGTGTCTCGTAATGAATATTATTGCCTTTTCTTTGATTTGCGAAGCGAGTAAAAGTAAGACGTTTCGCTCCATTTTTGTAAAGTTATTGAACAGAAAGTGGAAGGATGATAATGGTCTCATTCTCATGGTTCGTAAGTTCTTTGCATGCTTGAGGGAACTAAAATGATCGGCAGCATTAAGTAAACTATATATTTTAAGTGTATATAAAAATGACGCCGTCTAAACTAATTTAAGAAATTTCAATTCAGCTATTCAAAATTCAAGATCGATTGTTTGGTGTTTCTCATTAGTCGTAAATGTGTCAATCTTAAAGAAAAATATATTTAATTAATTTGTAAATTTAACTTCAACGGATTAGTTTTTTAACTGCTGCTGGCAATTTTATACACATTTAAAATCGATTATATGTCTACCGTTGCTATTTTTTACTTGATAAATTTTAACATCATTCGTATATTTATAGGCAAATAATTTAATTCAACAGTTACTATAGGTGTTAACTCTGAATTGGCACAAAATTAATAAACTTTATTTATGAACCACTCGTTGATGTAGTAACATTGACAAACTACTGTACCTTCTAGGAATCGCTGTTTCTTTGCCAAGTGATCACATCACTACCAAACGACAATAGAAAATGACAAATTTTATGAAACGGAAAGAGAAACTGGCATTTTGCTTCATCAAATCAACATTTTACTCTAATCGACCAGCATGATCTATATATTGTTGCAAGTCAAAACAGTGGCGCAGTGCCATTCTTATCTACATTTTAGTATAGTAGTAGGGTCGAAACCCTCATTTGTTTACGATTACATTTCTCCACTGTTTACAACTGTAAATGTTTTATCCATCCATTGCATTGCATCACATCAAGTTGCGTTGCGTTGCCAAAGCCTGCAAATAATCCACAAAGGTTTTTTTGAAAGGAGCTTACGTTATTTGATGCGCGTAACTTTCCGCTGCTGTCTGCTTGTCCATATAAATTCTCATTATATGTAGATTAGTTAATATTATGCAAACCAGCATCCATCTTAAGTATACATATCACATAATGAAAGTAGAGCTGTATGTAAAATATTATTTTCTCCATTTGTAACAACTTTAGCTTTAGAATGTATAAACAAAATGAAAATTTAAATCGCTTGCGTTCCTTCTTCCTTTCTAATTCCATCCTGCAGCTTTCTCTCCACTTTCATAAATAGTTCAGGACTTCACTTGTGTATTTTATGGTAGAACAGCTTTTCTTTCCCTCCTCAAAAGTATTACGGTAATCCTTTAAGCTTTTGCGGAAACGGATAGTACAGAAAGTAGAGAAATACATAGGCATATATTGTGTTCGTGGTTCATTTATGTTCTATATTACTTTGCGTATTAGTTATGTTTCAAAATATGGGAAGAGGATTTGAAAGGCTAAACGAGCAAAAAGATCTGCATAAGCAGAGAGACTGTGTCATCATTTATGACCTGAGGCTACATACGGAGTGGGAGTACATTCTGTAGATAGATAGATGCTAATACAAATATATAAATGTAGCTAGTCTACTAAAATTGGATGTAGCTACTTTATAAGACGGTGCAGTCCGTCGGTCTGTCTCTCTCCTCAAAGGTTTGTTAAATATATAATTAAATTTATTCATTTTAAATTACATCTTTAGTAAATTTATATACGCTACAAAATTGTTTGGAAGTATTATCTGACATGATGATGTTTATATTTGCCTTGTCAGAATTCTATTGCGTTGTCGAGTTTGGTCAAAAGTATGTTTATTTTTTATTTCTGCCTGCATAAAATTAAATTAAGTTACAGGTAGTTCAATTCATTTTAGAGATGTTTTTTTAATTATTATTAGAAATTTTTAATGATGCATGAAAGAAAGAAAATTTGCAATCTGATTGATTGGAAATTACTTGAAATGTTATTACGCCCATCTAGAAATACACACTACTGAAATAAATGTAATTGAAACAGGTTTCTTACTCCAACTAATATTTTTACAAGTTTTATAGCGTTAGTTTGTGTTCACATTTTTTTGTGTCAAAGTTGCTATTATTTAGTCTGCTGAGTTTCATAATTTTTATTAAAAATACAAATATATTATTATATAATGTCGAATACACAATACAGATTTCTTTGAAACTGGATAAGCTTGGCTTAAGAGAAAAGTTGTGAAAATTTTTCTGGTTCGTCTCCTCATTCAATCTACTACCATATGTATTCAAACTCCTCTATTTTTTTTCTCCTACACTTCCATACAAACGCATAGTATTATAGAGTGCGATACCATCATAATCATAATCATCAACAACACTTTTTTTACTCACTGTTTGGCTCGTTTATTTTTCCTCTACTACTCACCCAACCATATATATGTGGACGAGAAAGTAACTTTAAAATGAGATTTTCCTTCCAATAAATCTTTTGTTAACAATGAAAACATCCTTTTTCTTTAGCAAAAAAAGGAGAAAAATGTTTCTTTGAGAAACATAATAATGTCTTTCTGTTGAGTTCCTTCCGAGGTTCCTTACTTATTTTACGCTCCTCCTTTTTTTCCCTAAAAAGAGTGGAATGAGGCACATTTAAAGTGATGTAAATCTTGTAATCTTTAAGCGAAAACTACAGCTATAAAAATCTGCCCTAGTTTTTTCTCTTGTATTCTTCTTCGTCTTCACCCAAACTGATTTTTTTCTTGGATATTGAATGAACCAAGAACCAAAATTGTAAAATTTTTATTCTCAACGCTGTACTGATAAATCAAACAAAACCACTGCAGTAAAGAAAGAGAGCAGCTCATAAATTCTTGGAGTGAATGAATTTAAACCAAAAAACGAAACCAAAGAATAAAAAAGAAAAGGAAGGAAAAGTGGTCTGCAGAGCCAGAATCCATTCCCATTTTCTTCAAGAGGGTAATCATCATCATCATCAAGAAAAGGAGGAACTAGAAACGAATGAATGTATGAAATCAAGTGGACTGGTTTAGAATTTGAATGACCAATGCGATAATACAGATATATCTAAACGTGCCGGTGGTGATTTTTGTGCAACAAAAAAAACGATTTCTTGCATTTCCTCTGGAGAAAGCCAGCCAGTCAGCTCGTTTATCTTAATACAGAATAAAAGAAACTAAACCAGGGACAAGACAAGCCGTAGGCACTTCATTCTATTCAAATCAAATCGGTTAAGCTAGGTTCAAGCTTTTGATATTTTACACGTATCATCGTATCGCATTGCATTCTTCTGGCAACATAACATTTCTTTTGCTTCATGACTTCGGCGCCGTCCATTGTAATTTCTCAATTTTTGGATCAAATTTGAAATTTCAATTTTACTCCAAATTTCAGCCCGGCGTTAAAGCAAATGCAACGTACCTTCTTCGAGGGAGTTGAATCAGTGGAATATTATATCTGAGTGAGTGGATTGAACTGGTTTGGTTTAGTTTGGTTGGATTTGGGTTTAAGCTCAGAGTATATCTCAACTTTCTAAAATTCAGACATTTCTAAAGTTCTCTCAGCTTAGAGACTGTCGTACCTTATTTGCATTCCGCAAGGGACTTGAGAATCCAAGCTTCCCTAGTAGTACTCACCCTATCTATAACTGACTTTGACTCCGACCTTGCCTCCATCCAAGTGAGATGGGAATGATTTAACTCTACAATTTCCCTACCTTAAGCTCTAGACAAACGAGTGGAGTGGATTGCTCCTCCATCTCTCTACCAATGTGAATGTGAACCACCGGTGGTGTATCTATCACATCACATCAATGAAAGATTTTCCAAAATATAAAGAGGAATAATTTATGACTCCCTCCACCGTTTACAATTCCTCTAAATCAAATTACGTCAGTGGAGCTAGTTCCTCCAGTCGGCTGTAACTGTGGGACTCGGAAGGTAGATGCTATACCTATTATAAAAGAGCTCAACTGCTCATAGACTCATAGCCACCAGCTTTTCCCAAGTTCCCTCCTGGACTATACCATTCATTCTCTACAGAAAAATGGAGGAAAGTCGGTGGTATGGTAGCAGTTTTTGGTAGTAGTTTTCTACTTAATACTTAACTTATATTACATTAGATATCAAGCAACCAACCAACCAACCACAGCTTGATTAAAAGGAACAAACTTTTTAGCTGGAAATCCCCACACGCTTTTCTTTTCTCATCTGCTCTGCTCACTCTTATAATCAAGTGAATGGAGGCTGTGAATGAAGTCTCTTCTCGTACATCTGACCTGACATGATGATGAGAAACACAAGCTTCATTGAAAAAAGACTTGAAAATAACATGACGTGGTCATCCTCCACAAGAACTCATTTTGTTTCTGTGCGAAAGGTTACAATTACAAGAGAAGGGAGGAGAAGTCTGTTGTGTTCTGTTTATTAAGTGGAGTGAACCGTGTCATCCATTGAGAGAAAACAAAATACCTGGATCTCAATGAGATCCAAAGACATGAGTGGACTTTGTCACAGTTTAGTACCGTTATATTTTATTTCAAACTGGCACGTTTTATAATCATCTAACAGATTTATAAGCAACGACAGTCCTCATGTGGGGTTAAACATACAGAAATTGTAAAAAGAACATGCCGGATTTTTTTCATTAAAAACCTCGGAAATTTACACAGCATTAAATATACACACTTTCAATTCCATTCTCTGACTATTTGAGTGAGTCAAGTTGCTGGTGTGGTGGTGGTGCTGCTGTTTCGTGTTCATGTCAAATCATTTCAGCGCCAAGTGGATGTACAGCCAAACCAACCTACAACAAAAATGACTTGTTCTCAACTACCTAACAATTTCATTCATTCATTCATTCACTCATTCATGATGAAAGTACATAAGTAGTATTAAGCTTCAGTAGTACATACATCACACATCCCATCATCCAACCAGATTTTGCTGACGAAGAACCTAACGCAGCAAAACAAAAGTGGTCCATCTGGTTTTGGAAAATTGGCCGCAGATCTAAAGTTGAATCTAATCTGACAGCAAAATGACGACATTCTCTTAGTCTTAAGAGCGTACTTAAAGAGTTTAGCAGACTACTTGTTTCGTCAAAGAAAAGAGCTCAACTTTTTTTGCCCTTTTGAGATACTATTTTGTACTTAAGTGAGCAACCAACCCAACCCAAGCAGTTCACGCATCGTGAAAGTGACTTTTTTCTACTTATCTCCTTCTATGTGGTTTGGTTTGCTTAGGCACTTGACTAAGAGAAAACCAGAAAAAATATAGGAGAAAGAAATCCAATCAAAAAGTGAAGCTCATCTCTTGGAAAATTAGTGCGAGAAAACTCTGGTACCACTTCACTCTCCCCTCAATCTTCTCAAGGAAATTACCGGATATTGTGTACAAGACATCACATCATCTCACAACTCATCAACTTTTTTACCCTGACAAAACTCAAGATAAGAAAACAATAACAAAAACTCATGTGAAAAAAAATATATCTATCTGGATTTAGAGATTGTGAGAGAAAACCAACATAATCAACATCAGATCAATTCCTCTTCATTTTTCGGTTGACTCCACCATACCACCAACGCAAACAACAAAACTAAGCTGCTAGTTTTTATTGAACAAAAGGACAAAAATAGTTCCTTTTATTGTTCCTTCAACAAAGCTAATTTTGAATGGAATGGAATCCCATCCATCCATCCACTTATTTGAAGGGAAAAGAAAATAGAACACAGAACCCAGCACGAGTCACCAATCTACTACCTTAAGAAAGTAGATCGACCTTCACATCCAATCCAATCTAATCCACTTTCATAATGGAAAGGAAAGAAGTCAATGCTAAATAACAAAACATTAGTCATTCCTTTTTTTCACAAGGAATTCCAAAAAAATCAAGGGGAAAAGGAAGTCAGTCACTGTGTCAATATCAATATGAATAAGAATTTATGAATGGCGGAACAAGAACTATTTGTCTTGCCTTGCCTTTTTGATTCCTGACACGAGCGTATGTACCTACTTACTCCAATACAAATATCTACATTCATATTTCTCCAAATCAACATCATTTTCAACTTCCTTTTTCCATTCTCTCATGAGCATTCCATATAATATCCATACGCAAAACAATCTAATCAGTTATGAAAAGTGGTTTGGTTTTTTGGTCTGGTCTTGACTCCTCTCGACTATAAGCCAAAGCCATCACTTTTCTCCAGTCAGTTTTTGATGCCTTCATTTTCATTCCAGTTCACCTTATATTTATGTGATGTGATATGTGTCCTCTAATAGCTTGGTTGGAAAATCCTTCACCTGCTCCCGCCATTCACATTCACATCCAACATCATCAATATCAACATATCTGGACATTTTAATGCATAAAACGCATTACATTTTTACCTACAACTCTCTATTTTTATTATTAAAAACGTTTTTAATATGTATATCCAGCAGCACTCTCATCTTGAGCATTTGGCTCGGGATTGAATTGGATACGACAGGCGGCGGCTGCACTTTTATTTGTATTTTGTACTCACATACATTCGAACAGTATCACAAGGAACAACTCGTAACAATTTTAGTTCCGAGCAGAAAGTTGGAGAAGCAAAGAAAAGTACCCCATATACCACCAGTTGTGCAGTGAGTAAACACATAAAGTACTTTGAAAAGTTCTACATGACGCTATTGTTTGTCTAAATGAAAAAAAAAAGTTGTGCGAATATAATATATGCATGGATACTTGCTTCATTTGTCATGGTGGATTTTGGATTGTGTAAGTAAGGTAGTCTATATTCCCAGTTGGAATGACTGACTGACTGACTAGCTACCATTGTATTTTTCCATTCACAAATTTTGTTTACTATTCATGATCACAGCAGAGTTAGTTGTGTTGTGACTCCATGTATGCAAATGGGAAGCAAGCACGGTCGAAGATAAAACGCTCTCTTGACGTATCCCATCTCCCTTGAGACTCAAACTCCAAAAGTGAGGAGAAAGTAGAAAAGGCAGCGAGACGATGCATGCTCGTTGAAATTTCACTGTATAAAATGGAAGCAAACCAAAAGTGCAAGAATTATATTATTGTTGTTTGGATAGCAGCAGCAGCATCCAACTCGTGTTAAATCAACCGTTTACTTCCTTTCTGTGTTCCTGAGAAACATAAAAAAAATATTTGAGCCAGATCTTGTTTGGAAGAAAAAATGGAAAATATAATAAAAGCGTTGAGCATCAGCAGCTTTTAAAAACATTTATTCTTCGTCTAAAATGTGTTTTTGAGTAAACCTGAGAAGGTAAACAAAAAGCAAACGGTTTCATAGTCGCCCAACAAAGTAAAAAAAAGTCAGTCATATGATACAATGATGATGATGATGATGATCTAATATAAAATATGGGTGTGCGGATTTTCATCCGGGAAGAAAAACAAGACAGTGAGCAGCAACATCACTGGGACCAGTCCCTGAGGCAGTTCCAGCTTTGGGAGTAGAGAAAGGCAATGAGCAGAGAAGTAGTCGCCCTTCTTCTTGCTCTGCTGTATTTTCTTACCACCATTTCAAAGAACAAGGATCCCACCACCACCACCAACATTGTCTCTTTGTTTTCACCTAGCTGACAACAACAAAAAACTGAAAACTACTTTTTCTTTTGAGAAAAGTATAAAGCATCACAAGATGAACATATTCTCTGAGTTTTGTTCGAGTTTCCCTTTTCTCTAAAAGTTTAAAGAGCTGTGCTCTGTGGTATGGTGATGGTGAGTACTACTGCGACTGCGACTGCTGCTGCTCTGGTTTTGGTGCTACAATATATTCTAGAAGATAATATAACATATTTGCTGGAGGATATGCAATGCACACAAAACTTTAACATTAATCTGTGATGTACTTACAAAACCAGGGGAAAATATCTCTGGGAATCTCATAAAAATGGATGGGAGAAATATGTGGAATGAAAACGCTCTTGTTTTCTTCTACTAGATGAAAAATAAGAGTGTATATACATATTTATGTACACAGTTGTATGTCAAAAGAGAAAAGAAATATCTTATTTTCCTCTGAAGTGAAAAGAGTTGCCATAAGCCAAATCTAAACCAAGCCACAACGGAATAGAAGAGAACAGAACATGGCATAATTTGTATTATATTTTTACTTGTTTCCTCTTACCTGTTCAACTACCATGCCACGCCAGGTTGTAAAAAAGAAAATATGAATTGCAAGTGAAAGGAGAACATAGACTGTACATATATTTATTCCCAAGATATTTTCATCTTCGAGAGAGAAAGATTTCACAGTCGTTCTTTGACTTGACTTGACTTTTATTACGTGACTTGGTGTGTATTAAGGTGGGGAATTCTGGAATGGAAGTCAAAATTTGAACAATCTTCTACATATGCGATCTTCTTTTACGTCTGACTCTGACGGTGATGCTGGGATATAAACATAACGTTCATAAAAATGAAATTTGATTTTGCTTTTTCCTTCCATTCCATCCCATCATATCCCAAGTATGAAATGGTGCATATAACGATAACGATGTAAAAGTGAGTGACAAAAACAAAAGCATATTATTTTTCTCAAATGTAGATTTGAATGTGTGGACCTCGAAAAACAATTGGGACGTGAATAAAAACTTGAACTAACTTTCATCCAGAAAGTGTGAAGGAAAAGAATAATAATCATACATTTTATGTTTGCCATTGAGTCTCCTTCAAAAACAACAAAAAAGTGAATGTGGATTCAAAAGAAAAAGAATTGGACACAAAAATAAATATAAAAAATTGTTGTCTAGTTTTTTTCTCGACTTTTTCCAAACAATCTGAGAAGAAACTAGGCTGGGCTCATCACATTGAATTGACATCAGACTTCAGACATCACATCACATCAGCAGCTAAGTTTTCGTGAAGAGCATAAAAACAGTTGGAGAAAGTAGAGCAATTGACACAAAAATGTGGTTTCAAGAGACCCTTTTACTCTACAAATACACATATGATGTACATAAGTAATACAATACATATGTACATGTATTACTAGATGACACGCCAAAGCTTCAAATTTGACGAGGAGTACGTGTAAGTACTTTCTGTCCTCTTTTTTTTTACTTTTTGGCAGTACCCTGGATGATTTGATGCCGGGTGGGTTCTCGACTCCATAAAAATCTCAACATGGTTCGAGAGTGGAGTCGATAGGAGAAAGTTGAAGGGAGAAATGTTCTCCCGTCAGAGAGATCAGACATTCACTCCGTTCCAAAGTGACGGGGAGTTACTAAAGAAGACTGATTTATTCCCAAAAGTACTGCTGTTCCATCCTCTTTGCACATTTTTTCTGTAATATTTACATAAAATACGTCAATCAATATCAATATGCATTAGCATTAGCACCAATAATTGCAAACGTGCTACTTATATATATAGTTCGGCATTCTCAGGAAAATAATAGGCATATTTTAGAAGCATCACTGACATTTAAAACACCTAATATTTATCCTGCCGCCACTCCAACCAATAATCTGAGAAATTGTAATTTTTACAGTATACTATTTAAAATTTATTTGACGGTAAAACTTTTCAATATCACAATCGTGATTTTTCTCTTTTAAAAAATCTTCGGTGGTTTTTCCAAGATATTTAAATTCAATCCACTCAACCAAAACCAAAATCACTTTTGCCATTATTGCATTGCATTCATATGCAAAAACATTATCGTTTCATGATCTCTTTCTCACTTTCTCCCTCCATTTTGTACTTGATTCCCGCAGTGATTTCTGTTCCTTTCTCTGAGCACCAAAGGAAACTAAACTAGACTAAGCCTAGCTGAGTGCTCCCAGACTTTTACTTGTGGAAAGAAACAAATAGTACAATTAGCATTTGCCAGTGGGCTCTCAGTTCTTTTTTATATTTTCACTCTTTTTTTACTTACTTACCCCGCGAGTTAGCAGCATCACATTGCACACAAAGTACTACAAACTATAGACACACACACTTTTACTATTATACATTATTATCATGCGTTTTTGCACCCGACTAGAAATCCCAACTAGAAAATAATAAAGAAAAAGCAGCCATATACGTGTACTTATTTGAGAGGAGGTCTCCGTCTGTCAGTATCACTCTCAGTCGGTTGAGGAACCGCTACTGTAGTAGAAGCCACACACTCTTTGTGTGACTTTCTACTTGTTTTTTAAGGCTTGAATTTATTTGGGAGGAGAACTACTATCTACTACTACTCACTATACTTTTACATAGCTTATGTACCTTTGGTTGCGTTGCCCAGATATTTTGACTTTTTATTTCTTCTCTGTAAACGTAAACTTTCCTCTCATTTGCATAGGACACACGTTACAAAGAAAAATACTATAGGGGAAAATACCCAGCTGTCTCCCGGACAAAGTAAAGCTCGTTCTTATCCTGATAAGGAAACGTTGTATTGTATTATTGTAGCGTCGCGAGAGGGAACTAGAACGGTAGGTAACAGTGTCTCAAAGAAAGGAGTACAAATAAAAGACGGAAGAAAGTCACATACAAAACCAAGTATTACACACACGTACAACCCCAGCATCCTTAAGTTTTATGTCAACTCAAGCTGAAAAAAGTGTGTGTTGTAGTTTGTAGTTGTGTGATGTGAGTGAACTGAACACACAGACTTTTACATAAATACATTCTCAATTTTTGCACAGTGAGTTTTTGCAGACGATAGCTTGGTCTGGTTTGGTTTGGTATAGTTAACAAGGTAGTGGAGAAAGGAAGGAAAGAGTGATGGAATATGTAGGCTAACACAGGAGGGAGGAAGTGGGAGCCACCTCACACCATGAATTCTACCTAGAACACTGAACCCCATATAAATTGTTAAGGAAAACACAAAGAGGAGGGCCTGTGCTGTGCTTGTTCTCTTGACTTGACTTGACTCCGTGCTCCGATCCCATCTCATCATTATCAACATCATCATCAACTACGTACGATACGAAGAACTAAACTACCAGAACCATATTGCTGCTGCTGTTGTTCCAGATGCTTCATGCTCTTCACATTGTCATGTCACACACCGCAAGGTTTATTGTAATTTGTGGCTAGCGCGCCGCACTGTAATTCTACAAGGCATTCATTCGTATTATTATTAGTATTATCGGCGTCATGATCTATCAAAATGGAAATAATCATGTAAAAGGTTTAGATAAAAGATAAAAAAATATGGCTGTCTTAATTATAAATATTGTATAAATAAGTACATATCCATACCTAAAAAATTTTATCGGAGAAACGAATTGAGCACAATACATTGACGGAATAATGGCTCTCTACGACGGTGGTGGAGGTGGTGGTAGCAATAATTTGGGTGGACTGAAGGGAACCAACCCCAATCCAGAAAGTGAGATGGATGCCTTACTTCTGGGGAAAACGAGGGTAAGACAAAAAAAATATTTTGAATTTTTGCTCTGCCTGTAGTAGTCTCTCCTTGCACACATATATTTATGTGTAACTTTAAGACCGAACAAAAAAATGCTTTCTCCATTAGCTTTTACAATTGGGGGAAACTGCTACAAAGTATAATGTAACTTTGCTTCTATGATATCTCCCTTCATAATACATGATTATATAAAATGACCATCGTCATCAAAGATCAGTACAAGCACCACATGTGGTTTATTACAATCTACAATATCCAAGATGGTTTCCTCCTTTCATTACTCAACCAACTATTAAAAAAGTTTGTGAAGAGAAATGTGAATATAATGACGATGAAATGTATACGTGAGGAGAATCTCAAGGAAGGGGAAAACAACATGATATGATATCATCAAAATTTAAGGATGGGATCATAAATAAATGGGTTACAATGCTTTTATGGAGCAATATCCTTTGGTCATGTTGTTTTTTGATGGTGGTAATCATTTATGTTATTGGGTAATAAAACATTGCTATTAAAGTTACCGCAGGGGGAAAGTTGCAGATATTGCTCATAAGAATGAGAAGATGAGAAATAGATGTTATGCTATCTTCCTCTTAAAATTCATTAATCATCATGTGCACGAACAGAAAATTTCGCAACTGCTTCTAATCACGTATTATACATAATATTTTCACCGTATAATAATAGCATCATAATAATATGTGTAAAACAGACTTTAAAAAGATATTTTTTAAGAAGGATAATATTTTAATGAACTATATACATTTTTCTTTTGTAAATTTGCCTATCTCGTGAAGCCAATTGGCAATATGAACATGGCGGTAAGTTCATTTCAGATACTCAACCGTAGACTTTAATTCATTTTTAAGTATTAAGTATTCAATCAATATTGGCTTCGCCTTCTTTTTCAAATTCCTTAGCTAAAATATATTATATAATGTTTAAGTAACTATAAATCAATACCCATCTTTATTATAGTAACTTTAGCTTAGGTGCAGTTGCACTAACTAACACATTATTAAGCAAAAAAACAAATTATAATATTGTAAGCTTGTAAATATAAAATATGAGAAATGCAAATTAGTAAATCATAAATAAAATAGTTAAGTAGCGTTTTAAAAAATCATATTTTTAAATCAATAATTGCATGTAAAAAATTGTGTTAGGTACGACGACCATTCCAATTTTTAAATGACAGAATTTAATGTTATCATCAGTAGGTTTCTTCCATATTCAAGCATGTTTACAATTTGTGATTGGAACATTAATCAATGCGTCCAAATTCATCGAACAATTAATTAGCATTCATCCAGAAATACTTAAAAAATCATGCTGATTAAGTGCACACGTTATTCCAGCACGTGGTGTAAGGCATATATACAACTTTCCTGTTTTGCTTTTGTTCATTAAGCCAGTTAAGTGGAAAACCTCAAGAGCTCTGTTGTATTTAAATTGAAATATTCTGGGAATTGTTTGAAGATCACGTCAATCAGCTTTCTACATCTCTTCTCCCCTGCTGTTAATTGGACTTTCTGTGAAATACAAAACCAGCTTGTTTAATTACACCCTATTATTATATTCCTGTTATAACTATAACTCTCAGGATTTATATGAGATGAGAATGAGAATGAGGGCAGCAGCTGCCTTTCACTTCATGTATATAACTGCGGGCAGGAAACATACCGCTCCAATAAACTTACACTTTCATCATCATCATTACATCATAAATTGTTTTGACAAGTGTTATATATTCATTCTCTAAATATGTATAAACTTAATTTAACCAAAGTTGATTGGAGAATGTAATGATAGCATTGTATTACAAGTCATTTGAACATGGAATGCATATATATCTATGTTGCAGATAAAAAAAATTAATACAAATGGAATATTTTGAATGGCGTATATGTTTAACAAAACTTTTCTCTAGTTTATAAGCTTTCTCATGCACGTGGGGAGTGGGGATCACTTTCAACAAAGCAAATTTAATTAATTTGGGTTCGCAAATTTATAGATGTAGGTTTATAGTACAAAAGTAACAGAATAAAACGAAGGGTTTTTTGGTTATGGTAAGTTTGGTGTTAGGAATGGAGTGATATACGCAGTTTTGGTTGGCATGATGGGATTGGATCCTCCATCGGGAAATATGATATCATGGCTACAATTCCCTCCACGACTACTCGTAAGCTAGACACATTAAAAAAATAGCCAAACTCGAAACCAAACCCGAGTGAATGTTTGTTTTGTTCACCGCAAAACTACTCTCTTTACATAAAACGGTAGGCGCTTTTCTCCCTAAAAATCAACTTTTTCATTCCTTGTTTGCGATCTGCAGCTATAGCGTAAATATTCCTAGATTAACTGGCAAATTGTGTCGTATAAAATATCTGACAGGAATGGGAACAATAGTACATACAATGTTCTACATGTTCTCGTGTCAGAAAAACTCCATTTCAATTAACAAACATTGCTTTTGATGAAATTGCTTATGTATACAATGTTGTTTCTGGGAGAGAAATCAACATGTAGTGGAATTTTATCTGCAGACAAAAAGTTTACGCTTGTTTACTTTGTGTTTGCAAAACAAGGAATGATGCGGATGTGCTTACTTTTTGAGGTTTTTGGGGAAAGCGTTGAATTTACATAGTACATTTACAGCTTACAGCACAGTTGATAATCAATTATGGAGATAGACATTCGCTCATTCGTCATTCGTGGCATTTATTTATTTGCATGTCTCCATGTGGTGTAAATTTTCATTCTCTTGAGGCAAAAAAAGTGTGAAACACTAATTTAATTAGTGGACTTGATTGATGTGTGATTAATTAATTTGTGGATCCAGTTTCAAAATCAAGTAAGGATGTATTTTTTACATAATATACAGTTTTACATAATATGTTAATTAATCGAGCAAAGTAAAAGAACACGACTAATTAGTACCATAAAATTTACCTTTCTCATGTTTTTGTGTAAACGATTATGATTCGCAATCAATGGTGAGATCTCCTCAATAATTTATCTATATATTTTATTATCTTACCAATACCGTCGTTGTACTTAATTACATAATGTATTGGTGAAATTCAATTCAACCATATAATCTACAATCTACATGCAATCTGACTCGTTGAAAATTCAATTTTTTTAGCTGAACGTTGAATTGAAACGAGTATAAAAACATGTTGAATCTTATTCAGAAACTCATGAATTGTTTTGTGATTCCAACATTACGGACAAGCGTGTCCGTTTTTCAATTAGTCACCATCAGGCTTAAATTACTTAAGTTGTTGACTGCCCTTTTTACACGACACAAAATGTTGTAATCCTACCATTACATTACCCTGTTTGTTTATTCTGCAAAAAACGTCCATATGCTATGAGAATTAGTGAGGATTAGTGGACGATTTTATCTTCTTTACAGAATAAAATAGAAAGTATGTGTGTAGCATAGCGCATTTTCATGCAAGGTTTATTTGTATTTACACTGTACTGTATCACTCCATGTTGGTCACAATGTTCAATGTCTAGTTAGTTGGAGGCTGATCCTCAAGCAAAAAAGGAAAGTTATCACAATCACCATTGTTTCATGTTTTCTCTAGTCTTCATTCCCTTTCTTTCATTTATATCCTCAGAACAAAAACGGACGTAGATGAGGATATTCTGCTTAGGATATCAGAGTAACTAACTCAGTCCGGCCTATTTCCTTCTTTCAAATTAAGTTTTTTTTACTGTGTGTTCTACACATTTTAAGTATTTAAGCTTAATTTATATTTCTCTTAACACGAATCTATGCGCCATGACGCCATGTACTCAGTCACTTTTTGTGGAAAATTCATTTGATTTCTTTGTCTATATAATAACATACGTATTATGCATGTATTTATATTATTTTATCTGCAAATTCTACGTTTTTCTCGAAATTATAAGCTGGAATGAATCTGGTCTGGTTGGTTAGGGTATTCAAGTCTTCCAGGATCTCATTTCACGGCTCCCTGCCTGCTCCTTTCTATTTATGTCTTAGTTACATGCCCCTCATGTTTTTCTATTTAGTCCAAAATTATACTTACGATTCAGATGCACTTTCTTTCCATTTCTCTCTCGTATCAAAGTATCACATCGTACTATTCATGACCCAGCCGTCCGTAATATACTCATTTTTTGCATAAGAGAGTCTGGCTCTGGAGTGATCATGATCATGATACTATTTATCATCTTCTGTGTGAAGACACTCGTCGACTCGTCCTTTTACTTATCGTTCGTATTATTGAGCAGCAGTCGGTGAAAGTTTTTTGGCAAAGGGAGCGATATAGGATGAAAATGATGTTGCTCATTTATGTGTGATGACAGGGGTGGAATGACTTGCATTGAATTCAATTCAATGGTAGAAAATAGTCTGTTTATTCTTATAAAACGATATGGAAAAGAAAGAAGAAATGAGGATAAGAGTAAATATATTTGGAGATGTCCTCAATATACTTCATCTCCATATTCCATGAATTTGAATTGGGAATAAAAAGTCATCATGGTGGAAATTCGACGACTTCTTTTGATATGCAGAATATAGTGAGTTGAGTTGGTTTGGGTGCGGATGGCTGCGGAGAAAATGTTGATGATTGGTTCTGTTGTTGGGTTGAATTGAAAAAAGGATATATTATATCATATCATCTGTCTTGGAAGATTGAATGAATGAATGATGAAGAATACGAAGAAGCTAGAAAAGCACTGTTGATTGTAACTTCTCAGCTTGCTCTCGTAAGCTCATTTTTACTGCATGGCTGATGGCATTACCAATCCAAGTGAAAATATAATATCTGCATATGTATTTACTTACAAAGAAGGCGAGTCATGTGGATATGGGATTATTTTTCCACTCGAAAATTTCCAATGATTTTTCTTTATGTAAGTTAGGCCCAAGAAAAGAAGATCAAATCATAGTCATCTTGATGTGCTTTCACTGTCAACGTCGAGAGATGACTACTAGAGTTAGAGTAGACGACTAAATGCTACGGTGAAGTTAGTTGGATTGAGAATCATTGATATGTGACGTGACGTTATTCCATCATCCCATATGAAGAAAGTGGAGCGAAAAATGAGTGAAATTTGATTGAAAGTAAAGATTGCCAATTTTAAATCTAGTTTCAGACTTTGGCCAAAACAATTTTCCCTGAAGGCGGTTTTTTGAAATTAGAATCGGAGAAACTTGATTAGGTTAACATTTCTATTTAGTCCCAGAGGAAATACCTATCTTATTTCTGCGGAGGAAAAATCCGGTAGAGCAAATGTTTCAAAATGGGACTTTAAATTGGATTGATATCAAATGGGATTGTAAAGGAATCATACTGCTATTGATGAAATTCCATTCAAATATATGAATACGAAGCAGTGAATGCAATTCAAGATCGATAAATGATATTGCTGTTTCTGTTGAAGATTTATACAGATGATAAACATTAGTTTTATATGTAAACAAATATTGTAAGTAAATATTAAATAAAAGGAATTATTTTTAGCTGTTTAGGTGCCCCTATCACATACATCGAATGTAGAATAACGTCCAAAATATATAGGTATATTATCATCAGGGTTATATAATGACAAAGAAAATAATATCACAAAATATTATTTCATCGATTACCTAGTCCCATTCAAAACGTCTTGAATTACAAAAACTGACCATGCTGATGTCGCCCATAGTTAAAATTTTATTACATTATCTTTAGTCCCATAGCATTGTCATGTCGTTATGCTTGTAAGTGCTCAACGTATTTCAGCGACGCTAAAAAGATGCCTAAATTTTAAAAAAAATACATTGGTACAGGTGATCTTGAAGCATTGAAACATCACATGTAATTAGTAATCATAATCATGCCCAAATCTTCGAATGCTTGCAATTTACGTCAAGACTCTAGTTTTTTCAAGCATGGTTCTACCACCATTCTAAGTAAAAATTAAGGAAACTCTTGTTCAGAGAAGTCATTCTTTTTCTCCATATGAAAAAATAGTATACCACGTACGTAATCAGCTCCCTTTTAATAAAAGAAACTAGTTAGTTATCAGCATGAGTCCACTCATCACCGTCATCATCATCAATCATCCTGCAATTCACCCCAATTCAATGCCCACAACTCTGTCTGCTCCTTTATTATACACATATGTACCACAAGAATATTGTACCACAATTGCATTGAATTGAATAGCTGTTACTTAAATCTAAATTTAACCACACAAAATTAATTTCCCCGAAAAAGGTCATTTCCTGTTGATTGTGCACGTGGACATCATATCATGCAACTGAAAGCCAAAACCAAGTCATCATGAGACATCTCTCTCTCTCTTTTTCTTTTATTGACAAAAGCAACATATTAGTATCACCAGGAAAAGTAAATGAAAAGGAATAGGAAAAGCAACCAGAGGGGGGCTTGGTCTTGGTCTCCAAGAGATCACTCTCATGTAGAAATATAGAGAACCAAGCCAAGCCACTAGCCTTTAATCATCATCATCATTTCATTCCGTTTCCTCTTCACAATAATAAGTCTATGTACAACAAAGGAAAAGTCAACTAATGAAACTTTCATTACAAAGACAAAGTACTGCTGAAATACAGCCCGTCTCTTTCTCTAGTTTCCTTCCTCGATGCTTCTTTGATGATCTAATGAATGCTCTTGACACACCAATATCATATCGTATGTATCATACCAATAATAGCACATCCTGCCTTCTCTTGAAAAGATAGAAACTACAGAATATTCAATTTCCCCCAATTTGTCATAAGACTCGAGGGATATTCTATCTAGTAACTTCCTTTCTCTTCTCTTCTTAATTGAGATGGTTATAAATAATTTCCTATGTAAATTAAGGTTTTGATCTATTTACATGAAATATGAAATATTATTATACTGCGTATTTTCTGCTTTCTGCGATGAAATGACAGTTGGCGGCAACATGATATTAAAACCTCAATTAGTTCCTATTATTAGAGAAAGTGGCTGATTTCTCATTTTTATCCAGCTGGATAAAATAATGAGAGGTTTATGAGGATGAATTTGCGCTTTCGCTAGAGAAAATGGAACGTGGCTAATAACATGTTTTATTTAATCGTATTCATTATGAGTGTTTTGGAGTGAAGCTCAATAAAAAATTCGTTCAGCGAATGAGAGGAGAAAGTTTTGTAAGGAGGGATTAGTCAAGGTGACTTCTTACCATTTGGTTTGGGAAGGAATCTTCATGACATTCTGTCTGTATAATTAAGGTCAAATTCAGGAACGATGTTGATGTTGACATATGTTGACTTTTTCTTGATTGACGTCATAAATCCGAGAATAGAAAAGGCTCATGTTTCACATATGAATGAAAGAGTATTTGTATGACAGAAAAAGTTAATGAAGTTGGAGGCTGGAGAATTGTTTGATGAAGAGTTTGCAAGATTTATTGCTGCTGTAATAAGTCACGTTTCTATTTGCGTTCTAAAACTTTCTTGGGTTTTATGAAATGATGAAGTAAAAAATAAATGGAATCTGGTTTGGATAACCTTGTTGGAGAAGTCAGTGTCATTGGATGTGGATTTAAAGAAGAAAACGAGACTAATTACGTGTAAAAGAAATGAGCAAGTGATTAAAATACACAGTTGGAGGCATTTGCGTCATAAGATTCATCGATTTATTGTGTCCGTTTGTAGACCGTTAAGTATTTACGATTTATGTAAAAATAAATATTAATCTTGGAATATTTGAACGGACCTTTTACTACGTTTTTATTTATATGTACAAAAAATTGCCCATCCTATCATATTCAAGGAAGAAGTAACAGCTAAAATTGGCAAAAAGTATGAAATTGTGGAAAGTCTTTGTGTGCTTCAAGACAAGCATCTGAAGGAAAAAGATGCCAAAGCTTTTGTGATTATAGGGTGAATCTCCGACACGGGATGGCACTACGGTGGTTCTCATCCTTTATTCGGTTCTTAAAGAACTTTCATATTTTCTTTCAAGTTAGTCGCAGTCCTGATGTTATATATATTCTACTTCTTTAAATTACATTAATTATCGTACTAGATTTCATTTTTGTATCGTTATTACTTTTGTTTAGACAATAAACAACCCAATGTTAACCTACTGTAATTGTACATTATAAGCATCATTAAATTTTCACTAATGGTCAATGAACTACACCAATTTCTAAATTTGTCTCATTTCAATTTCAGCTTAAGATACATGAAAGCTAAGCTAAACAAGCTTTTATTTATTGAAAATATTATTATTATTATTGGAAAAACGTTATTACATAACGTGACAGGCAGGGCCATAATTAGATAAAACGATTTGTAAATTGATATGAGAATATTTATTTATTTTGACCATTGAACCAACTTTATTTAATAAGCGTTTTTTACGATGCTGTGATTTTCCCCTTTTGTTTACCTCCCTAATCTATCCACGTGTCAGTTTTCCAATTCATTCCACAAACAAACTACATTGAACTAACTTATAGTCTTTTACGAGGAGCAAGAAATCAACAGCTAAATATTTCCTTCTTTATGTGTAGAAAGCACGAAATTCTACAATTTAATTAGATTGAATTCCATTCCACGATAAGCATATTATTGTACATTGCTTCGCCATAATAACTAAACCAATTACGTTTATACTTTTCTTCCTTCACCTTCCCGACATTGGAGTTGGAACCCTAATCTAAACAAGTCTTTTTACTTTCGATAAAATTAAATTACACGGCTCAAAATCTATTCCCAATTAGTTATCAAGAAGAACAGAATATTAAGGAACAAAGAATCAGAATCAGATAGCGTAAAACCACCACTCATATTGACAGTTATACCAATAGTGGCAAGTCGGTAACATAAAAGTAATGGATTTTATTTGTATGATTTTTTATCACAAAATAAAGTAAAAACAATAGAATAAATATGTTGGTTCAGGTAGTCCCTTTTTCGAAGCCTTTAACAAAAAAAAATATTGCAAAAAGCCATCAAGCCAAAGTTTTTTTGGTTTGGTAGAAATCGACGCTCATGTACGAATAAATAAAAATATAAATATGTACCTTACAAACAGATAGCAAGATATTGAAGAATAAAGGTGTTATACAAAAGTATAGAGTAATATCTTAGATTGATATTTTTATTAATACGTTATATAAAGTAGAAATAGCATACCAATCATGCTAGTGATATGATCATCATTTGATTTAGCCATACCACACCATTCCACCGCACCACTACTACCACACACGACAATTCCGTAAACAACTCTGAGTTTTGCTCAATCCATCCCATTCCAATCCAAACCACACAACAATCAACCATAGCATCCTTTTCCTCTCTATCATTCATTTTCTAGTTAAGGTTTATTACACCAACCAAACCTCTATCTCTTCCCTTCCATCTCTTGAGTAGGAAAAGGCACGCACACACAAACACTCACGAGCATCAAGAACACGACAATGACAACTACTCTGAACAAATCCAAAGTGTTATTATGATATACGGGTTATTCTTTTCATTCTCATCATCCAACATGTAGTATAGTTCTTGTAGTCAACTTCAATATAAAAAAAAGATTTTGAATCCAATGTTCAGGCTTTGTTTCAGTCTCATCTCTCCTCTCTCAAATTGGTCTTGACAGACGCTATTACAAATTGAAAGAGCTCTTGTCACTTTCCATAACTCTCTCCATCTCTTCCCCATCTGTTTACTATTTTATAAAGGAAGAGAGAAAGCGAGAAAGAACCATTAGGGTGAACAAAACTGGGCTGTCTCTCGTTCTTTCTCTCTGGGAGAAATCATGTAGTGAACTTCTCCATCACTTTTTCCTCTTAGACAAATTTACTACGCTGCAGTTTATAAATTTCCTTATAACATTCATACATACATACATATTTACAACATCTCCTATGTATTTATTCATACAGAGAAAGTTTCTAGTAATGATGAACGAGAAGAGATGGAAAGTAGGAACATGGAAAGTAGGATGGTTTGGGATAGCAAGTTTTAACTAACTTGCATCATCCAATACACTACCAAAAACTAACGAGCTAGAGTAGTGAGCAGACACTTCCCAGGGATCCTTTAACTTTTCCTTTTAGTTAAGAAAAAAGACACAAGACAAGAGAAGAAGACACACGCTTTGAGAGAAGAATAGGAGTTTGGCATGACATGCATAAATAGTACAAGCAAGCTATTATTATTGAGCAGACAAATATTCCGGACGACGTCCAAGCTCCACGAAGCCTACGTGTTTTCTCCACACTTTTACTGCCTGCTCACTTTCTCCCCTAGTGTTTTAATAAGCTGAAATTCATTAATGCAGTTTTTCCTTCAAGAGCAAAACTTTTACTTTATACTTGCTAAGGACTTATAATATCATCGTGCACAACACAACACCATGTTAAGGGGATAAAAAGAAAGGGAGAACATGATAGTTGATGCTGCTACTAGAGACTACATACTACAAACTACAAACCCAATTCTTTTCTCATACGGTTGACTAATTTAAACCAAATTAATTATGTAGCGTGGAGTTTTATGGTAACTGGTAACTATTATGAGCAGCAGGAATAGAAGTAGGTTGAGCAAAAGGAAGACCAAGAACAAGAACATACATACACTGTTTCTTCATGGTTGAATGCATAATGTTTGTGGAAGGATGAAATGAAGGTAAGGTAAGGGTAGGAAAGGAAATATCCTTTGTGGTGTTTTATATGGATGATTGCCAGCCCATGTGGTCTGGTTTGGTTAAGGAAGGGATAAGGGTAATAAAATATGCAACTACTTTTGAATGGATATCTTTCCTTGCTCATCTTGGGGGCTAAACATCACATCAAAAAGCTTGATCTTGAGACTCGACTCCAAAAAATATCTTAGACAACTTATAAGCCTTTTGGATAGTCTGCACTTAACTAAATCTCAAGGTTTTCCAGGTAGTAGAGAAAGTGTGTGAGCCGTGAGCAGACCAGACCACTGAACAGAGAGGGAGATAGAGTTTAGTTTATGTCATGTGGATTTTGTCCTTGAAAGGGAAATCTCTTTTAAAAAGAAAATAGATATGGAGGATTTTCTAATGGGAGACACTCCACATGGTGTAAAGGCAATTTCCATCGTTCACTTTGAGTTGAGTTGGGATGAGTTGAGTTGCCCCCAATTTTCTGACCAGAAGAACACTTCCAGGATGTTGAAGCTGTCTAGAAAACTAATAGCAGAGGGAAATGCATAGAGACAGGCGCTTGATATGATTGGCGTGGTTAATAATATGGGGGCTGGGAGGTAGTAGGCGAAAAAAATATTCCACATTATTTATGAGAGTTTTTTAGAAATTTGCAGACTTGCATGCCAACAGAAGTTTACCTTTAATTATTTACAAATATTACTTCGAGTAGATAAGGTAGTAGGAAAAAAATTTATAAACTCGGGTTTTACTTATATGTGTTAAAGCGGTGAAATTACTTCAAGTCCCTGTCTGTCAACCCTTCCAAGCCAAAAATAAGTCTGCGCTTGACATATTATGAACATCACACAAGCTTGTATGAAAACCTGCAGTTTTCCAAAGCTGCTTGCGGGCGTTGAGAAGTAGTAGTAGTAGTGGTAAAATACACGTCATTACGTCAAACAAAACATGTGTCATGTAGTGTCGTGTCTCGTGTCTAAAAACGACAAATAGGAAACTGCAAGTGAACCTGCTTTGACGGTTACAAACTGCATTACAAGCTTTTAAATGTAATATTTCCTTAAATAGACGTTAATAAAGTATGATTTAAGAATGATTGAAGTCGTTGGTAAAGGAGATGGAATGCAGTTTAAAATTGTCAAAGGTTGCGAAAATAGTTTATAAAAAGTGGCAATTCTTCTATACAATACTTTAACAGCCAATTTTACTACACTTTCATAGGCGGCAACAAACCTAGGGTTCCAAGTTTTTATAATTTTTTTTTAAATATATTGTCCGTCGTTAAGATTACAATATATTATAACTACCAGACTTTTTTTTACACACCCTCGCTACCAATAACAGTTTTTTTCGCTAGGCTGCTAATGGGATAAAGGAAGAAGGTTGTCCACTTGACAAAAGATTTGAGTGACAGGTAAATTTTTCCTTTCCCTTCATGAAGAGACTTGCCTTTCTTTCCACCCATATTTCCAAAATTCCATACGTCAGCTCAGCCAACTAAATACATGTTAGATTTTTGGCAGATGCTACTGCCATAAAGTATTTCTCTCCCTTGCAGAATGCACGTAGCAGTCAGGATAAGAGAAAGCCATCAAAAGTTTTCCCATCTTTCCTCCCTCTCTCCATTTCTTCATACACTGTGGGTGAGGGTGACAAACAGAAAATCAACTAAACTGACAGGTTTTTAGTAGACATGAATGAAGCAAAAAAATAATATTTTTCTGAAAGGTTTAAAGAAATTATAGTGAACCTTTCTCAAGAATTTGCTATGCGCAGTTCTTCCAAGAAATACATAGTTCCAAATGCGAATGACTTTTCGAATAGAGTTGAAACTAGGAAATGTGACAAATCCTTAGGGAAAATGAATATGACAGGTGATAGGTGAACAAGAGACATATATTTGACAGAAGGAAAATATTTCATAATCAAAAAATTACTTTGCATGGATGAATTCCCTCAATAGGTAGCTATTTATTGATCGTTTCAAAAACCCTTTTACAAATTTTCCGGTCATTTGTTCCTTCTCTTTTTTCCAAACAAATTTTTGCATCGTGAATATTGTGATATGATATGATTTGATATCCCATCAGAAAAAGATTAGTCCTAAGAATCACGTTTCAATAGATTTTTTTACATGCGTGCAATAATCAAGTAGCAAAAACGGTAATAAAAGGAAATCACCATCACCTCTCTCTTTCCAACGTGAGATTGAAACGATTTTCCTCGTTCTCTCTCCTATCGTTTTCCCATATTATCCTTTTCAATAACAATAAATCCAAGAAGTAGGAGAGTCAGGATAGAAAAGGAGATATACTTTTGGCTGGATATTACGACAGGAAATCGGTTCCGGTCTAATAAACTCGGGGAGAGAAGAGAGAGAGAAACATTTTCTTTTCCAGTCGTCCTCCTCCTTTTCGCCCCGGTTTATTCCCCTTTTCAATGAGTGTCTCTACTCTCTACTACGCCTTTCTCATCTGCTTTTATTAGATTCGCATAATATTTTATCTACGATATGCGAATTCGTTACTGGTCGACGTCAAAGTACAGGAAGTCTTCATTGCTGCGTTCCACCTGAAAATCCTTAGAAAGACCTTTCTTTATAGTTAGTTTTCCTTTGGAATTGACTTGTTCTTCTTCCCTCTTTATTCTTTCTAACAAAAATAAACAATGTAAAGCAAAATGGAAGTAATAAATCTTGTGGGATAAGAAAACTATGAAAAAAATTCCCTAAAATACGGTCGGAGAATGTTGCAAGTTAGAGAGGAATGTTGGAACTTACAATTCTTTCACTTTGGCTGTGCCAAATATCTTGTGCAGGGCGTTATAATTTAGCAACAGCGTATTTCAAATGCACTCAAAAAGGCCACAAAAATATTTTTTGCCATCATTAGCATCATCGAAAACCACATTTCAATAATATTTTTCACCTGGGCGGACGTGTGTAGGACGTTCGTTCGTGGCACATGGTATGGTTGGGTGTGGAAATGAGTAGAAAAAATTGGACTATGTAAGGCAAATATTTACACTAAAGTAATACAAAAAGCGGTGTTATAGCAGAAGCAGAGCACCTGGACAAGCAAAGTAAATATTATTCGAGAAAAAAACCAAACCAAACCCACGTTATGTATATCTATCTCATTCATCCGCCAAAAATCGGTTAAAGCGTGAATTATTCGAGGTTGGACTTAGATAGATGCAACATTACACATGCCGCATTGCATTATCATCACTTGCATACATGTGTAAACATAATAAAATATGTCGGGTTCCAACGCCATGCCAGTATGAGGATTGATGATGTCAGTTTTGTAAAATAAGACGTGTGCTGCTACCGTTGCTACCTGTGATTGCAAAAAAATTATTCTCTTTTCTGCTTTTATTCTTTCATCAAGGCAATAAACGTAAGTAGGCAGTTGCAGTTGGAGGATATGACCGTGTATTGTGGCCCACGTTTTATTACAAAACTAAACCCAACTTAAAGTAAGCTTACGAGTTTTCTTCGTTCAAGACGACGACGAGGGAAATAATGTGTACCTTGCGCAATATAAAAATAATCCTAGTTGATGGGCTCCAGTTGGGGGATTAATAACATAACAGTGAAGGACTACAGACATTATCACAGGTTTGCAGTAGTAAAACGAAAAAAGTCTTGAATTAAGTTCTTTATTTTTGTTGGAAGCTACACAGGAGCACCAGTTTTTTCTAGAAATAGAGCTAGAGGTAGAGAGGAAAAAAGGTAGAAAATCACTTGAAATTGGATATTTCATGACATACATAAATGACTCAAGTCCAAGTCAAGTCAACATACATCGACATCATCACGTACACGAGAAAAAATTATTGTTATTGGTTATGGGAGACCTTATTACTGCGGTGGTAGAAGCCGTAGACGGGTTTTGGTTTTTCGAGTTGTAGGACATGAGCACCTTAAAGTATTCAACGGGATTTTGTAGGATAGAAACAAAATGTAGGTTTGCTTTCGGTAAATTTCGGTTTATATGATATGCGATATCAAATGATATGATATAAAAGAAAAGATATGAAGCCTTGGTGTTGGGTCATTTGTCCAAAACCACTAGGACTAATTTCCCTCAAGAAAGTGCTCAATTCACAATCACAATCAACTTAACTCTCTTTCCATGTGGAGAGAAATGACTGGACATAAAAAGCAACGTCATATTTTACACCTTTCTTCCTCACAAATTGAGTGATTTGTGGTGGATTGGTGGACACTTATCATTATGTCTAACACGTCCCTTCAATTACGAAATCCAATAAGACCAAGTTGATTCCACAATGCACTAAGAACATACATGTGTGTGGAGTAGAAATGTTGTCTAACTTTAACACCATTTTACTACCTGTCTGTCCTTTCTTTCTTTTTTGCTGCCACTTTATTTTCAATTTCGCCATACGTATAAGTATCTACATCAGTGCAGCAGTCAGAGCTGAGTTGTTAGTCTAGTCGTTATTGTCCTCGTCCCCAAAACTTTTAGGATGGATAGGTTTCTCTTATTCCAAAAATATTTCGAGTACAAAGTTCAAATATTATGGTGGAATACAGTCCAGTGCATCAATTCGTGTTGGAAGGTGAGTGGATCTGTTTTTGTTGGTTTTTATTTTCTCTGCAATACTTGTTTTCTTCTATTTTTGTCTCGAAATTTGAGACCTGTTGCCCTCTCTACAATTGCAATTGTTGTCAACATAACAACAACAACCCACCAGTTTTTCTCCATATGGACACTTTTTTTTCATTAAAAATTCTCTCCGTGTAGCGTAGCTTCAATATGGATAAAAATGGGTTGAAAATAAATGATAAAGTAGTAAAAGGAACTGTTCTCCATCTCAATTCTTTTTTAGCATCCAACATCCAACATTTCATCGCATCCCATCGTCAACAACAAATGCATAGACCATAACGCATCCCATTACTCAAAAAGTATTGCATTACCCATGAAATAAAACTCCAAAAAACTTTTTTGCGTCTCATATTCTCATCTCTTTCAAAGACCCAAATTTTATCATTCATTCCATTCTGAGAAATGGAACACACATTTGGAGTGAAAAAAATGGATGAATTTCAACATTTCATATGTTCAACACTTGACATTGTTTACTTTACTTTCTTCACGGCTGGTGGTTTGCTTTTGCTTTCTAGAAAAATAATAGCAAGCTCAAAATAATCTTATGATGTCACATAACATAATGTAACGCGTAGCATATCTTTTAAAACATAATCCAACACAACTTTTCAAACATTAAAAGGAGTAAGCATAAAGAGTTGTTTCCAAATGGGAATAATGTAACAATTTTAAAAGAATCCCAGAAACTTTTCCCAAGCATCATGTTTTTCTTATGGTAAACTGTCAAAAAATCCATTTTCAAGAAGAAAGAGACATAGACTTAGACATTGTCATTAGAAGTTCCTTTTGTAAGACTTATAAGTCGTTGATAAAAGTATGCTTGACTTAATAAACTAAATCGTATATAGGTACACAATCTGCCATATATACGATAAAGTACGTTATAGGATGGGAACGTCGCCGTTCTTAATTTTTCATCTAAAACCCCCATGATAAAACAATGGGTAAAAATGAAGAAAGAAAAAGTGAGAAATTCATCAGAGTGAAAATCCCTCATTTGTCACTCAGCTCCTGGTTGAAAGAAAATGATTGTTTGCTGCTGCTGCTAGCTACTTCCCCTTCAGGTTTCCTAGCAGTGTTATGGTGGTTGGTGTTGACTACACAAGAGACTAAACTAGTAAGTGAGTTAGTAGTACACACCTGCTATCGTTCCAACCAAGACTTAGGAGATTATTAGTAAAGAAATAAATCTTGACATCCGTCACGTCACGTGAGAAACTTTTTTCACTGATGCTGCTATGCTTCCAATTTTTTTCCCTTGTTTTTCTACCCTTCTCATTCTAAAGTGCCGTCAGCAACATCATTATGCTGCTCAACTGAAAAGTAGTAGTTTTTATACAAACTTAATGCTTAAAAATGGTATAGTTAAAACAGGAAGAAGGGTATTAGAATGGTCTAGTGTTCTGCTTTCATTGCTAGAGGAAATGTTTTTTTAAAAGTATTATCAACCCCATTATCAGCATTATTATCATGCTTCTGGTGTAGGTGAAAGCAGACACGTAAGTTTGGTATAATATCCGCTAGAATGGGGTTAGAGAAAGCCGACTGGGCATATAGCTTCCTGTGACTAAAATCGTGTACATAACAAGTATAAAAGGGTTTTGGGAATTGGAATATTTATTTACGTAGTTTACTTGTAAACATTATACTATCATGTATAAAATCGGCTGGGGATTAAAAAACACAACTTGAAGCCAACGATTTTGGTGTCAAAGTTGATAATTAACAACATTTTAATGTTTTTAATTAAGACAGAAAATAGGTTTGCAAATAATACAATGAAGGGAATAGAAATAAAATTCTGTAATTGTTGACTTTAGTCTGTTGTCTTTCAACTCCTA
This sequence comes from Orchesella flavescens, assembly GCA_964034955.1. Taxonomy (NCBI): domain Eukaryota; kingdom Metazoa; phylum Arthropoda; class Collembola; order Entomobryomorpha; family Orchesellidae; genus Orchesella; species Orchesella flavescens. The sequence continues at coordinate 15,210,561 of OZ035956.1, forward strand.
ATGTTTGAAAGAAAATTAAGACTGTTGTAAAAAAAAATAGTGATGCTAATTTGGCTAAACTGACGTCGTTTGATTAAAATTTATTATTTTAATTAAAAAATGCATACCGAGTAGGTCGCCGGAACTTCACTTCTGCGTAATTGAAAGTCAGTCCTCATTGATTAGTTCAGCGTGAAATTGTTTATGTTTAGAAGTGAACCAAATTTGATGATTTCAATACTCGGTTTAATCCTCGAAAAAACTTTGATGATTTTTTGTCAAAGCAAATTGTCAAAGCGTTGTTGCATACATAAACACATCAAATGGATGGTCAACATGGAGTTGATTAAATTTCAGTTGTGACTCCCATACTGAAACTGATTACCCATTGACTTTTGATGCATACCTAATTGTAATAGAATGGTTTTGAGTCCAGCTTACCCTTTTCACTTCCGCCCTGCTGCTTTTTCCCCTTGCTAAATACACAAATATGTACTATCCAACTTCAGAACATTAGAAATCTCTACTAAAATGCTTAATACCATTGAAAAACATATTTAAATCATGCTCATCCGCTTACAATGTCTACAATATCTTTCATACAAGCATAGCACATCATTTCAAAGTAATAATAATATTGCTTCATTAGCAGAGTCTTTGCAGAGTGCCTGTCATTCACTATAAAGGAAATAATCCAGTAACCCAAGCTTGACTTTTCACATAGCAGATTAAAGTTACCTACTTTTTCTCCCAAGAAAATGGTTGCCTCCCAAAGTTTTGCTGAGACAAACAATGCCTTTCCTGTCAACAGAGCGGGTTGTCTTCATTAGCTCACTAATTATTTACCTTGGGAGGGAACGGAGAAAAATGGTAAAAATAATGACTGTCGTCCATCATCATCAACATGATAAAGTGAGAGCAAACCATCAACACCCTGTCCAACTTTTCATGTCAATATTATTATCTTCTTTCCAATTTACTAATGATTTCCGATAAAGTAAGAAAAGTTACCTACCACAATTCACTAATCCTGTTGACAAGTGTTGCTAACGACACGGAAGACGACGATCTACCTCAGTCATTTATCCATTCTAAATATTTTCAAAAAAATATTAGGTTGTCAAGTCATTCAAACCGTACACCAAAAGCCAAAAACTACGCAGGTTGGAAACGAGTCAAGCGTAAAGGAAATCAAACCCATTTTTCATCTCACTGAGCATTAATTTAACCCACTGACTAACTCACTCAATCGTTGGCTCACCATCCAAAAAAAATTGGCGTCCTTTTTACGACTCACTGAATTTATTTAATTTTTCATTGTTCTCATGGAGAAAGTAAAATTACTTACGGCACAGTTGTGCTCGTACTGACGCTGGTTTTTGGTTGGCATTGGCGGTGATGTTAAAACCGCAGTTTTATATGATTATAAAATTATGATTAAATTTATATTACACATATGTGTGTATGCTCCAGCTTCTCATCATCATAAAGAAAGTCTTCCTCTTATTCCTTCTCCACGTGAATTTTGAAGAAGAAAGACAATTGCGTGCCACTGCCACGCCACACTCGACCTTCACCACAACACACCACCCTCTCAAAATGAAGCTAGTTAGAGTTGTTCCACATTCTCATTAGCATATGATCAACTGGCTCCCCTCCTCTTATAAAGTAGATCACATAACTAACGTCAAGTCTCAAGCGTTCTTCTCCCAAATAATGATGATGTTGAGCTGGTTCTGTTGGTTTGGCTACTTTATGCAGACAACTCAAGTAATGATGATGATATGTAGTCTTACAAACTACTGCAAATTAAAATATGTACAGCCTCAGTATCAGCAAAAGTTCATATATTATTGGCAAATGTAATGCTTTTCCTGGGTGAACCTGAATTTCATCCTTTTCCCTAGACAAATATACATACCAAAGATGCTAATAAGACTGGTGGTGGCCTTTCCTCTCCACTAACACTGCTAAAAAGAACTAGGGTGAAGAATCTTGGAAGTGTATTTTAGTGGTTGTCATAGTTTAGTAAAAGCATTTTATTTGTTTGGTGTAATCTGCGTTTTCATGTAGTAAAAGAAAATCGGAGAAGAAGAGAGCGCAGAGAATAAGCAGAGGTCAAGTAGTTGTTCGTTTTATTATCAGTAGAAAAATTGTTGAAAAGTCATATCAGTAGTCAGCCATATTTGTCAAGTCCTATAAATTGTCTGTAAAAGCTTGTGAATCTTGTCTGAAGTATAAATAAAATCGTTGTTAAAGTTGTTATCCTCGTGTGTGTGTTTTCTGATCATTTAAAAGTACAGAACCTAGTTCTAGTTTCAAAATATTGGCGCAGTCGACAGGATATATTTTTGAGGGTATCAAAAATGTCGATCAGAACACAACGAGGACCTGTGAGAGCAGCTTTGAGAAGAACACTTGATGAGTTGAAGGATTCTTTGGCTGGGCAGGACAAGGACCAGGACCGTATCGACATCCTCTTCCGGAGAGCAAAGAGGCACATGGAACGATTGAGGGATCTTGACGAGCAAGTCCAACAGTTCCTACTGGAAAATGATGCACCGGAAGAGGACTTTGTGGAAGAATATGAGACGGTGACGCAGTATCGTGATGATTTTGAAGAACTGGAACAGCTGGCATCGCCTTACATGAAGCGGGATGATGACGGTGGGAGCATAAACACACGGAGTGGAACAGGAACTACTTGTGTGAGGAGCATCGTCGGTCGTCATACTACCTACAGGCTACCCCATATTGAGATGAAGAAGTTTGGAGGGGATGCTAAAGATTGGATCGGATTCTGGAGCCAGTTCAGAAGAATCCATGAGGATGATGACATTGGTGATGATGAGAAGTTTCAGTATCTCCTTCAGTCTACTGTGGAAGCAACCCCAGCAAGAGCAGTGGTCGAGAGCTTTCCTCCGTCGGCTGTTAATTACCCAAAAGTTATCAAGTATTTGAAGGAAAGATTTGGACGGGATGAGATACTCGTTGAGGTCTATGTACGTGAACTACTTGGATTGGTCATCAGTAACATACAAAAGAAAGGAGTTTTTCCAGTAGCAAGTATTTACGACAAATTGGAGACACAGTTACGTTCATTGGAATCATTGGGGGTAACCTCAGAAAAATATGCAGCCATGCTTTTTCCGCTTGTGGAATCATCTTTACCTGAAGATTTGCTCCGGTCATGGGAGAGATCAAGATCTCGTCGGGAACAGGATGGAGACAATCAGTTAAGCAGTCTGATGAAGTTCATCCGGTGTGAAGTTGACAGTGAGGAGAGGGTGCGGTTGGCCAAGAAGGGATTCCATTTTCAAGATGAAAGGAAAGTTTCACCGAAGAAACAGGAAAAGAATTTGGAAGTACCAACGGCAACCGACCTTTATAGTGGACAAGCAAAAGGAGGAGGAGATTGGACGTGTGTGTTTTGTCAAAAGATGCATGAGAGTTCCGGGTGTTATCAAGCACAAATGATGACTTATGATGACAGGCAGAAAAGAGTTCGAGAAAATGGAGCCTGTTTCATTTGTCTCAAGAAGGGGCACGTGTCAAAAGAATGTAAAGCAAATCCACAGTGTCCTCTCTGTAACCAAAAGCACCTCCTCATCATGTGTCCAAAGATCAACAAGGATGATGATAAGAAGCAGAAACAAGATTCGTCAGCTGAAGGAAGAAATACGCCGTCACTTTCCAATCATTGTGAGGGCAATGTGTTGCTTCAAACATTGTTGGTGAAACTGAAGAATAATGATGAAGAAAGAATTGTTCGAGCAATAGTGGACACAGGATCTCAATTTTCCTACATAACGTCACGAGCAGCCAAAGTTTTGAAGTTAGAAAAGAAAGATAAGGTTCAGATGGCTCATGGATTGTTTGGAGGTACGAAGACATGTACACAACAACACAACATTTATGAAGTACAGGTGGACAGCTGTGAAGGCAGCACAGGTGTTTCTATGATGGTATTGGAGCAGAAGAAAATATGCGGTACAGTGTCTCGTGTCCCCCCTGGAATCTGGTTGGAAGAGCTGAAAAGAAATGGGATCACTATATCAGATGTTGGAGAAGATTGTCCAGATATCCACTTGTTGATTGGGGCCGATTTAGTAGCTGAGTTGTTGACCGGAAAGATGTTTACAACGATGAGTGGACCAGTAGCAGTGGAAACAAAATTAGGATGGACAATGATGGGAAAATATCCGTTGGAGGAAAAGATTGGATTAGTTGGGGAACCTGATTTGGACAGTTTGGAGGGGACAAGTTTCCGAAAGAAGAATGGATAAGAAGACGATTGACCTTGGGAGGATCAGGCAAGGTCAAGGTGGGAGAATGAAGAATCTTGGAAGTGTATTTTAGTGGTTGTCATAGTTTAGTAAAAGCATTTTATTTGTTTGGTGTAATCTGCGTTTTCATGTAGTAAAAGAAAATCGGAGAAGAAGAGAGCGCAGAGAATAAGCAGAGGTCAAGTAGTTGTTCGTTTTATTATCAGTAGAAAAATTGTTGAAAAGTCATATCAGTAGTCAGCCATATTTGTCAAGTCCTATAAATTGTCTGTAAAAGCTTGTGAATCTTGTCTGAAGTATAAATAAAATCGTTGTTAAAGTTGTTATCCTCGTGTGTGTGTTTTCTGATCATTTAAAAGTACAGAACCTAGTTCTAGTTTCAAAATAGGGCAAAGTGCAAACCAGAACTGGGCCGATGGGAACAGAGCAGACTTTTGCAGAGATACCAACCTGGTACCCTTTAGACTTAAAATTGGAGGGGAGAAGAGGACTTACTTGAGTTAATATAAAATGGGTAGCTTGTTTCGTTCCCAAATAAGCAGGGCAAAATGGTACTTATTAAACCAATCAATGTAACTTGGCGTGGAACGAATCTGGAAGTTATAAATACTTACAGATTTTTTAAAATACTGGAACGGCGTGGTGATACAACATATGGTGTAAAATTGGGGGAAAAGTAAAAACGAACGAAACGAATTGGGTGATCATATTACATGACATGTTCATGATGATGATGGTGATATGATAGTTTGGTTAGACTCCAGGCCAACTAAAATGAAATAAATATACATAAGTACAGACATGTACATATTTATTTCATTTCATTCCATTTAAAGAGAAAACGAAACGGAGACTTAAAATGTCCATCTTATTTTTCCGCAAGTTAAGCTCTGGTTGACTGGAGAAAATGGGAAGGCTTCTTCTTTCTTTTTTATTATCATAGTGATTCCTCCTAGCATTCCTACAACCACCGTCGAGAATGAAAAAAAGAGCAAACCATTTTCGTTTCCCTGTATTTCCTCTCTCAACTTAAAATCAGCATCGGAGGAAAAGAGCGAGTAACAACCTTCCTCCTCCGTTCCGAGCAACTACTGCTTCTGTTGGCATCAAAACCTCCACAATTTTACATTTCCATTCCACTCCGAGTTGCGCTCAGAAAGGCAGAGGAGAGAAAAGACCAGAGCAAGCCAAACCAGGTTTTTAGCTGCCTTGCATTGCTTAGCATCAGATCACCATTTCTCTAGTTTTTAGGCGGGTGTGTGTAGTGTGTTCACGTAACACCAAACCAACACGAACATCATCATCATCATCCTTTGGATGTCGATGTACATTACATTTACAAACTCAAAGGCTGATTGTACAACACACACGACTACAGTTCTCACAGTCAGCTAGCTTCTTCTTCTTAGCACGTCTAGTTCCTAGTTCAAGCTCCACAGGGTAAAAAAATAGAGAGAGAGCATTTTCTGTTAGTCTCTCTGTTGCTTGTGCAGTTGGTTTGGGTTGTATTGGATTGGATTGGATGTTAAACATTCAAAGCAAAGGGAAAGAGAGCAAGAGAGGAAGGAAGACATACACATCAACTAAGTCTCCTCCTGACTCCCTGTTTTTCACTCCTTTATATCATGCACGTACGAGCGGAATGAACCTGCTGGTTTCCTTCTTGTGCAAAAAACACACACACACACACTCATCGTCTATCTGATCACTTCTTTAGAGAGATTTTGCACAAAAAGATTTTTTTCGGCGTACATACTTTTCAGACTTTTCATCATCATCTCACTGGAAAAGTGAATAGTAAAAACTATATGCTTTTACATACGTTAGAGTTACAAGTCGTCTGTTTGTTTTTTTGTATGACTGATTCGTCTTCAACCAACTCAAGTCAACCAAACGAAAGCGACCTCTTCTTTTCTTGTGAAGCTCTGTGCCGTGCCGACACATACTCTTTGGGAGAACGATACATCATATCATAATACTTTTCATACTTTGTTCTGCCGTAAGAAACAGAGAGATTTTGAACTGCTGCTGTTTGTTTGAGCCGGGAGACACATCATACCATACCATACCACTACACTGTACACTGGATTTTGGTTCTTGTGGTGGTTGGTTCTTGTGTTGCGTTGTTGTGTTTGGTTTGAGTTTTCTTATGCATTAAGAACTCCAAAAAGAAGATCTCATTGAGAAGTGGCGTTGAGTGTCCAGCGTACTTGTTTGAGTTCTTTGAGTTTTTGAGTCTACAATAATACAATCCAAATCCAGCATAATAATATCCTCATTAACGTTTGAGTACGTGGGAAATTTTGTGGCACTTGACGAATGAGCACTGTCATTTCAAAATATTATATTTGAAGTATTTTGTGATGTGACGTGATAACTTGTCAGTTTTCTCTTTAAAAACAATGAGATTCTCGCATGCCCTTTGAAATGGGGACAACGGAACGGAGTGGAAAAGAGACAAGCGACCTTTTTGAGTGACATGACATCGTAATTCCTAATTTCGTTGAGGGAAAACTGTGTGGTTTTTGAGGCGTGTGGTAAATACTGTTTTTGTAGACATGAGTTTAGTTCCAAAATACCAGCGCATTATCATGATCATGATCATCATGATGAGAGGAAAGGGCAAAGAGAACTTTTGTTAATCTGGAAAATGTGAAACCAAAATCAACTTTTTACTCCCTTGGTTCTTGGTTAGTAGTTCTCCTACTTGAATTCAACGAGGAATCTTCCTCTTTTTCTTGCTCTTCTCCTTTGTTTACATTTCTACTCTCTTGTTTAGTGCTCTCTTTGCTCATACTCCTTCTTTGAGAGGAAATGGTGTCGTAGCCAAACTGAAGGAAAAGCTTTTCCCAAAAAAACAATTTCTCATTTTCATCCTCTTCATCTTCCTTTCTAAAAGGAATGCGTGCTGGTAAATGTTGTCAACAAATGTTATTACCTCCGCTACGCCACCCTTCCTTTTAACATTGCATTGCGTTGAGAGAAAGAAAGACTGAGATGAAAATCATCGTATAAAAACAGATTTACTAGTTGAAAACACACTCGGTTCATTCTAATATCCATTTCTGCTCTCACTTTTTACTCATCTCAGCTCACAATCAGACAGCAAAAGTAAGCGTCGCCAGTATATACATACATACATTAAGCTGCCTACTTACAAGACATCCCTTTTCAAAGCTGAACCTCTGAAAGAAAATATCATCAAAAGAGGGTGATCACCTTTTTTAAAAAATGAAAGAGATCATGTGTGTGACTTGAAAGTCAAAGCGAGTGTATTTTTCATGTTTGAAAGAAAATACGTGATTTGAATTTGGAAATAATTTTTTTTTAAATACGGGGTTCGGACAAATGATTCAAGGTCATTTACTTTTAACCTATTGTAATCAATACTTGACTGAAATTCATCTACCAAATTTAAAATTTATTTACTTGCAACTTTGTAAATTATAACCGTGCAAGTCACACATATAAGTCACACAATTCAATTTACACAAATATTTTTATCGTCCTCATCAGTTTCTTGTGTCTACCAAAGTATTTCGTGATTGGTTCTAGTAACAGCTAACGTATTCATCACAAACATTCAATATTATTACTCAACTCTTTGAATTTTATTCACATTTTGCAAAAAAAAATTTGCACGCCGTTTTTTCTCCTGCTCCAATATTTTATTATTCTGGAGTGGAGAGGTTGGCTATTTAAAAAGAGCCTCTCTCTTTTTCACACATCATTTGGAAAGCTACGAACCTACCTCAGAAAAAAAGACTCAGGTGCCCTTGTCGTTATACATCTTGTTGAGTTGACATAAAACATGTCATGTTATTTTCCAGCACCCTATTATACGGTGTTGAATACAATATTCTACCACTAGTGACTAGCAAGGAGAAAAGGCTGCAAGTTTGAGAGCTTGATAAAAAGGATCGAGAGAGTGTGAAGTGTGTGGCTTGGCTTTATGCACAGTTGTACGTCGTCTGTGTGCATAGAAATACTAGGAGTAGCACAGCATGTGCACTTTTCCTGATGGTGGTATGGTGGAAGTAGTGCTACGTGTACATTTGAAAAGGAAAGGTGTGATGAAAATTGGAACTGGAAAAAACCTGTATACTTCAATATAAATAAAAGCCATCATCAAGAGACTAACAGCTCTTTTTTTACCATCATCATCATCAGTACTATTACAAAGGCTAGGAACATATTTGGATAGTTCTTGTTCCTCCAAGTGGAGTGGCTTTTTACCATATGAATGCACTAAAAACTCGTTTGAATTTCGTTAGTTTAAGTTTGTATTACAATAAAAATGTGCAACGGTTTTGGTAACAGCGTCGGACGTTCCCATTTACTTTATGAGCACAAGAGGTTTATGGCTCTTGTCGTTGTCATTGTCATCTAAATAAAAGTTGACGAGAAAAGTACACCGACGACGCCAAACTACTACCTCCATAACCTTTTTTCCACTGAAAAAAGGTGTCGCCAGCGTGTGAGAAAAATAATCTAATGTAATCAACAGAAAAATACGTGTGCGTACGAATAGAAAATGTACGTGTGTGTCATATCGTCACCCGGTTTTCTATGAAATAAATGGTTGTGTGAATTCTAAGCTGACTTGACTCGACTTGACTTTCTCCCAGTGTTTATGTACATGACAGACAGAGCGACTTGAGATAAAACTGTGGTGTGGCGTGGTGTTTTCATTCTGATTCCAGGATTTTTCCTATTATTCTTCCATTGTTGTTCAAGCTCCGTTTCGTTTTTCTTCATCATCATCTTCATCTTCATTCCCTCTGCCTCGTTATTTCCTATTTCCCAGCATTACATAACAACACTCATCATCGGTCCTTGGGGAGTTGAGCTTGGCTTGGCTTTGGCTCCTTCTCATTTCCCCTCCTGGCTTGGCTTGACTTGTTCTCCATCTCGTCATAAAAGGAACAAAAACAAGTCTCAAGTCTCCAATCCATCCATTTTTGTTGTGGTTTGGTTTGGTTCTGATTACTTCAATTCCAATCCAAATTCCAGAACCATCTTGTTTAGAAAGCACTCTGAGAAGCAAGGACCAAGACTATTTTCACAAGAAATCGTTTTACAGTGGCTTATTTTGTGACTAGAACTACAACTACTAGCAGCTCATCATTATTATTCTCATCATCAAAGTATACAACCATAACCCTTGTAACTACCAATGATGACTTGATTGTACCTTCAAAAAATCTGTGAAGCATATCAGCAGGGTATAAAAAACAAAGTAGCAACAAAATAACCAGGTTTTATAGGTAACTCCCAGAGGTCCTCCAAACAAAATACCTCGCTATTTGTAGTTGGTCAGCTCACATCAAATATTTTCCTCTGAGCTTGAGCAGAACTAGCTTTCTCCCACATTGGAGGCAAAATGACATTTCGACTGACAAAATTTCAATCTCTAAAATCAGTATATTGGTGCTTGTGCTGCGTAATAGGTAACGTTATTTAAAGGGAAAACTCACCAAAAAGTCTTTCACAGAAAATACACGGATTATTCAAGCCTGCATAAGTTTAATTGGACTACTTCTTTTTCTGGAGGAGTGGAAAACAGACCAAGACCAAAACCAAGTGAGTTTGTTTGCTGAAGGAACATATTTTTCTCGTGGGAAACTAAAAAGTCTCAACTCTCTTCTCCATCTCGCTTTTTTCTCGCAGGGTATGTGACAAGACATGACGGTTTTAATCTTGATCGAAAGATTTGAAAAGTTGACGTGATGTGATGGTGGCTTTGTCGAGATAATATTCGAGAAACTAAGTAAGTAAGTTACACTTGGAAATTGCCACCAGCTAAAAACTGCGTATCACGTAACGTAACAATCACGTATAAACTTTTTTTCGGGAAGGGAAGGTGTGTACTTGCACCGGCGTGCAGGTTTAACAGTGATTTTTTCTTAGGTTTTCAGTCCTTGGTGAAAGTTTTATCACAGTTTTTACTAAACGGCGTAGCAGATTTCCAGCTTGACACTTTGTAAATGGTGGGTGATGGTGATAAGTTTGGTGGTTTTGTGGTGGTAGTAGAATGTTGATGCTGATCAGGGAAAATGTGGAGAAAACACATATGGTTTTTATATTTTCAGCTGAAAAAGGTTTTTTTCTATCTGATTATGATATGAAGCGGTAATAAATCAAAAGACAAGGTAATAAAGGGTAAAGAATGTGATCAATTTTTCTATTAAGGATCCGAATTCTCTCCTCCTACACGAAACTTTTGGGTAATTAGATGGAAAGAAAGAATGGGTGATAATAATTTCAATTCCAATATAATAACAATCGGAGGATTACCATGGAATAGAATAGAATAATATATGATTTTTATATATGGATGTGTGTGGGCGTAAAAAGTTTAATCTCGTGCGTTGGAAGAATTTGGAGTTCGGAATTTGTTAGGTGACTTGCTACTTACTCACTCACTCTAGTCAAGTTTGAATGGCCACCAAGAGAAAACTTAATGAGTTCTGCCGGAGGTTTTAGGGCCCCTTTGTGTACGCAGTGGAGGAAAACGCATAAAAAGTTGAGTGTTGCTGTAGCAGCATGACATTTCAAAAGAGTTTAGCAGTTAGTTACCACTGCATAGAAGTCGCATTTGATTTCAATTTTGGATCGAGAATGCATGCATTCTACTTATTATCGTGTCATGCTAAATGCCACGTGACAAGCTACCAGCTACCGCTGGTTTTCCATGCATTATTGGATGGATGTAAAAGTAGCATTTAATATGTCATGTACTACAATGCGGATTTGCTCCTGACAGCTGAAATCAATTAACATTAATATCAAGGTATTTTAGGAAAACAATTGATTGTTTCGTGAAACTTTAAATCATTTATGCACAAACTTCATAAAAACAAAACTTTAAGTAGCCTAGGATGTTTCTAAAGGCACGGCATATGTACTGGTTGGTAAAATATTTATTCCCAACTCCTAACATAATTCTGCATATACTCTACAGCTCATGCTATCGTGCAGTAGGCGAGGGTGACGTAGAAACCAGCTGCTGTCTGCACATTTCATTTGACTTACTGACAATGCTTTGGACTCGTTACACCTATCCATAAATACACTTAGGTTTTTTTTTTGAAAATATAATGAGCGGCGTCAGAAAAAAAACAAAATATATTGTTAGCATTTTTAATTTGCTTGGAAACTAAAATTACAATTTGTTTTGAAAACTATAAAAAAAACTATATGTAAAATTTTTTAATGATTACTTCAGGCAAATTTGCTAACTTGTCTTAGTTTTATGCTGCAATGTCGTTAATTTTGTAATGTTTTATAAAACTGTAATATATACTGTGGAACGCGGATTAACCTACACATTGTATAAATTAGTTTTCCATTTGTCAATTTAGTATCGGCGTAATGTAATGCATTTTCATTTTTCTTATAAAAATCCTCTTAATTCAATACAATTTTTTTAATGAAATTCAATCGAAATTTTATGAGAATTTATACATGTAATATCTGTTTTTCAATTTGAAAGAGAAACACATGTCATGATGCATTAATATTTTACAACCATGTAGAATTTGGTTGCTCGAATTTTCCAATTTGCCAGACTTTGACACTATTAAAAAAACTAATGAGTCGATCGGTGGACTTTGAAGGCAAATAGATACTCCAAAGGTCTCGATTCTAGTCAACATACCATCCAATAATTCCATCCCAAACCTTTTTTACGTATCCAAGAGCTCTAGTGTGTTGTTCATGTTCTACTTCCCATTTTCACTTATTCTTCCGGTTACGTAATAAGACAAGAGAGTTAAGTGGTAGGTTAAGTGTAACAAACCGATTTTAACCAATTGGAGTTGAACTGCTCTTATGACACAGTAAATGAAAGATTTCATCTCTAGTAGTTTAGTTTGGTACTTGTTACATTATTGGATTGAGCCCTTAAGCTACTCTTGCCATTTTACCAATCTTCTTACTTCTTCCTTTTCAGATCAGTCAGACTTTCTAAGTTACTGGCATCATTCACATCCACGCGTTCCGGCTAAAGTGTGCATTAGAAGTGCACACGAAAATGCTCTTTATGTACTTACCTTACCAGATTTTTCCTCTTCCTTCCTTCCTTCTTGATATATAGGATTACAGATTTCACATATCAGGTCACATCACATCATTCAGTACTTAACGAACGAAAGTGTGTAGTTTTTTTTGTAGCAAGATAAAACTTCAACAAGTTTATCAAAGCCCAACAGCAGCAGCTCGAAGTTCGAGCTCTTCTTTATATTGTTTACAAGGTTTGGTTTTCTTTCAGTCAGGCGAATCGTCCCTGTCTTGTTGCTCTCTCCTTCTCTCGTCGTCACGTCACGTTGCATTATCCCTCCCGTATCAAAACAAAATCTTATCATGTCGTGTGTGTAAACAATATTTGTTTTTTATGGAGCAGCTACCCCACAATTCTTGTCCTTATTGTATCTCTTTTCTTTTTCCTGAGAATGAGAATTGAGTGAAAGCTGTTGCTCTCTCTCTCTCTCCTTCTTTCTCTTTTCTTTCATGGCTGCTGTTGATGCTGCTGATGATGGTGATGTTGATGTTAATATCTCACGAAAGGGGATTGCATTACAGAATTCCCAAAGGTTTCTAGGAGATGACACGGAAAGACTCCCCAAATCATGATAACTTCAAATTAATACGGGAGCAAATGAGAAGGATATAGTATACACGTGTGTCCAATGCAACGGAGCAATAACTCCAAATAAATTGAGTGGGGAATGAGGCTTCATGTGCATAAATAAGATCAGATCACCTACATAAAATTTACCGTCTGCTCTCTGACACGCCATGAAACGAAAATGAGAAAAAATAAGGTATTCGGATGAGCCAAACGCCGACCAAAAGATATTCACATTTTTTCACCGTATTTATTTTTTTATTTATTATTATTTTTCTGGATGGAAGGCAAGTCTTCCATTTCTCCTCCCCCTCATCTTATCTCACAGCCTTTCTTTCTGGCACGTATGAATATCAAATTCTAAAAAAAGAGAGAAAATATAAACAAGCTCATTATTTTACTCGCAAAAGAAACAAACGAAGAAGGTGAAAACTTTTTTTCATGACAGGATGAAATTTATCGAATGAGGTTTAACGAATGAGCATGCAAGTATTATGTACAATTTTATGTGCTTAGGGGCGGAGGAGGATGGTGTCACTCCCCAAGATAGATATCGTATTGAAACTTTTCTTTCATCTCTGATTTCTTAGAAATAACTTTTGTGTGTGTAGGGATACATTTTATTTATCGAGTTTTTGAATTCATGAAATTTACTGATGCGTTTCAAGCAAAATAATTCCGTACATATGATATCACATCAGAGAGATAGATGATAGATCATGTTTTCAAACAGAATGTTTATGTAGCAAAAAAACACAGAAAGAAAGCAAAAACTTTTTTGCTGCTTTGTTCATACGCCGTGTAGTATTTATTCCCGTGAAATACGGATCAGAAAACTAAGCTTGAAGAAAGCTGCTGGATGGATAAAAAAAGGAAGGGATAAACGCATGCAGAAAGCCAACCAAACCAAACCACGCTTTGTTTTTCACTCTCTGAAAATATATAACCACTCTATTTTGACATTAAAGCCGGGCTCTTGAGAATAACAGGGTGAAAGTCGTTTTGTTTTCACTGTACTTTCATTCTATATGATATTATTATTGTAGCAATGTGTAACAAATGTTAGTCCTGAAAATTTAATGGTTTGAACTATAATGATAAGGAGTATGATTCTAGCTTTTAGCTGCAAACAATAATAATATATTATTTTTTATTCATAACCATATCACAACCAGAAACATTGGGGAAATAATATGGAGCATGTAGAAATAGGAATATTTTCGTAGTCACTTTTGACTTTATGGCATTGGAATATGTTGTAAGAGATATGGTTATAAATTGCGTTTTAATCCCACTCTAATCATGTCAACTAGGGAATTTGTTGTGCAGTATAATAATAATGTAGTATTATGTAAGAATCTTCAATTCAAAAGCCAGGATTGGGAAAAGTCCCTTCATTCATTGCAAGACAAGGCATAAAAAATCAGTACGGATCTCATGAATGAATGAAATTTTAAGTTATAAAAAGCTACATTGTTTTTGGTCGAAGAGAAAACGTGGATAAAGTAAAGAGGGGATTAAAAATGATTTTTCTTAAAGTATCGAATACATTTTCTATTAAAGTAATATTTATCTCAACACGATACAAGGAATCAGTCGAATCTGGATGATACAGAATTAAATATAATTTTCGTTGAACTATAAGGAGCATCGAACTGAGTCAAGCGTGAAACATGCGCTCATTTGCACTTTTACTAAAAATTGACAATGTATCTACAAAACTACGACTAATAAACATATAGTGCGTTTACAATCAAAGTTTCAGTTCCTACACTAGTCAAGATTAGAAAGTAACATTAAAGCACTTTATGTTTAGAAGCTTACTGCCCCTATAATAAACTTGGTTGCATGGCCACCAACCAAATAACGAAACAATGGCTGTTGCACCCAACTGTGACATTATCACCCGGTGTCACCAAACCGTGTAATTTGTAGCTTTCGTAAAATTGAACAAGTCGGAAAGAAAATAGAGGATTCCTTATCCAAATCCTACCCAACAAAAGCAAGAGGTCTCTATCCTCCCATCCATCCATCCATGCCATTTCAAATTCCTTAAAACAAAGAAAACAAAACGAAAGCTTTTACAGTAGCAGTGGCTGATATGATGATAAACCTGTTTTTTTTCTAAGAACATGTATGTATTTGTTTAGAACCAGAGCCCATCTCAGATTTCAGAATTTTGGGGAAAAGCAAAACCCGTTTCCTTTTGACATTTATTCACTAGACTACATGTTTGTGTATTTCATAAGGTTGAAACGTTAATATGAAGTTTCCAAGCGTATGTTTCAAGCGGCTTGGCTTATTAATACAATTTTATTTTGAAAATATGGCCTAATATATTCTCTAGCTTTTTCAGTTGAACTTTTTCTCTTGCAGCGCCAGCCTGAGTCTTGAGTCATATCAAAACATGCTTACATGCTTCTCCAAGCAAATAATGTATAATTGGAGGTATATATACACAAGATATTATACAAACTAAGGAGTATTATATTATGTCCGGCTTTTACTCCATCCAACTTTTCTTTCCGCTGGCTGGTCACACAATTTCCTAGTAGAACAAGTTGTTTCATGGATCAAAGGAGAAAAGTCTCGCTCTTTCGCTGATGCTACCAGATTTTCTGTTTGATGTTTTCGAAACTTAATAATTGTTTTCGAGGAAAATCTCTCGCAAAGTATTTTGATGAAATGGATGCATGAGAGAGGAAATACATACAGAGCCATTTGTCTGAGAATCCATCCGGACTCAAAGTTCACATGTTGCTTTTTGTTGCGGTAAAGTTACATGATGATTATGAGCATGACAGTAACTTTCAAAGGATAATATAGAATAATTGAAGTAGATAGAAAGATTGTCAAGTTTCAACCAAGTTTATCTTGGATTCAGAGAGTGGAGCGGGTGTCACTGATTTGTGATGAGAGGATTGTTCTGAAACTAACAACTAACTCCAACTCCACTTCGACTCTTTTAAAAAGCATTAAGTATGTAATGGAATCAAATACATTTGGATGTTTTGAAAGGGACAATGTTTTGGTTGGAATGTTGGAAAAGGAAAATAAAATATAGTGTGTAGAAGGTGGATGGAGATAATGAGGACGACGCACAAAATATTAAAATGGGGTTTAAATATTTCGTAGTAATGAAAGATAACTATCCATTCCAAACCTTCTTTTAACCCTTACATTCATCATTTTTGGTATTGGACTGTTCTCTACATTTAATTTAAGCATTTCTAAAACATTCACAAACTCTCTCTTGCACCTGTGACCTGATCGTTTACTGACCTAATCACACTTGAAACTATAACAAGAAAATTACTTTAAATAACGGCATGAAACATCTAAAGTATAAAAAAATGCAAAAAAAATCAGTTTTAATCCAACATATTTATTACTTAACGAGCTAATATAAATGAGAATTTTTTAATTCTTCACGCTTTAACTCAATTGTATCCTCGTAGCAATACCTTAGAACCTGTTTAGTTATCCACTACACTATTGGTGACAAAAATTTCTTTAGTTTCGAAATAAATATTAAAAATAAATAAATAAATAAATTATTAAAAACAGAATTTGATATAATACATATCCAATTTTATATATTACGCGTAAATAAAATTAATACTGTATTAGATATTTCAGATAATTACAAAGAAAATAGGATTTTGGTTTAAAATTTTAGAAATTAAAATGTTACAGTAAAACGCTATACATTGTTCTACATCAAATACAATACATTTTATAACGTTAGGTTCTTGATCAATTTGAGCTTATATAGTGATAAACAAATGTATCGATCTCAAATTTTTAAAACTTGGATTGCATGTTACGAATCTGCGTGTATCCATTCATTCTGTCAAATCTTTCGATGCAATTTTAAATTATTTAAATAAATATACATGGTTACTTACTGTACGAATGTAAATTAAATGAAGTATGTTAGCATCCAAATTAAATTTCAATATTAATAGAAAGCGCTCAAATATTTACTTCACATTGTCACGCTGTGCCTTATATGAATACGCTTTCTTCGGCATTACTTTAATGCAAGCGTTTAGTATTTACATCATTTTATGATCAGGATAATGTTCCCGTAATAATACTCCAAAACAAAAGCGCTCAGCTGCCCATTCATTATGCAAAATTGAAATGTTAATGAGTAATAAGGCAATTTCAAAAATGTAATCTCCTTACTCTTCACTAGTATTTTTTATTATTAATTAACTTTCACATGATGAGATACAGATTAATACCAGCAAAAGAAATTCACTTAAAACCCACTTACACATTACTCTTACATGTTTCATAACGAGAACGTGAAAAGTATGCTCATAATGAAAATCAGTTTCCCATCCCATCTCGTTTTCCCCTTCCCCACTTTGTCTAACTAAGCGGACCAAATGATCACCAATTTAATATCAGTTGCTCCAAAATTGAATAACGGAACAAAAGAAGCTTATATAATTCCCTGTAAATTAGTAAGCTGTTTGTCAAACCTACTGCATAATATTTATATGTACATACCTGTGGGCATGAAATTTAGCTCCGGGTGAGTGAGTCAGTCAGTGATTCTTCTTCCGTAAAAATATTGCTGCTACTCTCCTCTACTCCAAAACACAAAAGAAAAAAAAGTTGAGCTAAAAACTTGCATTTCAGTACCATTCGAATTCTACCTTCTCCGATTTTCCCTTTAGTCTCTTCATCAGCAGCAGTATTTTCAATTATTCATGCATTCATTCATTTTATTTCATTTCACTTCATTTCATACACCACCCCAATGAAAAAAAGTTAATGAAATCATCATGAGCAGAATAGTAGTAATTTAAGTAGAAAAGGTAATAAAATGAGTATTCGTAAGAATCACAAGGGGGAAAATTCTGTACAGTACAGAACAGAATTCTCCATTGTTTTGGTTAAATGGAGTGAGTGAGTGAGTTGAGTTGAGTTCTGGACTTGGACTGCACAATGCAATACAATAGAACCAAAGGAAATAAGAGTGGATATGAAAGAATGAAAAGGAACAAGTTTTCTTTCTCTTTTTCCTTTCTTCGAACAATTTTTTTTCTCTAAAATAATGTGTAAGTGAGTGTGTTCCTTGATAACTCCACATTTTCTCATGTCACATTCAGTACTACCACATCATACCGCCATCACCACCACTTTATCTCAAGTCTCAAATTTTTTTGAAGGAAATGAAAACGAAACTCGTGAGCTGAAAGTGTGGTTTTGACAAAGAGGAGGACTGGTCTTGTTCTGTTCTCTGTTCTTTGCTTTCGACTTGGAACTAATTTATTTTGAAGGGTTATACGTACTATTTTAATAGTGAAAAACGAATGAATTGAACGAATGATTTTTCCGAATTTCCTATTCAACATTTTCTTTGTATATATATATATGGAAGGAAATCAAGAGCTAGAGTCGAGCTCATTCGTTCGTTTTTTTGTTTTTTTACACAAGAGCAGCAACTAGAAAAGTGAGATAGGGTAATGGTAAAATTCTCTGGAGGAAATTGATTTACACATTTTGAAAGGAGTGGGGTAAAAAGCAAAAGAGGAAGAGACAGATCCACTTCCTCTACTTTATCTATACTTGTGCGTATGTACGTACAAGTCGATTGGAAAAAGAAGATCAAAGTCTTTTTTTCGGTTTCTGGTGAAAAAGCACAATTTTGTACTTCATGTACATACATTTTGCATTGCAAGAAAAAAAGAAAAATATTAGGTAGTGCAGCGTACATATCTTGCACTCTCGAAAGATTACTTCGTTTCGATCAGCAAGATTCGCATCCTCTATTATTCGCATCATCAGCATTAGCAGCAGTTCTCCTCCAATTTGTCCAAGCTGGTTCCGCTCCAGAAGTTGAACGAGCAGTTTCCAGTCTTCTTATTGAGCTGGAATTTGAAGACCATCTGCTTTCGCTGCTACAACTGCTTTCACTTCTTGATCACCAGCTCCTCAGCTGCTGCTGCTCTTTGGTTATGTCGTGGGAGATTGTCAACAAGTGCTGACTTCCTGATGAGCCAGAGACCGTTGCCTAAGACGTCATCGCTTTCCGCAAGACAAGTGTCAAGACTTCATCGGAGACATGATAGCGATCAAGATGAGAAAACCGCTAAGTTCATAAGGGTATGTAAAGCACTAAAGTAATTATTCACAATACGTTACAGGCTACCTACCTAAAATAACAGATTTTTCAAACTGTGGGAGGAAATTGGATCATTTCCTCCCACTCTCATAATCTAATCAAATGAAATCGAGTTTAATCTGGCATGAAATTGCAATTCATCCCAAGTTCTAATTTGGGGCAATCAAATTAGTTGTAAAAATTGAGTTGTAATAAAAACGGTTCCATATTATTTTCCCAACTGTTCTAAAAAGCCAACTGTTGACAACTTGATAAATGTGGATTTTACAATTTACAACCAATGTTGATTCTGATCTCTAACATGTGTAATGTGTGAGAGTTACACGCCCATATCGTTGTCAACCCCGGAAGTTTCTGGTTTTCAAAATGGGAATGAGATTTAAAACATCCATAACCTTTCATATGGTTGACGTCGTTTACTGAAAAACGAATAAGTTTGGTTGAGATCGTGTCATCAACCCGTATGCTTTTTATTGAAAACTGCTCCGGCATTTTATCAATGTCAAAGCAAAATGTGCGAAAAAATATTCTCTTTTTTACCCATCATAATTTAGTGCCCCACCGGGGCTGAACGAAAATGAAAAATCATCATAAAGTAGGTATTTTAAGTGTATAAAAGTACAAGAAAAATGAATTGAAATTCATGAAATGTAAGCATTTTCACATATGTCACAATCAGAAAGTAGGTATTAAGTTTAAATATGAGGTCGTCGCAGATCACATCATATTATTCAAAACATCAAAATTCACAAGTCGATTTAGAATATTCTTTATCGAATTCAAATCCACAGAAACTAATATGATGTTTCAAATATTCAACTTTACTCCCTATTGATATTGCTTCTGGGTGAAATATTCCCATATCCCATTTCCTCCTTATGCAACACATTGTCTCAAACCTCGAAAATATATTATAATATATTATATTTCTTTGAAATGAGCCGGAATTTATGTTTATGAAAAAGTCATTTGAGCCCTTCCTTCCTTTGTCGTTTATCATCATATTATCATCATGCACTAGTTCATCTCTAACTCGAAAAAACGATCAAAGAACGAGAATGACGAAGCGGATTCCCATTAAATTCAACTTCTGGTTACAATCTTCATCCGGCGTTTGGGTGCATCACATCTCATGAAAAAGACCTTGTATGAGAGTAGAAATTGAAACGTTGCCGTTGATAGTTACAAACATCCTGCATGGCTGGCTGCATCTGACGATGATGCTGTGCTGAGGATGCTCAATATTCAATGCTCAACATGTTCTCTTTTACCGACACACACAAATATCATATATCTTATTAGGACAAATAGTACAAAAGCTCATGTTTCTCTCAATATCATTTTCCTTCTCGATTCCCTTTGGATGAAAACAGGAGGATAGTTTTTGAGTTGTAACCAAAAGTTGTTTTAGATGATTTTAGTATGGAAGCCAGCATTCGCAATAAAGTGTGCAACCAGACTGCTAAAAAATGAAATATGTTGTTGATGTTGATATTATATTGATAAGAAATACGATGCGTGCATATTGAGTAAGTAAAAACATAAAGTTTGCAACTCTCTACTCACTCAACTCCTCAATCTACATTACACATTACGTTATGAACTAACTGGGAAAGAAATGTTTACAAAATATTGTCAAAATGGAAAAGGAGAGAGCTGAGAGCAAGCTTGAGAAAATTGTAACACTTTTACGTCTTCTTCTACTTGTTTTTGGGAGCAAAAACTAATATTTTATAACCTTCTCTTCTTCATCTTGCTTAGCTTAGGCTTTGCAACAAATGCCAAATATTTTTGCATTTCATTGCATCCTTTAGGATTTGGAATACCGAGAAAAAATAAATTCCAGCTTATAATCATGCATATTTTATGGAATGCAATTTTTAGTCTATTTTTGTAATACATAAGTAGTAAATTTTCATTAGCTTCACTTTCCTTCGCCCCCGCAAAATTTACTTTGGTGCACATCCTGTCTGCCGTTCCAACAAATCTATCGATTTGCTTCCGTCCAGATCAACCATCATCAAATTGCGTAATGGCGTTGGATATAAACACATCATGTATATTTTCCATGCCGAGGCTCAGGGACAATAATATGATGTTGATATTACAGTACACATGCCCATATTCCAGTTATTATGTTCAGTGAACCATAGCACAGCTTCCTTTTGTCATATTTTCTCCTTTTATATCATCATCACATTCCTCTAATCAAAGCCACAATACAACACAAAACTAACTAACGCTATCATTTCATTTCAAAGCCAAGCTAGCTGCTCCCAATGTGTGTTTCTGACAGATTGAGATTTGTGAATAGCAATTCTGTAACACCATTTCTCACCATTCTCAGTAAACACTGAGAACAAAACAGCATTATTGCATTGTAACCACGGGTTTAATGATAGATAGCAAATAACAATGGCATCAAACTCAAACACACACGTTTTCCATGATAAACTCATCCTATTGTTGAACTAGATGAGGAGGAATCTACTTCTCCTCCCTCCCTCTCACTCTTTCTGTCTCAACTCAATTGATGAATGACAAAATAAGGATTGCTACAAACTAAACCAGATTCAATTAATTAGTTTGAAACGGTTATAAACTGTGAATATATCATATAAACAACACATACATTTAAGCTAAATCTGAGCATAGCAGCATCAGCATCACTTCCATCTCCATAATTTCTGAGTGAGTGAGTGAGATTCACATTAGTTATGCAACCTAAAACCAAGTCAAGCCAAGCTAGGCACTCATAGTCATGCACCTACTTAAGTAAATCATCAAGAGAGCGCCTTTAGTAAACACGTTGAATCTCTCATAAAATTTGCATAACATAACCATATGCTCTTTATGGTAATGGGTGAAAAATGAAACAGAATTTTTCCCAAGAATTTTCTAGCCCAAAAAAACCCAAACTACACAACTCTAACTCTCCCTTCTCCTCCTTTCATTTGGTATTTTTTAGCATAATTTTTACATGCTTCTCATTACTCACAAAGAGACGACCTACAACCTCATCCCATTCTATAAGCTGAGCATCCATCCACATTCACTGAGCTCCTGTTTTATTTTGGCGTAGGCTTAAAGAATTTCATCTCTTCATTCCATCTGGCGCATAATATATGTTGGACTACGACGCCGTAGTTGTAGTGTAAAAGCTCACTCTAAAAGCTAGGATTAAAGCACCACATTATCCAGTTTATAAAAAGGGTTAAATATTATGAATATTACTTACGCTTCTACTCCATCTCATTCAGAAGTGAGTAACTAATGTAGTACTCATTTTTCGCTGGTGACTGAGTACTCAGTGAGTGAATTCTCTCGTCCCAAAATAACGCCAATTCACATTCTCTCCCATTAGGAAAAATAATGTTTTTTGTCATCATCATCAGCATCACCATCATCTAGTTTTGGTTTGGTTAGGTTTTAGCATAGCATATCGTATGCAATATGCATCTCTGGGCTGCTTCGGGATGAGAGGCTGAGCCTCTTTTTGTCATGTCATTAGATTTTATTTCATATTCAGCGGAAGACTAACTGCTTCATCATCTAGATTACATTTTTTATACGGCTCTCTCCTCCTGGCCTTGTCATAAAAAGAATGGTTGTGGTGGTGTCGTCGAAGAGACGAAAAAGAGCAGATCAAGCACGTACGGAGGTTGTAGGTAGCACTCTTGCTACGTAGCCACGTAGGTACTTTTATTTTGGCAGAATGGCGTTGTTAAAGAAAGGTGAAAAAGGCACTTGGGGTGAAAATGGAATTAAGAAGGGTGGTTGCTAATGGGCTCTTCAATTTTTTACTTTTCACTCACTTTTCTCTCTTTGTATCATTTATTGCTTTTATGCCAACAACCTTATATAATCCGGAGACCTGTCCGTGAACCCAAGGAAGTAAAATAGTTACTCAGGTGACGTGGAAACGTGACATTTTGGAAGCAAATTGCTTGAAACAAATTTCAAATGACATAAGTCAAATGGATTAGATTAGATTGCTTTGTGAATTCTGGTCTTGTATGAGTAGTAGTGTAAGAGAGGAAAAGTAGGAGCAGATTCTCATTAAAACACTGATGTGTTGTGTTCTGTTGTTGGATTAGATTCATTAAGCTTTAATCAATGAAAGAGGCGAAGAGTAGTGAGGTAGCCATCAGTTAGCTAATGTAAAATGCATGTCCATTTGGATGATTATGAAAACATTAGAACATTAACATTAGAGAGGCACAGTCAGTGCATGCACTCGCACTCACTCCTAGAAATTTCACATGTGTTGTTCTTGTTTTTGTTGCTCTTTTCACCCGTTTATCAATTAAATGCTTTCTCTTTTACCATCACAAATAAATACTATAGTTTCTTACAGCAGCAGCAGTAGCACTTCAACGCCAACTTCGCAAATGTAAACAGAATATAAAAGTGTAGGGTTGTCCTCTAGTCACTTTAACCTCTCATGAAAGTTTAATGTAATGGAGAATTGTGTGGAGTAGCAGCATAACATAACATAGAAAGTAGAGTATAAGAAAGGAAATGATGAGCTTTTTATTCCAGAAGAGCCAGAGACCAGACGAGAAAGCTAATACCTTAAAAGCATACATGTTTTAGCTGCATAATAATTGCATAAGGGAGTAGTGAACTTGTCAATATAATATTAAGAGGACTTCTTCTTGTTCCTCTTACTAAATGTAATCTTGTAATGGAAGGAATAACAACAATTAGTATGCAGGCCCACGCCTCTTCTCATGGGCTATAAAGAATTCAAAGCTGGTTGGAGCAGCTCTGTTGTCGTCGTTGCCGGTGACATGAAATTGTTTGTACAATCCTGTTGCTGATGATGATGATAGAAACTGACGCCGAAAGATTTTTATATGCAATGCATGGACATGGACAAGGCCATGTGCTCTTGTTCGTGTTCCCTCCCTACTTATTTTCTGGCCTGGTTCCACGACGCTAACAAAGTTGAGCAGAGAGCCTCCAACCGGGAAATGCCGTCACGTCTTGAAACTGCAACAGCTTTCAACACTGCAAACCAAAACTTTCCCCAAAGTGCCAACAGATGTGAGGCGTGAGTTAGAGTTGGATGGTTGGTTGGTGGCTCTGGCTACAGTAGGAGTAGTTTTACTCTTTCTCTGGGAATAAAGCAAACTACACTTTTGTTCAGATTGTGTAGAAAGGTTTTAGGTAGCTAAGCTAACGTCCTCGTCCTGGTCTCATGGGGAAAGCTGCGTCTTTCCCACACCTTTCCTTTCCTCATTTTCACAATCCATTTTTCTTGGTGCCACTCATTTTTTGCAATTTCACCATTTCTTTTTCACCAAATAACCCCACAGAGACATGCATTGCATTAGTAATTTGAGTATATGGTAAACATTCTTTGTGTACTTTGAAATCACTTCCTCATCTGATGCTTTCTTTTATGGGAAATATTTTTTTTTCTTTTTCTTCACGTGTCAGTTGGTATTCTTAATGCATTTTCCTTTCTTTTCCCACGAGTATCAAGAATTCTTTTTACTTTTACCTAGTTAGTTAGTCTTTCTTTCTGCTGTTTTGAATAGAAACTAGGAAAAATGCATTCTCATATCAACATCAACATCTACACTTTTGAGATTTGAGTAGGAAAAGGGAAGTAAGTGGCTTGGCTTGGTGAGATCTTATTCTTAAGAGGTTCTCATGGGCTTTTATGGAGATTTTAGCATGCTGTGCATTGGTATTTGCACTAGCAATGCATTGTTAGATTAGTAAGTAGGACGAACGCCAACTGGCACAGAGTTTAATGTAAACTTCTACCTTAATTTTTATGAGAAGGAGAACGGAAGGAAATGCATTAATGCATTGGGTTTTGAGACAATGTGTTGCTGGAGAAATATACTGGGGAAATGACATCCAGAAATTCAATTAAACAATGGAAGAATAAGTCTGTTTTATAAATAGCATATTTTTTTAAATTCTGCTTAAAGCATTGCACAATTTTTACTGTTTTGTCTTCAAAACATTGCGAGAAAGGACCTATCTTGTTTAATAGTAAATAACATATCTTCACAATCGTTGATGGCGGTTTAATTTGGCAAAAATCTCTTGATGGGGTACAAACGGATTTTCCTATCTATTAATTACAAAATTTAAATTTCAGCTTGCAAACTCAGGAATTTGACGGTGAAAAATGACTCAACAATCTTGATTTTCTGTGTTCATTGACTTTCGATCGGATGGAAGGAAGCAATTGTCATAATCTAGGGAAAAAACTTCGTGTAATAAGGAAAAAAACATTTTCCATTGAATTTAATTTTTATTGCACAAAACAATCTATAAGTTATATAACAAAGTCAACAAAAAAGTATTGAACTTTCAATTAAATCACCATTACTAAAGGTTAACTTGATGTATAGTAATATGAGCACAAATCTCGATTTTCATCTTCACTGTATTTCACTATAACTCATAAAATAATATTGCCTTAGTTAATTTTAAGAAATTTGTGCCATTACAACGTGGTCGTTTCAAATAAACAATTATTAAGCATATAATTCATAATTCGGTACATTGCCACAATTTCGCCACATCTGTGTTGCAATGTACCATAATACCTTTCAATAAAAATAAATTTGCAACTTTATAATACACCAAAACCATCATCGAGAAAAAATTTCCAATTTTTTAATAATACTACATTCTATTTCAGCTTGAAAACTGAGGGAAAAGTTGGTGAAATAGAACTCAAAACTCCACATTCTATAAATTGTCCTGCTACCTCTGACTTTACTTTTGATTGGAAGTTGGAAGGAAGGAAGCAGTTGAAAATATATTGGGATGTCACTTAAAGATGATGTAATTAGAAAAAGAACCGGTTTTGTACCAATTTAAACTTACATAATTTCCATTCACTTTTTGCAAAAAAACACAAAAATTTCATCAACACAACATTTCAAATCTTTGTATAAATTACTAAGCACAATTTATACCACACCACAAACATGCATTAACATCAACACAAAGCTCACCTCAAATTATTCACAGTATTCCACTCCAATTCACAGAAACATTTTCCCTAAATCTGCATAATTAATGGAATTCCAAGTGTAAAGTGTATTTCCTTAAACCACAACCAAACGCAGAGAGAAATTTAAATCTATTACACACATAAGCTATATGAAGTCCGGTAAACACTGATAATGGCACCAAACTTATACATATTTAAAATATAAACCATAAACCTCAGTAATAAATGAGTTTCCTAGCGGAGTTCATGCAACCGAAATGATTAGAAAAGACAGAGTATTGTGAATACTTCCTCAAAGTGAAATGGAGTTGACTGATATAAATGCAAAGCTCAACGCCGCTAATATAATGATGATGGGCAAACGAGCGTGAAAACATTGTAGATGCAATAAATACTTCTGGGAAATACTAGAATTTGCGTCAATGTTTTGGAGTAAAAAGAGGGATATGTATGGATATGTGTAAGCAAAATGGTAATATTTAATGGATGTCATTCATTTTGCAAGTCACCTTCCTACACTATTATTCAAGAACAAGCTATGAAACTGTCAGCAAACTAGTTTCAGCGACGTCGACACGACGCAAGTTGCAAACTACATGCAATAGATTATTATGGGATGCTGAATGTGATGATGCTGGCAAGTGAAAAAATGATAAATCAGCAACAACAAATGCTCTGTTGAGCATAATAACGACTAGGCTGAAGTATAATTGCATCCTTCTTACCCTTCCTTGTTTGTAGCATGCAAACTGTATAATATGTGGGTCATTATTTCAATTCCAAGGTACACAGATCATTAGTATCTGCCATTAAACCATGAAATATTGACCATCTCAATGGAATAAACTATTCCAATAAAAAATTCTTTTGCTTGACCCTCCAATTTCACCCCAAAAGCTATTCAAATAAACATGAAATTCCGTATCATCATCTCCTTTTTTATCCAATTCAAAAGAAATCTCTAGAATCCCCAATTTAGGAGTTTGGATCTCGATTTAGGATTTGCTGAAATATATTCCTTGCTCATTTATCTCACCACTCTAAAAATACATTGTGCACTTGAGAATTTGAATTCAAGCTGGAGGAAAAAAATGCACGGGTCATTTTTCATATGAAATTGCCATGCAGTTTCCTTTCATACCCTTTCCCCTTTTCTAGTAACAGTCTATCTCCGTTGCCTTGTGCAATCTACATATTTCATTTTGAAAGGGAACATTATACATTTTTGATCTTGTTCAGCGACGCTATGCTAAACTACGGTGTAACATTTTTTTTTTACAAAACCAAACCAAACCATGGAAAAAGTTTCCTTTCAACATAAAAATCTGAAAATATGACAATGATCTAAAATCTTCTCTAAGTCGTTTTCGCGGACAATCCCTTTTCCCTTATGCATGCAAGAGTATGATTGCGATTGTGCAACAATTCTCATCTCATAACATAACATAACACAAAACAGAGAAAGGAGAGCAAAACAGCAAGCTGCACTGTAGGGCACGTGTGTCCATCCAATCCAATCCACATGCTATCTACATTTTACAATCTACATAAGCTTCTTTTATTCATATGCACTCGACTCTTCCATTCCATTCCAGGAATGGAAGCTACCCTGCCGAGTGCAGCTTTTTGACTTGACTCTTTCCATGCTCTTTTCTCACAAAAAGTATATGATAATGGAGAAAAGAAAAAGGGGAAATTCTTTGACTGCTCCTCATCATGATACACTTTATGCTTTCTTTGTGAAGTGAAAGTAGCAGTTCTACTTTACTATCTATTTATATATGGATGTATGTATGCAATGGAAGATAAGAGTGTTATTATTATTATTTTTTTCTTTCGTCGTCATCATCATCTTCTATTTTCGTCCCACAGCTACTAGCATAACAGGAAGACGAAACGAGAATATTTTTTTCTTTGTTGTTCCTATTGATATTATTATGTGAAGGTTATATTTTTTCGCTGGTTTCATTCATGGTAGAAAATGGAAAGTTAACGACACAGCAGGAATGTATATAAAAGTATATGAGAGCAACGTGTGTTTGGAGGTCCCATGGCGAGCTCAGTAATGCTATCATAAAATAAACGGTTGGGCTGACCGACCTGCCAAATTATTTCGGGGGTATCAAATCAACGCCGCTTAGTTTTTTACCATTTTTTATATTAAGCTTCTATTATGTGTAGGTGCAGCATTATTCATAACGGAGAGATAAAAAACAGCAGTGGAAAATAGCCAAAGAGCCAAGTAGTTAACGGACTTGGCAATACAGTTAAATGTACATTAAGCTCATGGTTCACATCATCATATCATATCATCAAAATATTATATGATATGATACCAAAACGAGCTTCATCATATTAATAATGATATCACTTGCTCATGCATTCACTGAATTGATTATCCTGTTGTGTGTGTGTGTGTGTGTTTATGTTCTTTTTTTGGGAAGCTAATGGGAAACCTGCATTGTAAATGGATGTGCACTTTATTCATAACCTTTTGTACACACATGACACCGCCGCTACCGACAAAGTAAACTTTCTCTTTGGGAGAATATAATAATTTACGTGTAATGTAATGGCAATAAAGATGCAGAAAGCTGAGCTGCTCTACTCTCTCTTTTAGTATGGGAAAAGAGTCGTCGCTCTAGCTTCACTTGATTTAGCGGTGACACCCAAAAAATTATTTATGAACGGAGGGCTGCTACTAGTGTGTATTTATCGCTAAAAAATTTAATCACAGGCTTAAATCTGTCCGGTGGAGGATAATGGATACATTAATTTGCATCTGGGTAGTAGCAAAGTTGTACGAAACGACCTACAGCGAAATATTCATGGGCACCAAACCAAACCATACCACCTCATGTACATAATGGACACATGGGAGCTGAGCAAGTCATTATATGAAGAAAAAAACTTTCTCTGCATTTTCCTTTCGTTAAATTACGTTGTTGCACATATTTTGTACGCCTCCGACACATTATATACTCCGTATATATGACGCAACTTCCGGTTGGTAACTGGTGAAAGTTTTATAAAACTTTTAGCATCGCGAACGGCGGCTAGGAACTCACGTCCACTTTCTCAAGGGAGTTGTGTTTAACTCTAGCGCCACATGATAGAAATAGAGCTCAAAAAATTTCATTGACCAAGATAGAGAAAATGTACTATTCAAATAATATTCCTCCATGGAACTCTTTTAAATCTCATTAAAATGCAAATCGGACGTCATAACATGAAGTGTATACAAGCATAAAAAAGTGAAAATGACAAGTTTTCCCTATTGTTAAGCAGCTGCTGGCACCGAAACTTCTCTGGTATAAAAATAAAGGAATATCTTTATGCTTTATTTTTATAAGACTGTTTTTTGTTAGGTACGAACGAGCATATCTTCAATCTACAATAGTTGGTTTGGCTTTGGCTTTGGACCTGAAGATATTTTCTGTCGAGGATATTGTGCTTGGTTTAAGTAACATCCTGGTTGAAAGTGGTTTGGTTTGGTGTGGTGGTGGTGATGTGATGTTCGTTCATTCATAATATTTTTTCTCTATATAATTCAAACCCTTCATTTTGCATTTGCACTTTTACTACTGGTACGGTTTTCTCCTAAAAACATGCTTTTGTATACGTACCTAAAAGAGAAGAATAAGCTAGGTTTCAAACATTTTGGCAATCTAATTTTTATTCCAGATCGTTTTCTCTTTTACGACTGGAGAAGAAAAACTGGAGCAGGAGCAAAAGATATTTGGGAGGTTGTTGCCTGCTGCTTCTCATCTTACCAGCTTTTCGTTGTAGATTATTTGGGGGAAAACAATAAGACGTATTTTTGTGGGGAAACGCTGAAGAATGCCAAATAGCATGGTGGTGATGTGATGCGTTGCTCCGTCCTGTATTTTTCTCTAGTTTACCTCGCTTTTCTTGAACCATAGCTTGGGCATCTATAAAAGACACTATTAGAACCACATGTCAAACTTTATGAAAAAAGGAAAAGAAATCAAGTTCGGTCATAAAAACGTGTTTGATAGTTAAAGAATTATTTTGTTGTGGGCGAAACTACCTACATAGTATTATGTCAATATCATACCAGCATAAAATTACTTTAAAGCTGGACATGAAATGAAGAAAACTTAACTGCTGGACTTGGTAATAACCACTTGGATAAGAGTTAGAGTTCAAATGTCTGCTGAATATCAATCCGTATATAATATCAATGTTGTCTTTGATAAATTGAAGGGCATAACGATGTACAATTTATCTATGTATGTAATCTACTTAATTTAATTTCCAATTATCGTATAACGACGTTGCAATTGATTTATGGTTAGTCGTCCAACAAAAAAATTAAAGTTTTAAAGTTACTATATAGATTATTTTTCGTTACGAAAGCCAATAGACATTTGCTTATAATAAAGTAAAATGAAATGAAATAAATATAAATCAGTGCTTTAATCTTTAACTATAAATCATTAAAGGTTGACTCAAATAATTTACTTGAGTAATTTATGCGTTTCAAAGGGATTAATGTTCTCTTAATTGCTGCTCAAGTTTACCAGATTTTATTCGCAATGCAAAAAATACTGTGAAAGTCTACCATAGTAAAACAGTCAAATTATCCCCCGTTTCTAAAAATTATGTTATTTTCACAAATTTCCGTCAGAAATTTTCATATTATTTATTTGATTGGAAACAGAAGATAAGAAACCTGATAATGTAAAGCAGCTGCCATGTCTATTTCAGCAAAAAAAACTTCCCATTTAGATGACTTTAAGTAAATCCATAACGTTTCCATGCGTTTTACTGTTATTCTTCTGTACATTATGTGGCAAAAACTGCAAACAAACTTAATGTACTGAATAAAGTTTCAAATGTTTAGAGCTTAATGTTCTAAATACTATTAATAAAACCTTCAATCAGGAATTCTGTATTATTTCATCAC
Source organism: Orchesella flavescens (assembly GCA_964034955.1). NCBI lineage: Eukaryota > Metazoa > Arthropoda > Collembola > Entomobryomorpha > Orchesellidae > Orchesella > Orchesella flavescens. The sequence goes on from OZ035956.1 coordinate 15,241,515, forward strand.
TTAAATTGTCAAGTTTACTTTCTTTTAAAACTAATTATAAGTTTCATTATTTAATGCAAATATCGGACGGGAATCACATTATCATTAGGAATAACAAGGGGTTATCAACATTGCTAAATCCAAACCGAAAACATTAGATTGTCATTTAGTAATGTAAGCGCCATAATTTTATTTTTTGCGTTCCTAAATATTATGTAATTATGTAGGTTTAAAGCTTCTTCCTGTTCCTTTCACAATTCACATACGAAAGAATGTAATCAAAACTAAAAATTGAATTCAGGTTTGTCACATCATCATATCAACAAATTCAGCTTTTATTTTCAATCATGTATTTTTTAGCTATTTTTAGAAACTCTTAACCTTCGATGTTTTATCTCTATGTATTTAAGAAGAATCAGTGTGTCATTTAACCATCTTATTTTCCACTAGAAATCCTGCTGCTTTCACTTGGCAGTTTAGGGCATTACAAGGAGAGATACCCTGGGGCTAAAACTGGTGAAAGGACTTTCTGTTCTCTGTACATACAACAAAAGATAAAACGTATTTGCTACGTTATGTTTGTTACGTTCCGAGTCATGAGTCAAGAAGTCAAGAAGCTTGTTCAAATTTTTTGTATGCCTTCTTTGCCCTGAAACAAGCATGGCATGGCACTGCTATGCCACTCTTTCCTTTCGCTTTCAGCATCTCATCTTAATTCGTACGAGCTCTCAACTTTTGACAAACACGTTTCTCCCCTCGAGTCAACAAGAGCAACAGAAGCGGCAGTGAAAGTAATTGACCCTATTACGCAACCTAACAAGATGATGATGATTTTCCTGTATATTTCCAACTTCTTTTTGTAATAAAAATAAGTGTTTCGTTCCTCAACTGGACAGAGTTCCTCAAGTTGAATTGAAGAACACACGCACACAATACAAGGAAACGAAAAACAGACCTCTTGATTTTGAATGTACAATATATATTTTTTAAATTCTTTACGTCTTCATTCCCTTCCTATTTTCTATCTTTTCATTCTTCGTATTGTCAAAATTGGTCTCTAGAACTTAATTTTATGATATGAAATGATACTCTTCAACGAGAAAATAAGCTTTTGTACAACTTGGACAAAAGTACATTGTGCATGTTTTGCCTGGAGCCTTGAGATCAAAAATGTGCTATTGTAGATTGTAGAGTGTAGGGTCTGCATAAAATTTCCGGAGGAAATGAAATGGTTTTATTTTCTCTTGAAATGAGTTCATTTCTCACTTCCACTCAACTGCAAAAAAATAAAAAGAAAGGAAACTACTATCAAATCAACTATCTGTAAATTACTTATCTACTTTGGGAAATAGAAGTAGTAAAAACAGAGAAATGATACGGAATAAATGGAATGCAATGCAATTCAGAAGAGCTCATTTTCAATGGGAAATCCTTGTTCACTTTGGTTTGGTCTCTTGACACAAGTTTCAAAATCAAAATGAGATGCTCTTTTTCTCTCCTAAAATAAAATGCAAAGTAGGTATATGCACTTCAGCATTGTGTTTTTATAAAGTAAATCCCTTTACTTTTACATCCTATAGAAAAGAACATGATCAATTTCCTTCTTCACGACGTCCATAAAATACATGGCAAATTGGCAATCCACCCTACTTTTGTAATAAACTGGTTTGCTTCGTTTTAATATTGTGATACTCAAACACTGAGTAAGTGGTGTTTTGGTTTATCAGTGAATTTACCTCGCTCAATGATACATGTGTGACATACCTTAAAAACTGTGCGTTATACTTTAGCTCCTGATTTTATTTTCTCTGGCGGTTTCATTCCTCTAGTGTTACCTCTACCTAAACACGTAATAATAACTCTGGAGATGGATGACTTTGACAATGGAAACTGGTAGAATGGAATGCCATGTTTGCATTTTTTCCTTTTTTACTAGACACAATAGCCATGTAAATGGATGAAAATGTATTTAAAGTGTGCTTAGAGTTCAGTAGTAGTGGTGAAAATCTTTTTGCTCGATTTTCCACTATTTGTCGTGAAGGTGGTGCTTTCAATAAAATAGGAATTGCTCCAAAAGTACGTGTTCTTTCTCCCAGTTTTTTTGTATGGGATGGGATGTGAATGATGATGACGATGATGATAAAATCATTCCAGCGGCTTTTCCGTCTCAACACTTTTTATTATTTTGTATTTACTCACTCAACCTATAAATCCAATCCAATCCAAAAGCAAAAGTCACTGAGTGTATGAATGAGGATGGGTGCACATGGGACTTGAATTGGATTCGAATAATATATATATTTGCTTTGACATTGACGGAAGCACAAATAATAATACTTGTCGGGGGATTGAAGTGGGAGACATTCTTTCATTTCCACAAATATTATTCTGTCTAACTCACGTCCCGATCTTTCTCAACTCAACCAAAAGTCACATCATGGCTCCAAATCCAACTCAATGCAAAATAAGTTGGTTGGTTGGAATTTTATGGGATTGTCACTCAAACCCATAAATATTAATCGAATACACATGTACCCTTCTTCCTTTCTCCACCAACAACAACTCTACTCAACTCAATGTCAATCGTAGTATTTATTTGTACCAACTTTTTCCCAACACATTTCTCAAATGGCGTGCTAACAATCCAACTCCAAAAAAATAAAGCCACTGTCGTAAATTTAATGCTGGTAGCTTTATTAATTCTTAGAATCTAATCTGATGGGTGAACAAAAAGGAATGCATCATCCTTGAATATTTCCAGTACAAGGTTTTACCCAAAAAGATTAAATATTGTTTTATGAAAAGGCACAACATAAATTAGGATATGAATGAATACATACATACATACATATTTCTGCCAACTTTCAAAAGTAACAAAAAGCAAACAGCATGTAAGTTTGACATGACATTCTTTTCACTACTCATTAGCATTCATGATGTGTATCTCATTTTATTTCCAACTCTCAACTCAACTCCACAAAAATTTATTACGAATAAACTGAACAAAGAGAAGAATAAATTCATATCTTTAAAATGGTATTAAAATTTTTCATGGAATACAAAAAAATTACATGAAACATCCTTCTCATCCTATGTATATTTATTATTACTCTAGTATTTAGGTCAACAAACAAGAATATACAAACTCAATTTTGTTGTGTACTTCTTCCTTTTTTTTAAGAAAAATACAAACAATACAGTGCAAATATGGAGGGACTTAATAAAAACATAAAAGTTACTTTTCTTTCTACGTTGTACGACTCTGACGACAACAAGTAAAAAATAAATATATGGGGAAATTCTTATTCATTATACTAAAGAGATGAGACTATCTTTCCTCTTGAGAGAAAGTATATTATTTTTGCTTGATATTCTTTCGCCTCCCCAGAGCAAACATAATATTTTTATCTATCCCCATTTAAAATAGTAGTACACTCTCTATAAGATATGCAAAGCTTAGAAGACAATAGAAAAATTTAGTTGCTGGAAAGGAAATGAAACAGCAAAAAAATATAAAAGCATTATACTCCAACAAACAACACCCACCCCAGCAACTGAGTCAAGTCAGTCACCCATATTATTGTGTGATGTACAAGTCATGCAGCTCATTTTTCTCAAAAGAAAATCTTATTATTTCGAATGGTGTTTAGGAGAAAAATGTACGTGAATTTTTCTTTTTCTATTGCATTGTACAAAAAAAGTGTGCCTAAATACTTTCTCTTTGTTATATAAAAGGATGCATCGCTCACAAATTTTTTACTATTCTTCTTTATTTGTGAGAGAAAGAGAAAGAGAGAAAGAGCCTGCTCAATCGGTGGTGTCGGTGCGGGGCTAGTATATACGTGGCCCATAAGAAGACCGACTGACTCTCTTCAGAAGATTCACATAATATGGTTGTGTGTGCTCCCTTAGTTAGTCACCTATAGGCTTCCATCGTAGAGCTAGAGTTAAACTGAATGGAGCTCACTGCTCCCTAGGCTGAAGCTTGAAAAACCTGGCTTGGCTTGGTTTGGCATTGGCATCACCAAACTCACTTTTAGATTTGCCAGTTACAAGAGCACCAAGCTCTTGGCTTTATCGTGTCTCGTGTTGTTGGAGTGTGCTTTCACTGGGAATAATAATGCGGTGGTTAGTTTTAAAGGAAGGTTCATATTTCTCAGCTTTGGTGAATAATCTTTCTCCATTTTATGAATAGTAAAAAAATAAATATATAACAACAATTAACATCTCTCTAATTAACTGTGGCTCTTCTTCCATCTGACTAATGTTCACATTTTTAACATTTTGAAGGAAAAAAATTTGGTCATTAAATCACACAAAAAACCTGTTGTATTGATTAGCTTGAATTGATGCTAATTTTAAAAGTTCAAATCTGTCAGATTTCTGAACTGACTTTCAACTTTAAAATGTGGTTACAGTTTCGTTTTCCTGTTCATAAGTTTTCAAAATGGCTCTATTTTTCCTAACCGAATCATAGTGTTTAGTGCATAGCCATTACTATCCATTAATTAGTACAGCCCTAAGCTGTATCCAAAATATATTTGGGTGTTTTTCTTTGGTGGTGTGAAATTATTAAAATCTTGTGTGAATTCAATCACATCAACATCCACCCCAAATTGCACAATGAATGCTGCATCAGTAAACACTGGAGGAGGAGGAATGGGAAAGAAGGACAAGGATGTAAGTAACACCAAACCAATACTTTTCCCTTCAAGTTTTCAAGTTATTCCCAAGATTTAGTTGTATTTTATTGACAAGTGTAATATTTCCACTCCATAGAATATAGCATGCAATTATGTCTGTGAGTAAATGCCCATGAAAGCGTTTAATTCACAACGTTTCTAAAATATATAGACTTGTGGGCTTGTGCTCATTCCACTTCGACATTATATCGAATTTCTTGTATGAAGATCCGTTTCCATGTACAATTCCCAATAGGCCCATTTTAGACACCGTGTAATGCATTTCAGCCAAAACTCTACGAGACATTTCAAAGCCACATAGCCAAAAAGTCATGTATCACACGAATTCGTGGTGTGGCGTTGCATGGTAGCGTGTTTCCTTCAATGTTTAACTTACTTACTTATCTCGAGTTACTAACAATAGAAAGAGAAAGTGTTGGTTGGTTTGGTTCTTATCTGGAAATTGTATACTTATTCCTGTTCGTTCAGGAGAAAAAAAGCCAAAGCCATGGCACGTTCAAAAAAGTAAAAATGGAATGGCTCCCATGATGATGAAGAACAGCATCACACTCATGATGGCAATTTGAAATGGATACATTCATTCAAGTACAAATAAGAGGTTCTTCAGCTTCAGCTGTTGAGCCAAAAAAAACTGGAATTTTTTTAATGCTTTAATCCTTCAGCATTCATCATATCACTTGAAAGGAACTAAATATTTCAGTGTGTTTTTTCCATCTCAAAATAAAACAACCTCCTCCCTTTTTGGAAAGGGAAATTGCCTCTGAAAGCCCATTTCACTTCATTCAATTTTAAAGTCGATTTTACAAAAAGCTTTTCCACTCTTTCACATAATATATGTAAGTAGGTAATTTCAATGGAGTTTCTTGCTCATACTTTTTTTTTACAAACTTTGCTTCTAAAATAGGATCCACTACGTTGGCATTGGCGTTGGCCACATTTCAGTATCTTCCATTCCACATGTTGGGTGGGTAAACAAACCTTGAATTGTTCGTTTATCGCCAGAAACCCATCTTGAAAAAAAAGGTTTGACCAAGTTCCACGCCAGTATGTATAGTAGACTAGATTCATTCTGTTCTTCGTGTTAGCAGGCCTTTGGGAATCATAAGAAAAAAAGGAATGGAACAAAATAGATTCTATTATTTGTAAAATATAGTCTCTTAAATTTTTTTTCTCTCTAAAACAAAATTCCATACATTTGGATTTTCCATCGTAGTATTTCTGGACCAAGTTGAAAAAAGTCTTAAATTTTTAAAATGAGTTAAGAAAGAGCAACAACATTCTCTATTGTTTTCTCTCTCCTCGTGCTTTCCAAAGATAAATATCCATTACAACTAAAAACAACACAACACAGATGATTCTGGATCCCATTCAACTATATGTTTATGTATGAAACAGGAAGAGAAAGTAACAACAAAAGAGTCACATTTACATCTCTCTCCCTTCAAGAAAAAGCTTTTTGGGTTGGTTTGACTTGGCTTGGAATTATTGCTTCTTTCTTTTCTCTAGGCGGCGCCTTGTTTCACTTTGACAAAATAGTGTAAAACCTAATGCCCAAGTTCTCAAGCTGAAGAAATCGTTTATTCAATTCTCTCTTTGTGAAGTTGAGTTGAGCTTGAGCTATAATACCAGTAAAACATCCAAATATATGCATATATATCCCGAAACAATATAAATTCAAGGCTGGATAATATATATTTATGTATACATGACAAACACAAGGAAACGAGCAAGACGACGTTTTACTCTTTCCAAATCATTATCGCATGTTCAAAGCTAATGTTTTTGGAGCAAGGAGTTAGTAGCAGTCCACATGGAAAATGCATGCATGCATGCATGCAAAAGCAAGTGACAATCATCCAATGTATGTATAAAAAATTCCAACATTTTCTCCTCTCTTTCTCTCCCTCCCAAAATCCTTTCCATTCCATTGTGGCAATTTTCTCCCGCGTTTTACAACCCGTTTTTCTTGTATAATTCATCGATTTAGAGGCGTGATTTTGGAGTTATAGTTGCTGCTGCTAGAGAGAAAATGATTTTTATGACTGTGTCAAGTCAACCAACGACGTCAACGTCAAACTAAAGAGTGTTTTGTGGGGGTCTTTTTTGATAAGTTTTTTATTGTCGTCTTGTCCTTCTCTCCTTTGCATGGCTTGCATGCCTATTGAATTCAGTCAAAAGTCAGAGCCATAGTCAAGTCGTGTGTAAAAGTCTTGCCTACTTCCGTTCTTTCGGTAACGACCATAAGTATATTCCACTGTGCATATTACTTCATTAACAACCATAATATTACCGGAAATTGCATATATATCAGTGCACTGCAAGAAATAAGTAAAATATGGGCATATTGCCATTGCAATTGCCTTTTTTATCTCCCTTACATTACATTATGGCAGGTAGGTAGCTATGCAAGAAACAATAATGTCACGAAATAGTCATGTGTGAACAAAGAAAAGTACTTTACATGTGGTAATGCCTGTGGTGATAAGAGGATTGAAAAGTTTTGTGGTAGCAGCGGTAGTGTTGGTTTCCTGATAAACAAAAATACTGATCGATACATCGTGACATTAAAGTACATAATAATATTATTCACAATCAGAAGGAACGTCAAGCCAAAAACTCAGGGTAGAAACAGGATGAACGGCATTTTAGTATTACAAGAAAAAAAGATTTGTTCCTAACAATCTGTAAATCGGAATGAAAATCAAACCAAACTCATAAACTAGTTTATAATCTTTTGTAATACGTTTTTCTCTGAAATTTGAAGTTTGAGCTTGTTAGCGTCTCATCTCACTAAACTTTTTACATTAAAATTTCTCATCGAAAAGGATAAAAAGTTTTGTTTTTTTTAAATTCACTTTCCAATCAACAACTTTTCCAAACTACGTGTAAGTGGGAAAGAAGAAGTGGGAAGAACATATGTACTTATAAATATGCAAGACTTTTTACATATGTTTAGTTTCATATAATTTAGAGCGTATTATTATTATTCAAATACAGTTGAGTTTTCGTATGTATTTAGGCACACAACTTTGTGAAACTGAGTTGATTCATGGTTCTCATGAAAATTGCATAAATAAACAGGACTCAAACTTGTTTTCGAACACTTTCGAAAAGAAAAGTTTAAGTGGGTTGGGGAACTAGGGACAGGGTAAAGAAAATGGGAATATTTTCTCTCACGCTCTTTCTCTCTTTTTGACACTTTTTTACCTTCTTCTTCTTTCTTTCATTTTGCTATTGCAGACGGAAGAAATATGGTGTTAGGAATGTAGTAGTACCTCCAACAAAAATCCGTGGAATTTTTAGTTTTTTTATTTCTGTCTTGTTACAAAACAGAACTATGTACGTACGACGCCGTTTGGTATAACCAGGAGCTTTGAAACTTCAAATATTTCATTACGTCTGTCAGATACGGAGATATATAATAAAAAATAAAAGGATGGACTTTTTTTACAAGCTTCCAGACTTCCTCCGAAAAAAAAGTAGGAAATAAATATGAACATAAAATTATGATGTTACTTTCACTTTTGTAAGTAGGTACTTTTTCATTTTGAAAATGGTCTCAATGCAATAACAACAAAATGAAAAGGGGTTGAAAAAATTGAAAGCAGAATATTTTATATTGAAAGGAATGGAAAAAATGGCATGTGATATTATTTGACGTCCAGATAATATTTTTTTTGCTATGAAACTTTGCCCTTTCTATTTGAATTGCGTTGTGTTGCACGGTGTTCAGCTCTTACATCTTGTAAGACCATCGTTTAGGTCGTCCACAAGAGCGGAACTAGTGTTGTGTCATTTATCATGTGTACAACCAACCCACGTTGGCGTTGTTATTATTAGAAACTACTTGACTATGTATTGGATAGTCTGAAATGGAATGAATACAGAGAGTAAAAGTTCTACTCAGCTGCTGCTCCCATTTTTGCAAAGAATCCGAATTTTTATATATGAATCTGTCTTGTTATCTAAGTCGTCCGTCGGCCCATAAAACGGGTAATGAAACAGGACTGTTTCAAAAAGGAAAAGAAGAAGAGGAAGTGGATTGGATCATGTAATGATATGCCTTCCAGTTAAGTCCATGACATCTAACCAAAAATGTTGCACATTTGCAACGTCGATATACCAAGTCCTTCTTACCTGAATCTATATTTATACAATAATATTCTAGTTTGGTTTGGTTTGGTGTAGTACAAGGCTGTCCTATCTTCGTCTTTATCATCATTTTCGTTACGGTTGATGGCCAGCTGGAGGATAAAATTGTGATATTTATGGATTTTGAGGATGAATGGCAGCAGCAGCTTGCATTTCTACTGCTACATTTCAGAACATGCTTTGGTTTCGTTATTTTTTTGTGTTGCTGGTTGGTTGGTGGACTTCTGAGCCACACGACCAAACCAAACCAAACCACATGTATCAAACTCAATGAGCTTCGGCTCTTCTTATCCTTCTACTTCACCACTTTCCAAGAGCTGCTGCCTGCTGCCGCCGATCCGATCCCATTTCTATTGATATTATGCCTATATATAATTGTGTGGTATGTTTAATGTTCCTGGCAGCCTTTTACTCTTTCAGAAAACCAACCTAAACGCAAACCACATATATTCTACCTGCTCTAATGTATTCGCGGAATCCTTTACGATCATGATATCAATGGTCTCATACTTTCACCACATTTTCGTAATGGACAGATATCCGGTTATTTCCTGAGGAAAAATTCGAGCCATATGCATGTGCACTATGATAGTCATGTGCAATTTTATGTGTTTGATATCCCAATATATCCCTTTTGATTTCCATTAAATTAATTCACCAAAAAAGGCTTACGGCTTGGCTGGTTTGGTTTGTGCCTGCCATTGAATCCATTTCATTTTTGATTTATTACGTTTTCCACAATTCTAATAGACATTCTATCTTCTATCCACATATTGAATTCATTCCAAATCCAAAGTCAACTTTGATAATGTATAATACTAATAATAATATGATGAATGGTCAGCCTCAAAGAAATTCTGAAAGAATGGAATGCTGACAATGCACCCTTGTACTCGTTGGCAGCTTTAGGATAGTTGATAATTCGGAAAATGACATTCCACCTACGACCCACAAAATTATCTGCATTGCTCATTATTACAATAAAAACAGGAATGACTTTAACGACATGAAATGATAGGTAAGCAGTGGTCGCATTTTTCCCCGAAAGGAGTTTTATCAATAATTGAATTGAATGCCATTTCTAACGTCAACGAACGTCTAATTCATTTTTCATGAATCATACTGTTCCATTAAATAGGGAAGTGGTTTATCATAAAAATGTTGATATGTATTTATTTTGTACCTTAAGCTAAGCTTGACAGCTGTGGTTAAATAGTGGGACAAGTAAAACGGCGCTAAATATTTGTAATCCCACCTAAATATTTTTGTAATGCACAGATTTCTGTTTAGCGTTTTTGGAATTGAAGTTAAGCAAATGCGAAGAGAAAGTGCTATATTCCCACATAAATATTGAAGTTGACAGCTTAAGTGCGTGTACAATATACACACTCACATGACAAAAGAGAATGGAACTACTCATAATCATGTCAAGCCTTTTATGCATTGAAACGATAATGAATAAACAACAAACTTAGCTCACAGCTCACCCCAGATACTACACAAAGGAGTCAACTAGCTCTCAGATTTTTTTAGGCTCCGCTTTTTTTCTAGCTTATTGTTCCAACATCTTGCGGCTCATTCACATCATGTGTTTGATGTGTGTGTCTACTTTTGGAAAGTGAAAGCTGATTATTCTTTCCTCTGACAAAAAACAAGCCAGCTTTGTTAAAACAAGCTGGTAGCGGTTGAGGATTGAGGACGGGGAAGAGTAGGCAGTGGCAATTCGAGTAGCTTCATGAATATTAACTTATGTATTTACGTGTACACATCTGCCTCAAGGTGAAAGTGAAAGGTCGACGAGGTGAAAAAAAGGGTTTTGTTCTTTGTTGGTTATCAACTTTTACACTAGGTTTAGCGTTAATTTTAACGTTTTTTTGAGAGATAAAATGTGTTTTTTGGTGTGGTTTGGTGCGTGATCGTGATCATGATCATGATGTGGTATACTTACGTACTCAGAAGAGGATGAAAAGCAGGTGGTTTTTCTAGAATTCTAGCCTTGTTTAATAAAACATGAGCGTTTCACCTTAGGCTCGGTTTTTTGTGTTCCATTCATTTTAATGAGAACATTTTTTACCTGGCACGCTATGCCATCTCATTCTCTTCACAACCACTCAATGTCAGCTGAAACGGAAAGAGTTTTGGAATAAATTCGATTGTAACGTTTTAACTATGGTGTTTGTGGTTTCACCAAAGCGAATTCGATGTGGATGTTGATGTTGATTCTGCTAGTGAAGATCCTCCATGATAATGTGTTCTTTCGATACGCTCCCTCACTCTTCTTTCATGGCTTCCGTCCTGTTGGAGGAGAAATGCTGAAGTGGAACATTTTTCTCACGACTTTGAAATAAAGTTTATGGAAACGTCTTCTTTACATTACACACACCAATCTCACTTCATTCTTTTGCTCTTACCATCATGATATTCTTCTCATGTAAGAGTCCTCAACGAGCTTCGAAATAAGATGTTGATATTGATGTTGGTGATGGTGTACTATATTTGTGGAGTATCATAGTAGTAATAATAATTGTTGCCGGACAGTTGAGTTTTTGCCCAATGGCCCAATGCCCTTTCTCGTGGAGAAAAGTAGGAATGGTGTTGTGAATTATTGTAATGCCATTTACAGTCTAGGCCGAAAGAAGGTTAAGGGAAAAGAAAAGGAAGCAGTGAAAAGAAGCATGTATCGATCTGCTTCTACTGGCCAATACTCAACCTACAGAACTCATCGGAGAGCTAATGTAAGTTAGTAAATTATATTTGCAGCAGAGTATGTTAAGAATCCAATGCTAATTGGCACACATTCAACATTTTCACAATAAAAAACTGTTAAAAACGTGGGCATAATGGTGTTCATGTTAAACCCAAATGAACAAGAATTAATTTTCGATAACTAAGATTTAATCACTGCCAATTGTAGTAAAGATTAATTAAGCAATGCCATTAGAACGTTCATTCTCATTGAGGGTAGATAAACCAGAAAATGTTAAAATTATTAAAATCTAAATCCGTATTGGTATAAAATGTTGGACAACGGCGGTCTAAATGAAATATTTAATCGCGTAATAAATGCCATGCAGAATAGATAGTTCATAGAGATTTAATCGAATGTATATACTATATAAAAAAGGTAAGTAAATTGTATTGAATTAATTATGTTTAATTTATTTCAATTTAAAATGCACTACTTGGTAACTAAAAATATTACAAAATAGTGCATTTTTTGGTTGCATTGCACCGATCCAGGTTTGAGACTTGCTTAAAACAATTGTCAACCATTCCAATTCAAAACTGACAAATCTTACGCACACAAAGTACTTGAAGTCTTCAACACGACAATCCCATTCCACATCCCACCTTCAATAATCCAAAGATCTGAAAATCTAGCACGTTTTCTGCTTACTGGAGCCTGCCAGACGTACTCATCCTATCCAATTCTTATAAATATATACTTGCCCTTCTCCAGTTGAGAATATTTGGCACTTCTGTGCTTCTTATGTCGATACTCGATACTGCACTTCCAACTTCAATATAAATCTAGCTCCAACTCATTCTTGCACATCGGCTTTGGCTTTCCATTATTTCCATTCGAACTAATTTCATCAACAGCTGCATTTACCCCATCCACCACCACCATTCAGATATACTTAGTGAATGACTGTAGTCTGTAGTCTACACTCATCTTTTTTTTCTTTTTTCAGTCACATATTTCTTTCGTCCAAAAGGAATTTTCAAATTCCACACAGACACCAAACCGCAATGGGCTTTTTATGTGGGTTGTAGTCGTTGTAGTTTTCTACTCTTGTACTTGTTCAGCCGTTCCACATTAAAAAACTTTTTTGAGAGAGAAAAAAACTATACCTAACACAATTCTATCCTCAAGCCATTCTTTGTATGGTATCATCACATAAGATCTGAAATATTGAATGTCTTGCTTTGGCTCTATACATTACTTATAGCTGACATGTTTTCCATTAGGAATTAAAGAATAATACTACCGTATATCAACTATATAATCATATAAATATAACGATACAAATATACGTATATTTCGGAACATGACAAGACTTCTATCACATGAAAAAGAGCCCAAAACTTCCCAAAAGAGAATCGATGGAATGAAGTAATAGTTCCACGCTACAGAGCGTTATGTAAGCTGAAAGGGAAAAAAGTAATCATGATCATATCACGGTGGAATGGAATGGTAGAGCTGCTGCTAAGAGAAGCCTTCAAAATCTTAATGTCCCTAACCAGCACTTTCCCTTTAGTTACATAATATAAATGATGTACATGCAACATCACAGTTTTCTGGTGAAAAAAATGGCAGTCCAAATCATTTACATTCATATCATATGGTTTCCCTCTATAACAAGACTTCAACACGAAAGGATATGGAAGGAGATTGGAGTAAACCAATTTGTGAATGTATTACATTCATAAAAGCAGGGCACTGCTATGCTGCTATACTTATTTGTTATTTTCCTTTTCGTTAAAGTAAAAACGTTTAACAACACGAGCCCCCAAATAGCCCGTAATAGGATTACACATTTTCATTCTCATTTTTTCGTGAGCCAAACAAGCCTTGCATGATTTGACCAGATTCTCTTGCCACCATCATTACATTACCATCACATCACATCACCAAAAAGAGAGTCAATGGCTCTCGTTCTTGGTGAATGGGAGAGCAAAATTCTTGAGGTTCTTTTTATAATACAGGAGTATGTGTATACATAACCAAATAATATACATGTTTTAAAGATCCCATCAAAATAAGGAGAAAGATAGAAGGCGTGGCTCCTGTTTGTGTTTTGTACTGATGGAGAAAACTTTTGCGTTTAAATTGGGGATTGGGATATGATATGGTTGAGTTTTGGGTGAGGCTAGGAATTTGCTTCGGGATGGAATGGAAATATGACGACGATGATGATGATTATGTGATGGGGAGGTTGATGGTGATGAGTATTACGTGCAGGAATAACAAATAGTTTGTTAAGTAAATATATTTTTGGGAAAATTTTGTTGAATTTAAACGAATACAGCTGAAATAGATTTAAATCCTGACAAAACTTTTTTGATTAGTTAGAAATAAACGCCGTCATGAATTCTGTTATATTTTATAAAGTTTGGTTGCGTATAGATCCAAAAAGATTGCTAGAGGCTTTGAATAATACCATCGTTTTACCCATGTATCTTGAGTAATTACAATGTTTACGTGATTGTTTGTTAAATTTTCATTTCGACGGTGGAGACGTGTGACCAAAAGCTGCCACCCCATAATAATTCTACCGCTATATGCTACCTAAAACGACGTTATGACTTTTTCCATTTCATTTCTCTCATCTACAAAGTTTCTTGATTATTTGGTTATTTCCCTTCCAGGCACGTATAATATTAATGTCTAGAGAGTACACAAAGACATGGGTAACCCAGTTCTTCTCCTGAATTTAAATTCTTTTACGTTGATTGCGACTGTCGTCATCGTCATCCTTGAGTATTTTCTTTTGCCATCGGCACCCAAATAGCTTTTCAGCATGGGTTCCGGATCCATTCTTGATTAAGTAAGGCAGTGTAGTAAACTCCTGGCTTGTTGTCAGCTGCTATGCTAGCATAGCACAAACTAAACACACTTAGCTCAGTGGAATTGGAAGGAAAGGAGTCCTCTGAGAAAATTGATTGGCATACTTTATGAGTGCCTTTTTCAAGTAGCTAGAAAAAAGGATGGGATTGAGATGAGAAGAGACATATTCTACAGCATTATTTGTCCCTCTCAAAGTACTCTCACAAATTTTCTTGGATAATACGCTTCCAGCAATCTAAAAACCAGTTGGATGTCGTTCAAGTTAATCATGTCATATGCTTCATAGTTCATAGCATCATATCAGCACCATTATATCTAAAGTATAACAGTATTTATATATCATTACTGTTCTTTTCTGATAGCTTATTTGGGAACATGAAATATATCCTCATTAAACAGATGACCGAACAAAGAAACGATTTATAAAAAATAAAATGATTTAATTTAGTTTTTCAGATTTTTTTTCTCAACGTCAATATAGGTTTTTCATATATTCCTTTAAGAATCACTTTTTTTGCTAACTTAGTTCGTGTTGAAAAAAAGACACCACCAAAAATTATTGTGCCTAATGGTCTCTTCGTGCCACTCGACTCACTCAAAGAGTAGTTTGCTCTTTTGTTGTGGTACATCAGCCAAAAATAAACAAAGCTTAGAATTATAGCGAATGTGTCAGTAGTGGAAAGATTTATGGATACTACTCGTTTCTGGGCGTCAAACCCCCTCCATTGCAATAAGTTCTTGATTATAGGAGACTATACACGTGCACTCCTCCAGAATTAAATGATTTATACCTTGAGTGTCCACCTCACACTTTAATTTGAAGAAGCTACCAAGAAAACATGAACTTCTTGCTCTGGCTTGGCTTGGCTTCTTGCTAACTTTTGTTTCTTAGTTTGTGGTATGGTGGAAAATGATCTTTCTGTTCAATTTACTTTTTTGGTTTCCTATTTAAAAACTAGAACGCCGAACAAAACATGTTCTTCTAACTTCTTCTTCTTCTCGCGGAGAAAGTTTATTATGATCCCTGGCTAAACTCTAAATTATTCTGGAGGAGTTTTCCCCCCACCACCCACCACTGTACTTTTACAATGCAATGAGTTTGGTTTCCTCTTTTGTTCTTGTTCTTATTTGCTTATTTTAATGAGACGACATGCATCCAACCCAAACCAGACCAGAGCAAGACACTACACCACCACCGGCATCCTCTTCTGGGTTTCCCAGATGGTTTTATTTAGTTGAGAGCTGAACAAATCCCACAAAATTTTCTCCTCATCTTTGTCTCCGTCCTTCCAAAACGGCCAACCGAATTTCTCACGGAGGAGAAAGTATAGGTTGGAAAGCTTGGTTGGTTGAGTTGCGGCTCCTGTTCTATTTCAACCAACTGAAATAACAAGATCATTGTAAAAATAAAGTAAATAACGATCTCCTTTTTTACAAGAATTGCTGAGCAAGAAAATGGAAATGTTGGCAAGGAACATGTCTTCTTTTAAAGAACATCATCATCATCATCATCTCTCCCAATCCAAAGCACTCCACTTTACTCCCGTTTTTATTGCGAAAGCTTCACATCTTCAAATGAAGTTGTGAAATCTTCAAGGCAAGACACAAATAATCTACCTTCATTTATAACTCCATCTTGTGAAGGATTCTATCCTATTAGCTTACAAATCCTGGTGAATGAGATGGACTATGGATATTTTCTAGCTTGCTTTTCTAGTTGCCACTCTTTCTGTTTGCTTTTGCTTATAATGCTTACATCTTCCGCTTTGTTCAATTAATGTGGCAGATGGACAGACAGGAACTGCCTCAGCGAGAAATCTCCCTTGTAACAAGATTCATTATTCAAATACCCGTATATAAATTGTATCCGGCGCTCTCTCCTTCAAATTTCACAACACAATGATTAAATCTCCAATCGAAATCACTCTCTTTAATGCTGGAAATCTAGGCCGCCTTGAGAATTCTCTGATAAAATAGGCTCACTTTAATTGAATTCTATTCAACATTCAGTCTTCTTTCTCCCTTCTGCAGTTAGGCTGTATTTTTTAGTCTGAAGTCTCGTTCTATAAATTCGTTGCTTCAGTTTCCTTTCATTTCATCATCATCATCATGTTTGCAAGTGAAGGATTATATTGTTGAGTAAAGTATCCTGTTAAATATCCTGAAGAAAAAGTGGAGAATTTAAGTGGGTGATGGAAAGAATAGATATCATAAACTGGTATGATAACAGCGGCAGCAGCAGTAGCTTACTCAAAGAGTCGGTTGCACAATACAATACAATGCAATACAACTACAACTTTGCTTTAAGCCCAAAGTTAATTTCTTTCCTCAAACCATCAAAATTCACTCCTGTTTCTGACAGCATTGGATAGATGATAAAGTCGGTAGAAAATCTAATTTTTATACTCCAAATAGAAAGTAATGAAAGATTTCTAAAAGAACTCCCTACTGTTTCATATATATTAAACTACGACTTACGAGTAAACCAGCTAGTCTTGTCTATAGAAGGAATTTCATGGATTTTAAAATTGTCTCTTTGAATTATGTCGGCGATACCCAAAATGTATCTAGGTGGTTAACTTTTATATATACCATGTTAAAAGAATGATCTACGCTCAATTATAACATGTGATAATTTTGCCTCTAATAGAAGCTAATCAGACCAAGATGTACATATTTTCATCTAGTCGTACAGCTAAATACTTAAGGGACAATCTCTTTTCACTTAACTTCAACAAAGAGAGGTAGGTACATAGTAATCAAGGTTGGAATTCTTTAATACTTTCATTACCAACCATTTGATATCTTCCTCACGCAACACCGCTCCCAATATATTTCTCCAATATTAAATTACTTAATTAGGGATTCTGGTCAGTAGTCAGTGGCTCTTTGCTAAAGTTTAAAAAATAAATTAAGTACGTTCCGTGTTCGTATTAGACTTTTAAAACGGACATGTACTTCACACAAAAGTTCAAGCTTTGAACGGAACACCAGAAAAAATTAAGATACCAGGCAGACCAGGACCAGGTGCTCAACTGAGCGTAATGACCCGCTCCATCTACGAAAGTACACAATATTTTGAACGGCTGCAAATTTTCGTTCATTGTAAACCCTTATCACGAACTGCCTCCCTTTTTCACTAAAATGTCCAGGAACATTGCCTACAACCATTTGACCATCAGAAATGTGTCTCTATATGTGCCTCAGCTTCTACACTACCACCATCATGAAAAAGCTGTGAAAGTTGAAAGGCTCAATGACCAACTTTGGGGGAAAGCGCACAGTTGTTTGCCCTTGTTCTTGTTAGTAAAAGGAAAGCGGTGCGCTATCACTCAAAACCAAAGAGAAAAAGGCTTATAACCAAAAAGTAACCTGGCTTGGGTATCGGATCGGATTGCAAGCAATCATGGTCGCCTCTTATTCCACTTGAGTCTTGTCCATAAATTTTGTATCTTTTTCATTTCGGACAGCTCAATGGGGATTTTTTTTGTCTCTCTCTCGCTCTCTTACTTTTCCCTCACTTTCTTTCATTTCATGGTCTCCGTTAAAAAATCCCTCCCTCCGCTCCAAGTGTAAAAGAGAAGAAGTTGTAGCTGTAGCGTTACACAAATGACTAACATGATGATGATGAGGACGTGAGCTAGCAAAAGATAGATAGATATATTTGAGTTGAACCAAGTTGTAAGATGTTCGCTCGCACACCGGATGCTGTGGCGGCACCAGCCTAGCAGAAAAAAGTGAAACGTTAGCGTGGAATGGAAGGGACGTGGAACTGCATCAAGTAACGAGAGACGAAAATGCTAAACTGGGTTTAATGCCTCTTTGCTCGTTTCTTGAGAAATCGTATGGATGTGATCTATAGGTGCTCATGGATGCATGCACGTTAAATCCGGTCCTGATCTCGAGAATCCTTTTTCCCGCTTTCAAACTCATCCTCGTTGATATATTTAACTATAGCATAATATCACATCAGTACAAGCTGTAAATGTAGGGAGATTATGAGTGAGTGAGTCTTTTAAAATTTACAATTATATCATGTGATGTAACATGTAAGCTATAAGTTTATACCCGTATGTTTCTAATTCCTTGCCCTGCTTTGTTGGATTTAAGGTTTAATAGCTTATTCATGAAACTTGTTAGCCTTAATTTGCATAAACGGAGAATTAAATTGCGCATGCAAACTGCCGATTTTTTTTTCTTCCTGTGCCATAATATGTGAATACACTATAAGTTACACATTGCTGTTACTTTGTTTCGATATTTGTTGAGAATGTGTGTAAGTGTACTAATTTCCTAAAAATTCTTTCTGAAAAAGTTTCCAGCTCGTAATCTCCATGAAGCCTATACCGATTCAAAGTCTCTTTCAAATGCATTCATCCAACTTCTACTGGTTTTTTCTCTTTCATTGGATTCCATTCGTATTCACTTGTCCCAAAAGTAGCAATTACTTACTGAGGAAATCCCAAAGTGGAACAAATCTCATTTTGGAGGAAATATGTGTGAAACGGAATGAAGGAGCGGAATTGTTGAGCTGAAATAATTTATTGAGTTTTTCTCTCAACTCTCAACCCCACCAAACCAAATCATACCAACTAAACCCCTCATTTGTATTGTGTTTCGCATACAAAATTAAAGTTACTACCTACATTACCTACCTGTTTTTATTCATTCCATTATTCCATGATGAAATTAGAGATAAAGAATTTTGTGCACAAGGTGTAAATTAAAGTTTATGAATAAGTAATGAACGCCGGAGATATAACGGAATAAAGGGAGAAACTCCATTCCAAATTGGCTACACAAGTTTCGCTAATAGTTTTTATATCCTTTTGGAGAATCTCTTGAAAAGCATGTTGACTACTAGTAGTAGTAGTAGTCAGTAAATTCAAGGCAAAGCACATGAGAATGAGCAGCTAAAAGTTAAGCTCAAGCCAAAGAATGAAAAATCTTTCAAGAAAGTCTCTGTGTTGACGATCCGCCTCAGCTCAGAGTACAATACAATGAAGAAACTACTAACTGCATTAGAGAGAAAGTATGTGAAGCCTAGCTGACTTTTTCTTTTGCTAAGCTTCCTTTCGTGTACGTAACTCTCACAATTTCCGCTCTCCACAAAATCCGCCTTTCAACAAGAATATAAGCCGACGACAAGAAGAGCTTTGAGGACACTCGGAAGCTTTCTACCAAGATAAAAAGAGAAAAGGTTGGAGAATGAATGTGGGTCAGCAATCCTGATCTCCTTTGTTTCTCATCTCAGCGCCTCCGTCTCCAAAACTTAGCCTTCTTTTTCTTTTTTAAAAAAAAAGTTAATCCCTCAGATATGTACGATGAGTATCATCATTATTATCATCAACATGAACATCTTTACCGTTCGTTATTATCGTCATCGTCAGCCTCTAAACCAAGAGCAAAACAACATAAGCATCTGCTCATCTTTTTCATGTTTTCATGCATAAAAACTTTGCAGCCTTGGCTTAAAGTAAGTAGCCTTTTGTTAACGGCTCTTTGAAAAAGATGAGATAAAGTTGGTAGTTGGTGTTCAGTCGAGTCGAGACCTAACCTAACCGCCCGGCGGCTCCAACTTTTTTCTTACTTGGTTTTGGCTTGGCTTGGCCTAGCCTGGTCATCAATTATTTGTCTCATTATTGACAAGAGATACGGAAATAAGGGAAAAGTACATGACAGTTGACAGTCTCCAGCTTTTTCAATTCAATGAGAATGAGACTGACTGATGCGCTACTCTCAACGGGAACGGATGCGGACCAGAGCAAAAAAACTGTTTGTTTGATTTCATCGAGCATTAATGTATTTTGAAGGGGTGCTTATGTAGCAGTAAAAGAGAGGTACAACTTGTAAATAGAATATTTACAATTGTGAGTGGGAGCAAGAGAGAAAAAATTACGTTTTCTTCACTTCTCCACGTCGATATCAATGTCACACTCAGCTCTTCTCTAAGTCTTCTTTATGTAAGGATGTGCAAAGGGATTTTTAGAGAGAAAGTTGGGAAATGGCAATTGGTGGCACACTCGCCGTCTGGTTCTGACCCTGTTGGACGGGACGGAGCCTCCATAAATATTCAAGTTACGTTATGTAAGAGAATTGCAGCATCAGCAGCCCATACTGCTCATACTTATGTTACCTTGGGTGGAAACTATGGTGAAATACCATGGAATTATTTTAGTAGAAAATGCATAATTTCTTGTAAAGTGCAGCAGAAAAGCACATCAGTGTTTATATCTTCCATTCATTTTAACACCCCCGGAAATATTCATGAAGGCCATTAACATTAGCTAGAACACAACACAACCTACAACTACAAAACCTACCTATGTTCAGCGCCACTCAACCGATGAAAACGGTCTCCAAAAAAATGGGATCATAACTTCATCTTCAACTCAACTCTTGCTCAACTAACTCCGACGAGGATAGACCCATGCAGCTTTTAATGTAGCAAAAGTACTTCCGCTTACAACTCTCTCATCTCAACTACTCCTTCTTCTTCTTCCTTCCAAGCAAACTACAACTACTCTCTCAAGTCTCAACCCAAACCAACCCAATCTGGATCAATAATAACAATAATAATTTCCTGTTTGAGAGTTTTCCTATTACTATCCTGATTTTACACGTAATATAACCAGAACCAGACGACGACCACCAAGCTCAACCATGTACAAATTTCCAGCCGACATTACATCCTCTTTCACCAAGAACCCAGTGTATGAAGAGTATGTCAAAAAGAATCGAGGAGACTACCGCTTTTTGAGATGTGAGTTCCCTCAACTAATGGGATGGAACGCATTAAGACGACCGGAATGGCTTAGCCGATCCCTTAAATATCCTTATTTTGATAAACCATATGGAATCCAAGCACGAAATCAAGAGCGCCTCATGAGACCTCACGTAAACAGAGTCAAATTCTATCGGGACTCGGATGAAACTCATTCCATTTTGAAAAAGGCGGACATCTTTTTGGATGATAAGTCTCAGACTCCAATGCCATGGGGTGAAGTTAGGGTACGAATTAAAGCATCCAATTGAATATTCATTCACTTTTATTGACGGCGTCATCATCATACAATCAACATATATATTCATGATGATCATGATCATTACAGGTTGGGAATTGGAAGAAAAATAATAATTTGCCAGTCCAAGTCAAAATCTTTGATAAATCCAAACCCGAGTGGGAAACTGAGGATGCTTTGCTATCTCTAGAGATCTGCAAGAGTAAATCAATAGGTCACGTCAATTTCGTTCACTATTATGGCTGTTTGGAAAACAAGCTGATGAAGTACCACATTTTCGAGCACCTCTCCCGCGGAAACCTCCTCGATGTTTTGAGATCCGAATCAGGAGCCAAGCTGAGTGATGACATAATCAGGAAAATGTTTTGCCAAGTGTTATTTGCAGTTAGTCATCTACACGATAAAGATATGGTGCACAGGTGTGACAACGTTATCTTTTTCCCTTTTAAATAATTTTTTTGACGATTCATTTTATAATGCTGAGAAATTCTTCAGAAATCTGAAACTGGAGAACGTCCTAGTTGGAGAATACTATGATATCCGTATCCAAGGTTTGGCTTTCCTTGAAAAAACCACAGCTCAAAATCGTGGGGATCCTCAAACCATTTCCCGCACCAAATTCAGTCTTGACTATGGTCCCAAAAAATATCGAAGTCCGGAGCGCATGAAAGGGCTCGGATTCAATCCGCTCCTTGATCAAGTTTGGGGAATGGGGGTGATCCTCTACTCAATGTTCCACCGCAAGTTTCCCTTCACATTTGTTGAAGGGGATAAGGATCAAATTGATAAGGTGATGGAGCGAGGAACTCTCTACCCCCGAGTTTCCTATTCTCCCGGCCTGATTCCTCTTTTTGATGCGATATTTTCTGCAGAAGAGAGTCGCCCTAGAACTTGGGAGCTTTTTGATTTTGATTGGATTCTCGGAGATCCGGATACCCCTGCTATGAAGAAAGCTAACGCAATTGGACGCTACACTCATGAGAAAGCTAAAGCTATTCTCAATGAAAAGGCAAGAATGCTCAAGATCCGGAAGCAACTATTTAAACGCTACCGAATGTTCCGAACGGATATGCTCCGCCAACCTAATTTCCAAGTTGCTGAGATGGGGAAAGCAAATAAAATGTTGGATGCGGCAGAAGGACTCATTGGACACAAGCCATTTTTACAGCATGAGCTTCCCTACAACTTCAATACTCTTCATGATTATGAGAAGCTTCATAAAAATGAGTACTGGCCATCCCTCTTCCAGTTCAACCCGATTAAGTGCAAACACCTTGGAATTAGAAGGTTGTATTGTAATATTAACCCAGATCCTAAGGACATGGTCGGCAATTTGTTAAAATTGCAAGACAAGAAGATTAAGCAGTATCCTGTTCCTCCGCACAAGAATGATCCACCCAAGAGGCCTCCACTCAATCTAGAATATTTGGATATAGATGATTACAAACTTTGAGAAAATTGCTGACATTTCTATTCGCTTCTCTGCAAATCCAAACTTTCGAGTACTTTTCCAGTTTCACATCATTAAAACACGGGTGAACGCCATGTCAGCTCGGCTCAACTCTACTCAACTACATTCCATCCTGATCCCATCATTTATTTCCAACAAACAACCAACTAGTTTCATCATGGACGGAAGAGAATCATCATCAGCCTCAGCATCAGCGGAATTTCTCATCATCTCCACGCCGGAAAGTAGAACATGGACTCACTTTTCTTTCGCAATTATGAACGTAGTCATCCAGTCTAACTTCCAAAATGCAAAAAATACTTTTCTCGCATACTTTCCCAACTAAATCTACTTGATCTCCAATAAAAAGTATGAAATACACAGAAAAAAAGTTTATTCCTACATTTTACGTGCATACATGGTTAATAGTTTTGAGTGAGTAATACGTCTTTGAATTTTTCCTGGGCACATGAAATTACTGTAAACCGGTTAGATTTGACATCGTCCATTTCTCTCATGAGATAAATAGTAAAAACTTTTGGTGCAGGTTTTTATTACTTGTTCCCATCTTCATTCATGTTCCAAAGAGATCAAACCAAAGTCGTTAGGTAGAGGTAGAGTTACTTGATAAAAAAAGTTAGATTTCCTGGTTTGGTTTGGTTATCTCCTCATTTCTGGATAAAAATTTGGTGGGACGTACGGGAAAAGAGAGTATGACTAGAGCAACTGGATAAGTAGAGAGTAAAGTCATTAATCTCCCGATGATTTCTTTTGTCCCACGTCCCACCAATGGATCGTTAAAAAAGTCTCTCTTTTGGGGGAATCTAATCTAATGAAATGGTCCCTTGTGAGTCATACTTTTAGACTTGTCTTTTAAGTTTGGTTTGGTAGCTCGCAAGGTACAACTGGGGAAAGCACTATTTGAATTGTATAAATAGATTAGTTATGATTAGCGTATCATAAAAAATTATTACTTTTAGTTTTGTTCCGAGTTTAGTTGCTGAGTTAGTCGGCCGTTGCTTCACTCGCTCGCTCGCTTTGGGTTGTAAAAGGGTTATCCATCATTAAAACAGGAGACTAGGGTTGAGCGATTACAATGCCCACTATAATTTTGTAATCTGTCCCACTACTGCGACCTGTCATTTAGGTTGGTAGCTTGGTTTCATTACATGGAAATTATAGGCTGCTCATTAGTCCTCCATGAACTGATTTTAAGATTACAGCTATGGATTCTCGATTGTCTTGGGAAAGAAATTGGTGGGTACAGCAAAAATGTGAATAAAAATGCAATGTTACTTCTGACTGTTCCCTGCTGACGCTGCGATGAAAATTTATCGTTGCGTTGGTTGGATCGGTTGGGTCAAATCGAAATTCGGCTACATTTGATCTTAAATAGAATGGATGGAATGGACTACATTTTGTGTTTGTGTGTGAACTACATACGTTAGGCACAGAATTCCTCCTGCTGTATCGTTCCGCGTCATTTTCCTCCAAGTTCAGTTGAGTTGTTGTTGTTGTTGTGTTGCGTTGTGGGTGAATAAGTCTTCTTTATTGCGATGTCATGCACAAAATTAAACTTGTATGAACTTGGGGGAAAGTGAAAGCTTCCAAAAAAAGAGCACAAAACATTGTGTTTGTTACTTAGGTCTTGCCATGGAATAAAATGTGAATGAAATAAAAACTAATGCATTACACGCACTGAACAACATTCGTACTTTTTTAATGCCGTAGTAGCTACTGCAATGCAGACTCGCAGAATTTTTAACAACATATTACACATGTATTTTCTTAGTAGTACCTGTTCGAAATAGAATGGAAAACTTATCTTTGCATTACATATCTTTTTTGGCATACTTTAACGTGATTAATTAGTTTGTAGAATTCTTAATAAGGTACTATACGGTAGGTCCTTCTACGGTCATTATGTGAAGCTTTATGAAAGATAATTAGCATGTACAATTAGTTTCGAATGTATAAAAAACTTAAATAAATTATGGTTAAATCGTACGGGCAAGACAATCGCTAACTTATATGACGCTTTAAACAAACTCAGCATTTACTTCGCTGCTATTTTTGTTGCACATACACAATTTCTCTTTTTGTCCACGTCAACACGTTTAACGTAGTTTCATTATGAAAAGAACTAGTGCTAAATGAAAGTTGTAATGCTTTGGAATTCAAATAAAAATGAGTTGACTTTGTAGGTATTTCTGTTTTTCATACTTGAGTGAGGAATGGCATTCCATCCGTCCAGCAGGATGTAAATAATTAGGCATTTAAATATTTAACTCGATCTTATGATTTGTCATCCTTTTGAAATGCGGTCATCTTCAGAGTGCATTTCATGTTATGTACCTGCTTGTAATGTATGATCATGATCATGATGATGAGATGCAAAGCAGAGAGAGTCCATCTAGCTAACCAAAAGCACCAAATTCTACGCTCTCTCCCGATTCGGCCTTTATACAGAACAAACTATATCAATTGGCACTCCAAAACTAACGCATTATCAATCCATTCACTTATCATAATATGAATCATAATATTCATTACTCTTTTAAATATTATCTAACGAACCCTGTTATTGAGAATCTACACGATGATCTACATAGATTACAATTTTGATGTTGTTTAACCAAACATTTTCGGCGTCGAAATTTTCCATACTTTATGAACTACGAAATGACCTTATATAATGCTTAATTAAAATTGAGTAAGTTCACAAATGACTTGTAAAATGCGATATTGACACATTTGTTCTTTTCAACAAGGACTCTTATATAGTTCATACTATCTCAGCATATACATACATACGGAGAGTAAAACTTTTTTTGCATGTCTTATATGATAACAGATAATATGAAAAAGTCAAAGGCATCCCTTTTCCTTTTTATCATCACTTTTATACGCACTATAATTCAGAGTACAACTCAAGGGGCTTCACTTCCAAGAAGAAAAGGGAAAGATTCATCTACCTACTTTATTTGTACATACCATTTCCCTGCCCTTTTCTAGGTTTCCCTATCTTCTTCTTTCCACTTTTTTCTTATTCTTTTGATCACAAACAGATGGGAGCTCTTTATTCAAAAGGAAGGGAATGTTTCTTTGTCCTTTTCTCTTTCCCTTTTTTTCTTCCATTCGAGAATTCGACATTCTCTCAGGGTTTTCATCTTCCATCTTGTTGGTTTGGCCCCACTACACTTTTTACATTATTTTTCTCATCTTGTTCAGGAAACAATAGTAAAGAACTATCTTGTGAAGACCATCTTGTGTCCCTAATAAACTCTGTAGTAGATCCTTTGCTAGAAGAAGATAACAGGAAAAAGGGACAAGACAACGTGTCCTTCATATTTTTTTCTGACGCTTTGTAGTAGTAGTAGAACCCAAACTATTTTCGAAATGTGTTGAGGTGTCTTATAGAGAGGGGAAAAAGATCCTTTGAAATAAGAATCAAATCAAACCAAAACCGAGTCAACCTTTTTTCTGTGGAATTTGATTTGGTTTGGGTTGAACGTCGAACAAGGGGATATCCAGTCAAGTATTTTTTGTGATGAATTTCTGCAGAAAATCAGAAATCACAGAGCATAAAGATAAGTAAGGATCGGATCAAATCAGGGATTTTCTGGTGCTTTCTTCTGGTAGCGTTGTTATTTGATTATTTGCAAGAATTTTTGTATATTTCTATGACTTTATTGCTATCACCCTACTTTTTTAAGTGATGTTGCATATAAACGCCGAAAAATAATTTGGTGTAGTCAAAATTCGGCCAAAGAAAGTACAAAGGCGGAAGTCATTTCTCATCTTATTCACATTCCATCGCTCTGTTTCTGAAATATTCTATTAGCAGAATAAATTGCATATTATTCAAAAGATGAAAAGCTAGCAAAAGTTTCTAAAACAAAAGTACGCTTCTTTCCCTCCAACTCATTTAAGTTGCTTAAGTGGGGTTTACTGCTTACATGGTGAAAAGGAAAGATTAATAAGCATGAAAGCTACATAAGTAGATATGTAGATAGGAGCGTCGGAGAAAGAATTAACAAATGAAAGCAAATTGGATCTGACAGGATCACAATTCTTCTCCCGTTTCTCTACACAAGTGAGTGAGTCAAAAGCTCATTTTTCATGGGGTAAATTTGATGGTGAACTAGAAAGTGAGGGATAAAAGAATGCTCCACTTTTCTAACTACCAAATGCTCTTCTTGTCTGCTGGATACGGAGCCCAGAACAATAGATGCTAAATTAGACTAACAAAGGATGCGTTAGCTAGATGAAAATTTGTGTAATGGAAAATGACTTGCTGTTGAGTAAAGGGCGGCTAAACAAACAATTTTTATACGTAAAAAAAATAAACTACCTTTTGGATTAAATTAGAGGCTGAAATCGTTTTTACAAGATCAATTATAATTATAAGGATATATTAGATAATCGTTCAGCGAACCAGCAAAGTACGTAAAACTTGTTTTATTTTTATAGATTTTAATTAAGAATGTAATTTTATCATACATTTTCCCCATTTAAAACCACACAAAAATTTGGTCACCTCGCCTTGATAAAATAAAAAAACATCGCTGGTGATATTAGCGCTCATAAAAATTTTAAATGTTAAGATTTTAATAATTTATTTGTACAGGTCATAGCTATGGGTCAGTTGGTTCATTGGATTTGCTATAATTCTCCAACCATTCAAAAAATCAATCACAATTTGAGTATTGGTAGCACCTCATGGTTTTAAAGCGTATTCACTGTTGATTTGCTTATCTTGACATCTCTGAGTGCCCATTATTACATTTGATGTATAATACAAAAACTGGGATACAAAATGGACCACATCAGATCCCAACAAAATCTTTTATTTTATTGTAATGTCCAGCTCAAAAATTCACACTTTATTCGTGGTCATTTTGAAACGCAATACGCCAAAAAATACTCACTCACCTGCAGTGAAACCAAACCGATTCCAATAGTTTTTACCTTGGAAGTTTACTTCCAAATGACAACACTTGAGTGTTCTCATATTTTAGTTACGTAGAACTGACAATGAGTAATGGATCTCATTGTCCCATTTGTCAGAAGCTGTAAATCACATGATTTCCTCAGAAAGACCATCATCACCACCACCAACATCATCGCTACTGTAAAGTAAAAGGGCGAATTTTTCAGGAATAATAACACTTGTCTAGCTACAACGACTATCTCATTTTTTTTCGTTAACGCGCAGGTTGTGTAAATTGTAGATACTTTTGAAGGAGTGCAAAGCGTTGAAATATCTAGTTAAGGATATAGTTAATTTACCTAATTAACCACAAAAAAAGCATTTAGTAAAATGAGTTACTAGATCTGTTCTATGATATTATGGTACTCCCACTTGTGTTTAGTCTGCGGTCTGAATAATTCCCATATTTCACTTGGCACTCACTCATTTTCCAAAGTAAACAAAGGAATGCTAAACACTAAGCCTTCATTTTGGGAAATGAGTCAAATCCTCCTTCCATCTAGGTTCGGAGTAAATGGTGCGTGTAATTTCCAAGCGTATTATACATTCCCGCAACCAACTTTTGTGGGATGATGGTAATACACCAGACAATACGGTATTTTCTTACATAAATCCAATCCAAACAGTATGGGGATCTATTTCGCATGATTAAAGGAGTAGAAAGGAGTACATTACATTGCATAATACCAAAGCAAAGTAACCTAGCATCATCCTATAAAACTGGCGGCTCAACTGGAATATTCAGATGCTAAATTTCATCGTACATTAGTTCAAAATGAACTACTTAAGTTGTCTTGAGTTGTGCTTGCACTATACAACTCAACTCGGCTGATCCGTTCCTCTCAACTCGCTTTCTCGTCTAGCACAACTTTTTTTATGCTTCACATCCACTTATCTTTATCCTTTCAAAAAAATATGTTGAAGCTTAACCAGAATGGACTTTAGTCTACAAAATATTGGATTACTCTAAAGCGCCTACGTACGCCATGCATGCTCTTCTGCATCCACATTCACATCTATCAACCACCAACTTCCATGAATTTTATGCTGTCATCCATCCAGAAACGAACGAGTTTGGGAGAAAGGGTAACATTTTAACATTTTTTGCGGGACATTTCACTTGTCTTCTCTAGATAATATGGAGTGGGTAGGAGTTGAAAGGGTCTCTGTCTTCCAAACAAATTCACTTTTTTTATAATGTCCAGTATCGGCAGTTTTTCGGGCTAAGAAAGAAAAATGGATATAAAAACTTCATGTTTTCTATCTC
Organism: Orchesella flavescens; assembly: GCA_964034955.1. Classification (NCBI taxonomy): domain Eukaryota; kingdom Metazoa; phylum Arthropoda; class Collembola; order Entomobryomorpha; family Orchesellidae; genus Orchesella; species Orchesella flavescens. The sequence goes on from OZ035956.1 coordinate 15,270,653, forward strand.
TGATAGAATTAAAGTAAAAATACATAGAATGATGGGAAGTTTGATGATGCTTTCTGAAAAAAGTGGCACTCCACAAACTTTAAATTTATTGGAGTGGATGTGGACGTGGAGATGGAGCAATATTCATATTTTCTACCCATTCATTTTAATAAAGTCGAAAAGACCGTACGACGTCTTATCTTATCAAGCGAAAAATATAACGGAATCGTACAGTAGCCTCGCCTCGTTCGTCGTTGGTAATCCACTTCAGTTTGGTTCAGTTCAGCATATAAAAAAAAGTTGTCATCTTCATCTTATCTTGTTCTAAAAATAAAAAAGGGGAAAATCGATCCCATTACTATTTCCTCTCACAATCAATATACTCCTCCCACCCGTGAATTTATTCATATGTGTGTGTTCTACTCTCGTTCTCTAAACCATGATGATTTCAACAGCTCATTTTCGCTTTTCCCAAGAGAGAAAATCTTTATATGAATGAATCTCTATCTCGGCTATTACTGCACTAATGTCACTTTTGATTAGAGCACCAATGAAAATAATGCATTTGGCTAGGCTCCAAGCAATTTGCACCCCATTTTATGAATACAAAAAAAGTAGAGCAAAGTAAATGGGAGCAACCACACAATAATGTGATTAGGATGCCCCAAAGTTGGGAAAGTAGAGAAAGGAAAAATGAGACGAAAATTTCATCATGAAACTTTCACTTCACGACGCTTTCCTCACACACAGCCAGCCATCTAGCCAACTTCCAGAAAACTAAAAGAAAAAATTCGTTGAGGGTCGTCAAAGTTCTCCACCTTCACCACAGGAGTCGTGTCGTGTTCTTTCTCCTTTTGAGGGAAAGTTGCTTCCATTTCACAAAAAATTTGGAGAGTAGACAAGCAGGCAATTTTCCCTTTTAAACCTTTATTTTGGAACCAGTAGCTTTTCCTATTGTATTCTCACCCTAACTCATCATATCATCATCATCATCGCGTTACGCACACACAAATCCTCTTTCAGTTTTTTTCTTGTATTTCCTCTCTCTTTCCCATGCAATATTCGGTCTTGTTCGCTACTTCCTTCCGCTCTTTCTCTGTTTCCCTTATTTCATTCGAAAACCAGCAGGCAGACTGCTTCATCTATCTCATCGGCCCTTCAACATCACCATTATATTCAAAATATATCTCTAACGTGTATCTAACAAGCACGCAACCATCTACTTTCTCCTCCAAATTTACAATACATTTTTCCTTTCTCCAACAAAAGTGAGCCACATCCACACTCCCGCTTGCTTTCACTCCAGTGAGTTATTGATCGTGAACGGAAAAGAGAGAGAAAAAGACTCCTTTTTTCTACTTTCCTCTACAAGTTTCTGGGTTATATTGTGTTAGTATTAGTCTAGTAATAGACCTGTATGCTCTAGCTCCAACAGCTCCAACTGCTCATCTCTTTTCTCTCTTGGTTCACATTAAAAACAAGAACAAGAGTGTTTAGATAGATGGAATGAAAATAACAAGAGTGTTGCTGGTTTGGTTATGCATGATAAATAAGTTGAAAAAAGGGCAGGCATGGTTCCTAGTTTGGTGATGCATGCATCAGTATTCAATTCAACTCAACTCAGAAGACTATTATAATTCCAGGAGAGAAAAAAAGTGGAATAATCTTTTGCCTCCCGTGTGCAACAAGAGACACTCCTTCCATTTCCATCCTATTCAATCCTCTACCTAGTATTTTTGACTAGCGAGCGAGAACTCGGTCTTGGTCTTGTTCTATAACACACTTTTTTGTCTTCTCCTCGAGAAAATTTTTTAATATACATAATATTTGCTTCACTCTTTCTCTTATGTATGCAAAGCAAAAGGGTATGTATATTATTATTTGTTATGTTAGAGGTACAAGCTACAGGAGGAAAGCAATACACACACGAATTCATAAGCGAATGATTCACTTGAGGCGCACAAGAGCAGCAGAGCGATCCTTTTCCCTTCTTCTTTGCGAAATTGAAAATGTAATCGCTTGATGCTTTGTATTTTGAATATGTTACACGACAGTATTGATATTTTAGGCCGTGGCATCATGGCATGCCATGCCATGTGTAGCCACATGGTATCATGCTCTTCTTATTCCTCTTCATCCTATGAACTTTTGGAACACATGACAAAATGATGAAAATATAAATATGCTTATAGAAAACGGTGGTTTTATATCTATACTATAAAAGGGAGTATAGTAAAATAGTACAGTTTTTTTCTATTTTTGGAATCAACTTTTATTTCAAAAGGAAAGGAGCAGCAGCTCGAGTAGATGAATGGATTGCTCAGCATGACTCGGATTTTGCTTTAATTTTTTTCTAGTATACTACCACTTTTTTCCAAAGAAAAGAAACTGCTGAGTGTGCATCATTTTAAGAGAGAGGTGAGCTGTGAGCTGTGAGCAGAGAGAGCATTATAAGGAGGTATAAGGATATAAGCGCGTCTCGACTCGACTCTTTTTTATTATAATAATACTCATCTGGTTTGGTCTTGGTCGGGCGTTGGAAAAGTTCACTAGAGATAGATTGAAGGGTTTCACTTTCTTTCATGGGAAACATCACCACCATACGTACATATCCCCACGTTTTTGTGATGGGAAGGAGTTAGTTGGAGTTGGAGACCCGGAGTGAAATAAGAACCATTTCATTCTTGGAAAATGGGACATTACCCTGCATAATAGAAATATTAGACGGGTTTACTGTATTTCTTCTTGGGAAAATAAATGGGACGTGAGCACATGAGAATGCTGCGTATCTAGTTTAGTGTGCCTATTTCCTACATACTTTATTTCCGTTTCGATTAAATCACCATCAAATCCTCGCTTGATTCGCATTATTGGCTCAGTTCTACTTACTACTTAGTAGATATTATCCTCATCGTAATATCATATCATATCAGAACTGGCTGGCGCAAGCTTACACAGCTTTCCTTTCAACATATTTAAGTAGAGCCAGCAGCAGCCTGAAGAAAAATATATATACATACACAACTCTTCAAAACAAACAGCTGCAAAACCAAAACCAACCGCACCACAAGACAAGAAAATGAAGAAGGAGAAGCGCCCTGCTGTCTGTCTTCCGAATGCAATTCCTACTCGTGCAAAACCCTACATTTTCTTTTATCCAACTTCAACGTTGCTTGATATATGTATATATATTCTATCCGAAAAAAATCTCACATTTTTACCGCCTCGCGTTTCCCATTCGTGAAAACCGGACAGGAATCGTATCCACATGGATGGCGTTGATATTATACGTACATTATACATACTTTGTAGTCAACTGCTTTACACTCATTTTCCCTTTTTTACTCCCCATTGAACTTGTAATATGTTCGCTTCAAACTTCTAAATAACATACAAAGTTTCATGAGTAGTGTAATCATCATCATCATCATCATCACATCATGTTCTTCTTCTGCTGCTCTCGTTCTCATTTCATCAACGAAAGCTAGCAACTGGTTCTGGTTCGTGATATGATGTTGGATGTGATGTCCGGTGGTGATATGATGATGAGGCTATGGCTAGCATAAGTAAGATCTGATCCTTTTCCCATCGTCATCCTTGCTCGTGACGAGGGAAATAACTCTCTTTTCCCAACGCACACGGCAGACACACACACATTGTCTGTGCCAACGCCAAGTGGAGCCATTACATCCCGTCATATTTTTCCGTGAGGATTTTCTCCCATCCCCAAATATTACAGGAAGATGCATCACATCACATTATATCACATGCATGTGGATATAAATTGAAGTCGACTAGTTGGCTATTATTACATACGGTCGTCGAAGTTTCCAAGTTAGTAATGTTACGTTACGTTACGTGTGGATGTGAAGAGAAAGAAGGTAAGGTGATGGGATGGAATGGGATGGGTTGATAGGATACTTTTCAGTATTCCTGTTGTTGAGTGACTTTGCGTGCATGCATCCTCTTTATAATAGCTGATGGATATCAATATACCAAGCCAAACCCAAGACAAAAGGAGAAGTGAAGAGCCCAAGAGAATAAAGAGCTATGTTCTTCTTCTTTTTACTACAGAATACATAAACTCACTTTTCTCCATATAGATAGCTAGGTAGATCTCTTCATCTTCTTCATCTCCTGGTTTGGTCTTTCCAAAGTTGCTTGAATTTCCAGTCTAAAATCAGATAGGAAAAAGGTTTGAGTGACTGGAAATATAAAAGGGTTTGTAGTATAGTAGAATTGCAAGAGAAAGTAGAGTAGGGCTCTCAAATTGTGCAGTTTTTTCTAAGGTGGGAGAAGGTTGCAAAGTAGTTTGTAGGTTGGATAAAAGGGTTGGGTAGAAGGGAATATCATCAGCGTACTACTTTTTCCTCATGTTTTTATTTCATTCCGCACACTTCTCTACCTCCATTCCATTCCATTCCACTTTTCCCATATCTTGGCTTTTATGGGTGCCATTTGTCTCTACGAAACTTGCTTGAAGGAAGAAGTGAGTAAGTGGCGGTGATGTCGGATGTTGGTGGAGGTAGTAGTAGAGGTAGGTAGTTCTACATCAACTAGCTCAATTGCTCCCTTTGTGTCATTCAAGACGTGAGTTGTGTAAGGAAAAAAAAGATTTTTGTGGGTGGATTGCCGAGGATTGGAGGAGAAATAAGTATAAGTTGGGCTTTGGGCTTTGTCGGGCTTGAAAGGGAAAGGACGAGGACGAGTGAAGGAAGAGGTTTTAGCTGGAGGAGAAACAAGAAGAAGAAGCATCGAAATTGGAGGGCGAGACAGCAAGGTAGAAATCGAAATCAGGTGATTTAAAACGAGGAGGAAGTATATGCACAAAGCAATTGTGAAGGTTACGTGATTTTGACAAAGAGAAGAATAGGGATCGAGTGAGCTATAAATCTGTTGAAACAACGTAGATAACTTTGATACATTACGTTGTGAATATTCGAGGACAAAATTGGCTGGTTTTTTATATTAATTTTTTTGCTACAATTGAGCGTTGTTGTAAAATTTTCACACATTTTGTAAAATTCATTGCTACTTAGATTTGTCGTATGTAGCATACTTTATAATGCTTATGACTTCACTGAAAAACATATACGTGATAAGAGTGAAAAGTTTAGAAAGCAGAGGTTTTTAACAAGCCAAAATCTCCTTGTTGATTGACGATAACAAGCCCAATGCTGACACATCACTACTTACTTACACTTTAAATGGGAATACTGCTGAATCTCTCATCTTTTCATCCCATTCAAAATCTCAGATACAAACGATTCAGCAGCGCAGCGTATATCATAGTGATACCCTTTTCTCCCAAAAACGATACAAGGCAAAGATACAAAGATACAACCAAACTTTGCAATTTATTTCCTTTCTTTGGAAGGTCGGTGTCGGTCCGTCGAGTGCTCGTTAAAACTTGCGAAAATTATTATGAATACTTTTCCTCCGTCTTCCCCACTTCTGTTTCTACTGCATTATCACCGCAGCAACTACTATACTAGAGCTCACAGCTTACTCGCCCTTTTCCATTGGCATCGTCACTGAACTGTAATTTGGCTTTGGTGGCCATAATGTTGGTATGGTGTTGGTGTTGGTATTAGTTCGCGTCCGTTGAGAAAAATTTTCTACATCACCAAATCCCTTTGGCCAAGAGCAGCTCGTGCCCAATCTCCAAGAACAATATTGTTCATTGTACATACATGGTGTGGTTTGGTAAAATGAATGATTTTTAAAGCTATAAAAAAAGCTAGACGGCAGGAGGTTCATTTGGCACAGTAGATTGTAGATTTTGTTTCTTTTTCCCATCATCAGCATCATCCACTACCGCCGCTACGACCAAGACCAAACCGAAGAGAGAGAGAGGCCTACACACAGAAGCAAAGGCTGGAGGAACCGTGTTGACTTGAGTCTTGAGTTCTTTGAGTAGTTCTCCATGCACTCTTTCTCTTCCTCGGTTTTAACACGATATATTATTGAATACACATGTAAACTCAGGCTTCAGTTTCACTACAAGCTTTTGCCGTTGTGGATTGGTGTGGTTTGGTGCCGTACGTAGACGTACGTACGTTCGATGCGGTGCAGTAGCTATTTCCAATTTCCTTTGTCGACACCGAGTTTCATCAAGCTGAAGAACCAAGAAAATATAGTGTGTTTTGTTTGTACGCCATTTGGAAGAAATAAGGCTGTATAAGTTTAATATGGGCACCATATGGTTTTGAGTTTGTGAGTGATAATATATGAGAGAATTTGTTTTCTCGTCCTAGTCTTAACTTAACTCGTCCCGACAGTTTTGGGCTTCGGGCTCTTTTCATCCATCTTCTAAACACTGTGCACATTTTTGTTTGAGGCTTTGTTTGTTTATATAGAAGAATACTACGGACATAAAGTACTTTGGTTGGTTTTGCTAACGTTACGTTAGGGAAGGTGTAATTGGGATACAGAGAATTTTCACATGAGATTGTTGGGATTGGGTTGGACGAGGCGTGAAGCGGAAAGGAAAAAATTGTAGTACTTTTTGGTAGTAAAATACTTACCAATTCCAATACAAATACGAATATAAATCTATAGAACATCTACAACACAACAAGTTTCTTTTCTCGGAGAGAAAATAAGAAAGAAGGAACGAAAAAACAGTTTGACTCGTAAAGTAAAGTGTAACGCCTGCTACTACTACTACTGCTGCTCCTTGATGTTGGATAGGATAGGATATGGAATGATGTTTCTTCACGTTATCAAAAAGGATTTGAGTGACGATGGAAGAGGATAAATCGGACGGAAGTGTATAAAAAAGGGAGATATATGCACATAGTTTAATAATGCTATGCATATAAGCCGTTCGGTTTTTTTTGTTCTCACTTTTTTCTTCCTATCATCACGGATCCCGTCCGTCATGTTCCTTTTGTGTGAAAGTAGGCGGTCGCTCGTGTATTATTCCACACTTTTATATGGGAAACAAAAACTGATGATGTGTGTATGTGGCGAGAAAAAAAACCCATAGGCCCAAGTCGAAGTCGAAGTCTTGTTGTCCTGTGTTGTGTTGTGAAAGAGATTTTTCTTGACACTTTCATTCTTTCTCGAATCAAATCACACTCTGCCCAAATTGTACAAGCTAAGTGCCGCACATTTTTTTTTTGAGGAAAAGAATAACAAGAGAACAGGACAGTGGAAAAGTGTTTATTGAATTGAATAAGGTTGAAGGTAGGCTGTGGCTGCAGCAGCACCAGAATTGCTGCTGCTTGCTCCTCTTCCTCACCCGTTTAGACAGTTCACTTCACTCCTGATATGGAGATTGAAAGAGAGAGCAGTGAGAGGATTTTTCTACTGTGCGACGTCTTCTTCTCTCATTCTCTTTCCGCTTTAATGTTTCTCCTCGATCTTCTCTTTCAGCTTTTTCGGTTGGTCCTCACAATAACTCATGTATAAAAAGTGAGAGACAATGCCAAAAAGTTTTTTTCTTCTTCTCAAGGAATCATATAACCAACAGCAGCAGTCACAACCTTCGTATTCATCGGTCTGTTGGTTGGATTGTCGGGTGTGTGTGGTGCATATCGTCATATAAAATCGGCGACAAGCCAGAAAAAAATCGTGAAAGCGGAGACCAAGAATAAAAGTCATATTTGTATGGACAAGTTGATCGAGGAAGAAGCACGGAGACATGCTTCTTTCTTCCCAGTCTAATTATTATTACTAAAAATAATTTTTTCCATGCCCAGTTCCAATTTCAAGCTTTAATAAAAATTTGCAAGATTTAAATAATCACAAATGGGGTTGCAAATTTCAATGGTTTCATGGTTTCATACAGAAAAAGTTTGAATTGTACATATTTATATCGTCGTAAAATATATTCTCATGACTGAAAAAAAGAATTCCCAAAGTTTTCTTATCTTAAAGTTTAGTGTTGCAAGAAAAGTGTAATTAAACTGAAATATTAGACGACGCAAGTGAAATTCTGGCGAAAAATTCTAGCCAAGACTGTGCTTTATCTTCGTACTTCTCTTGACAGAAACCTGATAAGAAAACATTTTTGTCCCACATTCCATCCCCTCCTGCTTCATCATATCTTCAGCAGCTTGAAAAAAATCATCATGACAGAATTCGAGCCTGCAGAAGAGGTATGCGGATTGCTTAAACTATTTTTTTAAAGAAATTTAATGGATTACCCTAATAATTCAAATGGGTAAAAAAACTTTTTTTATCTTTGTAATTGTTTGACACTTTTGTAAAAATAAAAGTAGCTGTATATTACATAATACATCGCATAGATAAAGTATAAATATTGTATAGTACAGATATTGTAGCTTAAGCAGTTGTATATAAATTTGTTCAAGGAGTTTCCTGTATGATGAAGATAAATTACGAAACGGCTTGGGATTCCTTTTCCCTCTAAACGAATTCCGACTTTCCAACTCTTCTGACATCAAAGTGAATAACTAATTAACATGATATGTTACCATATAACAACCCACACGATAAATATACTATGAGCTTTGAGCTGAGTCAAAGAATACTACTTAAAGTAGCTTCCCCTTTAGTAGTTTTAGTTTCCTTTCCTTTTTATTTGCATGCATTTCATATTAATATAAATGCCCGTATAATTTACTTAAACTTCCTGTAACTTGACTACTTCCATTCCATCCCATCCCATCCGTCGTCCTTGTTTCTTGTCTTTTTATGTTAAAGCATAAGTTTAAGTGACTAAGAGTGAAAAGCTCAAGAGAAAAAGAGAGAGAGTAGCAAAAACTTCTCCTTTTTCTTCTCTCAACATATCATAAAACGGTTAAAGTTATGAGAAACCGTCATATTATTCATGAGTGTTATGTTATGTTGTGTTAAGAACTTGGGATATATGTTGCATGGTAATGTAATGCAATGTAATATAATATGACTCAACTTAACGCCGCTCTAGTTTCTCAGCAAAGCTAAACCTTGGTTTTTCCTCAGGATAAAAAGCTCATTTATCATCCGTCTATCTGCTCTGCTGCTGGTTGTGTGTCAAGTGCTGTGTGTGGTGTGTTAAAATCAGGAAATGGGATATGAGAAAGAGCACCCAAACACATGAAAAAGGAAATTGGGTGTGGGAGAAGAGAATGAAAGCAAAAAGAAGGGGAATAATGTATAAAAAAGGTGCTTTTTGATAAGGTGTGATGGAGCCGTCAACTGAGGAAAATTACTCAGCGACAAATCTCTCATATGCTCAACTAAAGGTTGAGCAACTTTGATGCTGCTGGAAAAGGAATTTTTGATGGGTTTTTGAATGTTGATTTTGATTATGATAAATCTCCTCACCAGCAGCTCACCAGAGTAATAATAATAGCTAATATCCGGCTTAATTAGATAATCATTGTCAGCACAAACACAACGAGTTAGTAAAGTATATTATCAAGCTGCTACTGCTACTGCTCTTCTTCGATTATTCACCAGCAAAAGGCATGCTCAAAATCAAACTTGACGGAGATAATCCACTGTAATAAAATAGTTTTTCCGCACATTATATTATTTACTCGACCTAAAATGGAAAATCAGAAGAGAGGAATTTCATTTCGTATCTTGCCCTTCATTTGTCTTTGCCACAAAAAAAACCCATCAAATTCCTTTAAGATGGTTAGAAAGAGAGAGGAAAAGGGAAGTTGTATCTATTTTAATGTCCTTTTCCAAACATTCAACTTTATGTGGTCGGAGGGTTACGACGTGTCGCAAAATAGGAGCCGTGTCCTAAATACGTATATATGCACAATCTTCTTCTTTGTTGTTGATATAGCAAGAGAAGAGAGATATTAGGTGTGTTTGGGCTGGGAGTTGTATCTTTATTTCAACATTCATCCCGTCATGGATGTGTACTGAAAGACAATAAAAAGTGTGTCATTGTCATCATATCATCTCACATTTTCTTCCTTAGCACGAGCAAAAGTAAAGCCTTCCATTCCTTTTGTTCATGGCCCAAGGGACCCTAAAACATTTTATTCATTTGAAACACGAATACAACAATGATGATGATTCCCTCTTCCCCGTTTCTTCAGAAATACTACAAAAGACGTGAGAGAAAGGAAAAAGAAAATGCATCCACAAAAAAAAGATCGTTCAGGAAAAGCTATTATTTCTAACAACATTTGTGTAGATACAAACACACATACACACATGCGATTAAAAAATATATTACCGCTATATTCTTAGGTAACGGCGTATAAATATAACGTACAGAAATTATGACGGTTATGACAACAACGGCCTTGTATGTTGTATAATACTATTCTCAAGCTTGGATCTTGGATCATTTAAGGTATACATACCTATGTTTTTTTAAAAGGGGAAAAACCCCTTTTAAAACTATACACGAAGTACCCAAGGATATATTTGCAGACTTGGGTGATGTTATGTGATGTGATGTGATAGCAGCAGCGTTGCCTTGTAGTTTGTAGTCTCGCTTGGTATGGTGTGGTGTGGTCGGTATGTGACTGTGCGACTCTCTCTAGATAGAAAGTCGTTAGAGTTAAATTAAGTAATAAAATACGGAATGAGTTTCCTAACTAGATTTTCCCTTTCTCCACTTTAGTGCACATAAGGTTGCACCCATAAACATTAATAAGGGAGGGAGGTAAAGAAAAAGGAGTTCATCATGGTTGATGTGTTATTATGCTACTTCGCTAACTCATAACTTTAATCATAATGCGCTCCTCAAAAATTTCAAATTTGGGGCTGCCACTCCATGCATCTGCATCAGAAGGTTGAATTATAATTTTGGTAGATGTGATGGGATTAGTTACCCAGTTGTTTTGCGATTGACTGAAACAAGCGCAGATGGATCGATAAAGAAAATTTTGAGGCTTAATGCCGATATGATTCATATCTAAATTTATTAAATTAGCTTAAAGTCGTAGGTGGTTTTTGGGTCCATATGTGAGCGATTTCAAGAATACTACAAAGTTCTCCAATTGTTGTATTAATTTATTCGTTTATGTTTGACTATGTAAATTCGATTTTTAAAGCAATCTGCTGACGACAAAGATTTTCTAAACGACGACAAACTTTACTTTTTAGAATAATTTCCGATACGGCCAAAATTTTGGTGCGGACTAAAAATGCAGTCCATATTCGGAAACATAATCATCATCTCTTTCACCTCTTCCAAAGCGTATTCTTTCAGCTTTTCCTGAAAGCAGGGAGTGACAGGAGAAGATCCAGTTTTTTCAGTTGAGCTGTAGGATTCTAGATGTCTCGAAAGGAGGTTTACCCAAACCGGTGCGCTTCTCTTTCTTCTCCATTCACTCATGTACTAGTACACATCTTCACTAACTTACTCGCTCGCTCTCTCGTTTCCATTTTTCGACAGATTCTTTTGATGTGGATGCTACTTACTTTACTACAAAGTATGCGAGGCACGCCATGCCATCACGATCACGCAACAAAAGCATTACTTCACCATATATCCGTTTCGCTAAAAAAGGATAGTTGGTACGCAATTGATATTACTGCAAAAAAACTTCCTTCCTTCCCTCATTTTTATCCCGCTGTCTGATTTGCATCCTATCCTATCCTGGTATGGTCTGGTCTTTGCATAATGTAGGATAAAAACGAATCCCAGGAATCAGGTTAGATTGACATGATGTCAGCCCGGTTTTTTGTACAAGACACAAGATCATCATTTCAATTCTACTTCAGGAAGAACTGCATTATATGAAACGTTCAGTATTTTACTAAACTGAGGAAAAGTGCACCAGTCAACAAAATCATAGATAGTTATGCATGAGGATTTGCAAAAGTGGCTCACATCATTCCCATCATCTCAACATCAACTCAATCCCATGCCACCGTTTATTTAACACTTTTCTCTCCCCAATGATTTCATTCGTTTGCTAACTTGTCAAAATAAAAGTCACATTTCCCCCCTTTCTTCACATTTTCCCACCAAAAAAACTGCTGTCGTTTATTTAAGTAACCCCGCATATTAAATTAGATGGAGGAAAGAAAGTGAAAGCAAAAGCAAAAACCCATCTTATTACAAAACCCATCCCATACACAAAAAATTTCTTTCCCTCATTTCTAATTTACTCCTCGTCTCTTTTTTCATCCTCAGTCAAGTGACCCAGTCAAAATGTCAAAGCATTTCCTTCAATTACTCCACTTTTCCTTTAGTCAACCCCCATTATTCCTATTCATCCGACCCAGATTGTTTTTTTTCACGTCATTCACTCATTCCCAGGAAGAAAAAACTTTTTACTCGAGATTATTTTTTCAAACCATGCAATGCAGTTGTCGTCTTGTCGTCAAGCTTACCCATATCCACATAGCCTACCAATCTCCATCTCGTGTGTTTTTCCTTTCTCCTTGATCTGCACTCAACCGTTTTATTTGAAGGAGTGAAATGAACCATTTCATTTAATTTTAAAAGAGAGACTTTCTCGACTTCTGTTTGTCTTGGAGAGAAAAAACCCTCGATTTTCAAAACAGATAAATAGCATCATACATTCGAGAGAAAGGCTTTGCTATTCTTTGAATAAAAAGAAGGAGAAGTATCTCACAGGAGATAAGAATCAAACAGAACAGCTACTTAAACTCAACACAAACAAAAAAACATGGAAGTACTTCGCATTGCATCTTTTACCAAAAAATCTGCAGGACAGAATCACAGAAGCGGCGTGTTTATACAACACATTTTAAGTAAAGTACGATGTACCTGCTGAAGGCATGTATTAAACCCCAAAACAAGTTAAATGCTATTAGTATAAACACACACGAGACAAGACTGTCTTATCTTGAAAATGTGTGCTCTAGATTTTTTGTTACTTCCAAAATCTTTTTCAGAGCCTATTTTCAGGACTGCGGAGATTTTCTTTCGTCGTCAGAATCACCCATATAAGTACTTCTTACAAGCTGGTCTTGGTTTCTTGTGTAATTCTTGAGGCCTTAAGAAATTGGTTGTTACTTAAATGAAAAAGTTACAAATCTTTCCTTTTAGCAGTCAGCCACACACACACACACACACCAGCTTTTCTTTATTTACGCACGTGTCACTTTGACTAACGAAGGAACAAGCGGACAATGAAAATCACTAGATTTTTTTATGAGCGTCAGTCTCTTCCCAATTCTATTTGTCTATCAGACTTTCAAACAAACACATGGTGCGACTATTGATGATTGTTTTTATAACAAATGGCGTACACAATCGACAAACCTAGTTAGGAGGAAGGATGACGATGGCAGCGTCAGGTGATCCCTTCTTACAAGAACAGGTTCTTACTGAGCGTCATAAATCTTTAGAGTTTCCAGAGCGCTTCCTCCATCCCTCCATCATCCTGAAGGCACTCATCCATCCAATACAATCCAGTAAGAAGGAATTGACGGAGGTTTACTCAAAAGTGTGTAGGTTTTCGAAGGATTGCAAGGTTTCAGGAGGGAATCATGTGGTTTGTTTAGTGGTGAGGATTTATATCACCAGTAAAAACTTACTGCAACTGCTATGCTGCGTGGTAATATGGTGGTTGTAGCGATTACCAATGAATCCGATCTGCTTTTGCTAGCAGCTTCAAAGTTTAGCTTTTAAAACTGATCAAAATCACAATCAAACTGTGGAGAAAGGAAAGCCTCCGTGAAATTTTGACAGAAACAGAAAGCCCCTATACAAACACACATACAAACATATAGATTGTGGTGATGTTGGGAAAGGAAAATAACCAAAAACTCTGTAAATTTACAGTTTACCTAAATGGCTGGGGGTTTTTGTGTGGACGCTAAAACAAAAGGAAAGTTTCAATGGAAGGTATGAAAATGAGTGGAATCAGAATCAGCATTGCATAGGAATAGCGCCATTGTATTATTGCATAGTATGCACGTACGATTCCTTTGACTTGAACGAATATTCCTCTGTCCGTCGTCCTGGTCTGGTTTGCTTTGGTTTTTTAATGTTTTATGTTATGTTATGTTATGTGCTGCAGTCAACGGCATACATAAAATAGCATGCAAAAATTAGAATTCTGAGGTTAGTTACGTTACATGAAAATGCCAGATATATAAATACATTGATACACACGTACGTACACATATGTAATTGTTCTTCCGCATCGCGTTTTACGTTAGCTGAGAGATTTTTATCTGGAGAGAAAATCCGACCTCACGACAAAACGAGCCAGCAAGCAACTATAACTACCTCGCATTAAAAAAAACGTCGTCGTCGTCGTCCTCCGTCCCTATGAGAATATGAGTTTACTATGTGTTTTTCATTTTACTCATTCTACACGGAAACCTGATGATGATGATGATATGATAACGTTTTCAGCTCACAATCAGCTCAAGTCAAAAAGCTATTGCTATTGCTGTATTTGTGTAGCTGCAGCATAGGAATAGCACCCCGTAGTAAAAATGCAATAACAGAATTTCCAGCTAACTACAGAGGATAAAAAACAAGGAAGAATCAAGAGATGAGGGAAAAAACACATCATGAATCTGTGCATGTAGTTTTTACACTTGTCTCAGGAGATAATATGAGATGGGTCGCTGGTCGGGTCGGTATCGGCACTGAGTTGAGTATACATTGGGAGAGAGGAGCTATATACTACCAAGACCAACCATTCCTAATGCATAATACCTCTTCTCCTCTTCTTTTTCAAGGCTTGTGATGTGATGCTTCTTGCTCACATCTCACATCACTTGCTTTCCCCCCTTTAGTCTTTTTCTCACATAACATACCATACCATTTGGCAATGCAATATCATCACTGTCTCCTCAGCTTCTTGTGCCATTCACTTACATGAATTTGCTCGGCTCACTGATTTTCTCTCAAATCAGCAGATCTCCTACTGGAAAGCTATTAGAAAAAAGGTAGCAATAGTGGAAGCGGTCTAGGGATTTTTTACTTTGTCTTTGTTCGTCTGAGCATCATTACATTCCAAACGCTTATATTTTCAACAGAAGATCTATTCATGTATACCCATAAAAAGATTTTGTGAATGGGGTATATTGACGCTGAACTTTAGCACAAAATCACAATCAGTTCTCGTGTGTAATTTTGGTGTGTGCGCGCGTTTTTTCTTCACCAATAAAATCAACAACGTTCGTTATCCTTATCTGAAAGTGTGCATAATTTGATATCCGCATAATCAGAGTGTATCGTGTATCCAAAACCAATCCAATTCACTATCGTGTAGTAAGTGTGTGGAGCACACGCTTTCTCATTTATTTCCGAATAATCAAATCTCATTTTCTCTTTCCTTCTTCATCATCATCATCATCGTCGTCATCATCATATCATCATAGTTATCAAATTCCCTCTGCTCAGCAGCAGGTCAGAGTGCTAAAGTGAGTGACTGAGTAAATATGGAAATCTGGAAGCAGAAGTGAATGTAGTAGTATATTTTGTAGGTGAATTTGATTTGATAGATTTTCATGAATGTGTAATGAGCTCAGAGAATGCAAAAAAGAGAAGAACGCAAGGCATAGTATTAACAAGGCTTCAGGGAGAGAAAATAGTTTTGTGTCGTGTCATGGAAGCGAACCCATTAATGTGCTCTGGTACTTATTTTCCGGGAAAGGAAGAAAAACAACTCATTCACCTTGTATTTTTATTTTAGTTTCAAGCTCTTCTCCTAGTTCTAGTATTTCTGCTGTGCTGTAGTCAAAGTTGCTGACAGAGACCTACTAAGCAGATTTTAGTAGTAAAACAAGCGGAAATTATTAACGGAGTCTAGTCCATCCAAAAGTCCACGAGTCCTGATGATGATACTCCGGATGGAACATGGAATATACATAAATATGTAACTGGGTTGTTGGCTAGAATTCTGTAAAAAAAATTCTGAGTAGACTTGAATTTACTCATGAAACATGTAAAAAAGTTTTCCCTGGACTGTTATTATGTTTTATTGGTGGAATAAATAGGGAGAGTGAGTGTCGAGCAGTGCAGATTTTTCCTACTGCGATTTACTCACTGGTGTCCAAATTGTGCAGTACTGCGATGTGCAAAAAACTTTTTGAATGTAATGTGATCGTGTTTTTTTGAAGGAGTTGGACGTCGACAAGACAAGAAATAATAATTTTGTGACACACATTTTACATATTTATGTAATGATGTACAACTGCAGCAAAATATTTATAAATACATAAATACGTCGTATAGTATTTATGTAAAGTTCATCTTTATGTTCATATGAAAGAGAAACAGGAAATAATGTGGGTTTGAGTTATGGGAAATTTATGTTTAAAATATGGAATATTCTTGTGAAAATAACATTCAAAATAATACTGTGAAAAAAATATGGTATCATGCCATTTCAGTGGTGGCATTACGAAAAGAAATTGTATTTTTGGGATGATGATGACATGAAATGAAACGGTTGCTGGTTACCCTATGTCATTGTCATCATGCCGGTGGTCAGTGACGCAAGACCGAGTAGAGCTTACTCCATTGCTACTGCCAAGGATCTTACAAAGGTTGATGGGATTTTTTTATAGAATAATTTTTTTACATATAAAAAACTGGATTATAACCTTCATGCTAAATTCCTAACGAGCGAGCCCCTTTCCTCGAATATAAAGTCATGTCATGTCACAGGTTTTTTTTGCGTTTTTTCTCGCAAAAAAATTGGGAGCACGATGCTATGCGATGCGGTGATATGTTCATCGTAATTTAAAGCTTGAATAATTTAGATCTAAACTAAGGGGAACTGATAAATGAGGCTTTACTTTTTTGCCATTTCCATCACATTTCACATTCTGTGGAATGGAAGAAAAAAATCTGGTCATCATTTTTACTAATGAACAACTTCATTCTCCTTCTTGTGAATTATGTATGGTTGAGGATCATTGGAGAAGCATGGTTTTCCTCTCTTTCTCTCCATTATTATTTTGAATCAACGATCCGTTCAATTGGCATTGGCTTTCCTGAGAAGCTAAAATAAGAGGAACGAAGAAAGTTGAAAAATTGAAGTGGGAACCTGAAAACTCTGCTGATTTGGATGGCCTTGTTCTCATCGTCATCGTCCCTAATCATTCCACCCGACTGCTTTGAGCAACCAAAAAAAAACTTTCTTTTCCGATCCATTAATTTCATATTAGTATCCCTAACAAACAAACCTATTAGGCCCTTTTCCCACTTTTTCCCCACATGATTAAGAAAGTTGGTGTTTTATATCAAATTAGTCATCATGCCTAGCACCTAGCTTCGAGCTCCCGTTTCATTTTTGCCGCCAAGAAAATTAGAGTAGCAAAATGCAACGCAGTTTGGCATTTTCTTCTCTTAAAAATTATGTCATGTAGCCAGCCTACATCCTGCTACTCATCATTAGATCTAACATGATTTTTTCGTCAAAAGACAGAATCTCTTGGTCTGGTGGTGTTGAAGGTTTCCAGGAAAAAGTGAAATAATGGTTTTTTGTATGAGATGGGACTTTCTACTTGGACTTTTTGAGTTTAGTCACCAACACGCAATAAAATTGCACCATGTCATGCAACATCAAACATCACATCATCAACACTCATGTCATTTCCTTGAGAAATTTCGGTTATTACATCACTCTTCGTTCACTTACTCACTCAACTCAACTTGCTGGTTGAGTTGAGTTTGAGTTGGTAAGCTTGGCTGAGTTGAGAAGCTAAGCAATATTATTAAATAAAATCTTGTTCATCCTCATCTGATCCGTATTATGAGGATGATGGTTCTCGCGCTCCTGATGATGGAAGCAGGTACAAGTCCAACCTACATTTATAGTCTAAGCTTTCATCACACTACATAAACCATAAAGTACAAGAACACCACACCATGCCACGCCATACACAATCACAATCTACTCACGTATGATTATACTAAATTGATATAGTTAATTTTTTGCCAAAAAATATATATGGGTAAATAAAATACAAGAGGTTATCTCCTTCTACCACCGGAGGATATGACACTAATCTCATAATACTTCAGTGCTCACGCTCACGTCTGAAGAATAATATGAAGAGCACGAGCACTTCACCAAGTTGCATCGTATATTATCTTCTCGTATCTATCCACACTTATTAAATCTATCAAGCTTGGGGAAAAAAACTTTTAACTTAATTGCAATCAAGTGGTGCTGCTGGTGGTGTTCACTAGAAAACTAGCATAGAAACACACCAAGAAGCCATGTCATGATGCACATGCTCATAAATCGGAAATTTAATCTACAAATTGTGGATTTTTTTAACTTAGACTTTTTTTTTGATACATTGCCATTGGAAAACGATCTATTAATAAAATGAAATAATATATTTTTTAGTTTCATCATTATCTACTTTTAAGTCTAACAAAAATAATTATATAAAAATTTGAAAGGTAAAATTAAACAAAATGCACGTTTAAAACTTTATTAAAAATAATCTAGTTCTTGCTCCCGTCAAATAATGATAGTAATAATTATTATTAACAAAATGAAATGGTTATGAAATATCTCTATATATTTATATAATCTGTAATAATTTTACTACTTTATATTAATCTTTAAACTTATATAAATCTCTCCCTCTTCTAACCTATCAACAGCTCAACATAATAATAATATAACACCAACCACGTATAATAAATTTTCTGCTCCACTTTGAAATTTGTTCGTAAACTAGTTTAATTAAAATGGATGGGGCGCTGCTTTTAATTACACCCAGAGGGAGAGAGAACTTTATTAGTTTGGAGCTTACTTTACTTATCAAAGGAAAGTTTAATTGGGAATAAATTTTTTTTCTGGGATTTTTCTCAAACAGGAATTGGTAGCAGCCACCCCCAGCCAGAGGAACTGGAAAGGCATTGTGATCTCCCTCCTCGTCATTTGCGCTGTATGTGGGTTGATCGGCTTTGCTATCCACCTCCTTCGCCCCCCTGATGATGGGCCGAGGGTGAAAGGGGAAAAGTTGAGTATAGATGATATAATATCGAGCAAATATATACCAGTGCCTTTTAATGGCACTTGGATATCAGGTAAGAAAAAAATTAAAATTGATGAAATATTTATAACGCTGGAAATAATATTGTTTACAAAAAAAATTCTTTCACAAGAAGTCTACATCTGGTCTTTAAGTTTGGTTTTTTCTTTGGATTTTTTTATACAGATAATGAGCTCGTCTACCTTAACCATCTTGGTGGACTATCAATTCTCAACGCAGTGACGTTAGTCGCCCGCCCGCTAGTCGCTAATACTACTTTCGTAAGTTATAATCAAAACCAATGTTGTTTATAAGTAGAAAGTAAAGTAAAATCATCAAGAAGATCTATCATTATCGTATATCACATGAATATCATCATCATTTTTCATGTCAGCATACCTTCTTTTTATTCTTTTCAAAGAGGATCTTATGTGTCATAGAGTCTTTTCTATATAAAACCGTTCAGTATCATTAGTTCACGTTGATGATAATCGGCGTCATCATCACTCACATTGGGGGAAAACTTTTTAATGATCGATTGACTATTGTTCAGGTTTTAACGAAAAATTTTCACTCGCTTAGTTAGAATTAATTCAGAAGAAATTTTAAGAGCAAAGAAAATAATTGTACCAATCCGATTTATCAAAATCGAAATCTATTGGATACGTATTTTTTTGCGTTTACATTTTTTTCAAAATGACGCTGATACGGATCAGTTTACGAAATTTCATTTTTGTAAAAAAAAACTCTCAATGTTTCAGTTTGATGATAAAATACAAACACAACGTTTACGTTTTTGCTTGTTAGCCATTTTTCTACATGTCAAACAAAGAGTTGGTTATTTTCATCACATTGAGCTGGTTGTTTAGCTTTTAGTTTGAGCTGGTTAACGTATTTTATGTACAAATACTTACACTAGTGGAGGAGGAGACAGAGATTTATGAGTTTCTTTCATGTACCCCTGTCTCCCAAACAACTTGCACGTATGTACGTAACTAACGTTTTTACATTATAGACAAGACATGTATCAGTATCAAACATGCCCCAGTTGGTGGTAGCTCCTCAACTCATCCAACATTTTTATTTTGGAAACACGTTTTAATACACCAAACGAATTCAATCGTGTTCGAAACTAGACATTGCATGTATCTTATCATGCGTCACGTTTGCGTCTGTATGTAATTTAGCGTATTATTTTTTTCACATATTGGTTAAAGCCAAAGCTTTACTACTGAGAATTTTGTTTGAAGGTGAAGCTATAATGAGCTTGTTCAACGCTGTAGGAAAATATTTTCAAAATAAATATTTTTTGTTTCATCTCTTCTTTTTTCTCACAAAGAGAGCATTCATTTTGTTTCCAACTGGAATTAATAGAGAGAGAGAGAGAAAATACGAACGATCTCTTTGTATTGTATTGTATTCCAATAGGATTTCAATGCAGTTAGTTTTCAGTAGCGTGGATTTGTAGTTGTACAGTTATATATTTTCAATGCGGAAATCTTGAGCTCCCCCAAAGGAAATTATTTTTCTCCTGTGGTGTATATTTGTAGATATGTACTTGCGTAGCATTGAATTGAAAAGAATCAGAGATCTATAAAACAAAGCAAAACTAGCACACAATTTATTTTGAGGAAGAAAAAGAGAATTTTAGTACTTATGTGAATGTGATGCTACTGCAATTACATACTATTAGGATGAAGGTTGAAAGAGTTGGCGAGCCAGAAAATCCATTTCCAGTTTAGCCTTGTGAGAAGCAAAGGAAACCAGGGAAATTATGGCACTGCAGATGTACTTAATGGATGGAAGTAGAGGATAAAAGGAAATGAAAAATCTCTCATCCGTTTCAATAACACACACACCATATTGACCATATCAAGTCAATAAATTACAGTGAAGGTTTACCCTAATGGGCTAGTTGATAAATGGTGATTGATAAGAGAGATTTATTCACGGAGAGAGTAAATGCAGCATTGCCAATCTAAAAAATCGAGAATTTTACGGAAAATGGTTCAACTATCGTGGATCGGGTGGTGCTGCAATTGATGGATGTTTTGCAGTTTAGTACTTTTAGTAAAAATGCACAAATTTTCGACCTATTTCATAAATAATATTTAATATTCTTGGTTTTGATTTTGTTGACGTTTTAATTACACAGAGACAGCTCAACGCGCAAAAATTCGCGGTTTCACCCGATCAACGTTTCGTTCTCCTTATCCATGATGAGCGACCAGTATGGGAGCGCTCATTCCTTGCTAAGTACACCGTTTATGAAATTTCCACAGAGTAAGTTTCCTAAAGATTTAAAAAAATCCCATTATTTGATTTTGCAATTCAATATGTATTGCTATACAACAATACTTTTGTAGATTACTCATCAGAATGTATTACAATTGTAAAGGTGACATTGCATTGTGTGGGTGGATGGAGTTGTATTCTTCTTTTTATTTCTATAATCCCAGGGATAAAACATTACTAACCCCACATGGGAGCTTATTAAATCATGGTCAAGAGCAGCCCGAGTTACAATGGGTAGGCTGGGGTCCAAGAGGGAACTCCTTAGTTTTTGTTTATGAAAATGACATCTACTATAAGTCCGAAGTTAGAAGCAATCGCACGTCCAGGATTACCAAAACTGGGAGAACTGGACTTATCTACAATGGCGTCCCAGACTGGCTGTATGAAGGTAACGGCTTAGTATACCTTACTAATAATAATACTTATTGATTTTGGCTATAGATTTTCTACAACTCCTTAAGCAAAATGTTGGGAAATGAAATAATGAAATGAGGACAAAGAAAAGTTCGCCATGTTTTCATACCAGAACATATACATGAAAAAATTGTAATCTCAACGCTCATGTCAAATTCGTCAATATTAAAGAAATTGTTGTCATGTACAGGTAGATGTAGAGTTTATCGATGTTTCAGTTTTATTAAATTTTCAATATAATGCATTTCTCAGAATAACAAAATTCTTAAATATTGCGTGATGATATTGCAAATTCCGTTAGCAAAAAACATATACTTTTCGTTCAAACTAAAGAAAAGTTGAGCGTAACGGAGCAAAGTAAGTATGTAAGTGAAGCTTGAAAAAAACGCTGACTATTCAAGAATAGCGGACGATGATAACCAAACCAAGCCACGAGATCTCATTATCATAAGATTTATTGAGAATTGAAGGGGTAGGGACACCCAACTATAAAATGGGAAAAGAGGGGATATTCCAAAAGTCAGGGTAATAGTGCCACGCATCTCACTCAAAGCCGATATTCATTAAAATAAGTGGAAAATGTTCAAGACAAGATGGAGAACGTACATACTTGAGAGTACAGACGCATAAGCAGAAAGGAAGCCGAGACTCTTCTCGTCTATTTATAATCGAGCGGGTATCAGCATCAGTGTCACTTGTGATAAATTGGCTTTTTAAATATTACAAATGTCTCGTTCACTCCCAGCTTTTGTAACAAATGCTCTGCAAAGTATCATTATTTTCATCAGTACAAATGTAAACCCCATTTTTGTGGATGTTTCTTAGCTGCTTAGTTAGACAAGAAAGATTTATACATACAGTAAACATATTTCGTACATTTGAACAAGTTTTTGTTATGGGCTATTACACCTTTCATATTGAATAATTGTTACCATATTTACAAATACAAATAGGGCGTTTAATATATGCAATGTGAAAAAAATTATTTAACATTAATATGTAACTATGTAGCTCATCCGAAATCTGTAATTTGTTATGAATATCATCAAAATTGAGTGTTTTTTCTTTTAATAATAAAACATTGTGTAACTGCTCATTTAAACATCAATTTCTTATTTTTCTTCCCCATATAGTTGAGGTATTACTGTCAGATAATGCCATCTGGATATCTCCCAGCGGTCAGTATCTGGTCTACGCCTCCTTCAACGATACTCCAGTGGGTGAGGCATCCTACACATGGTATGCGGATGAGCTACCCTACCCAAAACTTCGAACGTTGAGATTTCCCAAGGTAAGCCTAGCCCAAAGCCAACACAAATAAAAATCGTAACCGACGTCGCAACCCAACCTAACTTGCACTTTTATAATGTGTTCTACTTTCACCAAAATCATACCATACCATGATTTCACCACGAAATACATATGCAATATCAACACTGTTTTTTCTCGTGGGAAAAACCAGCTAGCTTCTGTTTTTTTGGGGTTTTGCGTGAGTTGGGTCAATCTTTTTGTAAAAAATAAACTAAATGGAGGCAAATGTTCTGTATAGTTTGGAAGTAGCTTAGTTACTTTTTCCTCTGAAATTTTGACGAGATCAAAAAATAAAATTTGTTTTCCATTGTAAATATTTGCCTATGATTCTCTCTTAAAAAGACGGGATGATTTAGGATGTAGGTTAGCTTAGCACAAGCTGGTCTAGTTGGAAAACGGTCTGACATATTTATAACAACTTTTATTGTTTTCATCCATGTTCTATCCCCATAATATAAAACGTCGAGAGTTTTTTTTATTGAGCTGAGTGTCTAGTTGTCTATAGTAAAAGTCAACTTATAGAATATTCTAGTCAGCTTTAACTAAAAGTTTTTAAAAGGATTCGGAGAAGAATAAAAAAAAGTAGGAGAGTCGAGTGGGCAGTTACCCTACCATTTTTCTTTTGTGGGACATAACATATGCTTGCTGACTAACTAAAAAAATGTTCAATAGTTTGTCGTTCAATCCGATTCGATCAGATTCAGTGGGAGATACTTTCACTCTTCCTTTTTGTTTTTGATCCATTCTCAAAGTTATTTAGGCAGATGATAGAAAAAAAATCGAACTGGAAAACTATGTTACATACATAGTTTTCAATATTGCTTCAATATTCGCTAGATGAAACAACTTTCTCCTTTATTTATTTATACTGCCATCCCAGTCCAAGTCAACGAATCCTAAATTCAGGCTAAGTAATAGAAAAAGAAATCTGGGATATATTTTTTAGAGCTGCAGCTAAATCCATTCGATCACATATTTTTTCTACATTACAATGACCTTGCTTTTGCTTAACGTCGTCCTTCGCTTTACTTTTTTCATTTATTGCTCGAATTCAATGTTAGATGTGAATCGAGCTAGCCAGAATAAAATCTTATAGTTTTTAATCATATAAAATTATCGTGATATAACATATTTCGATTTATGTAGACACAAATGACAACCTCCATAAAGATGAGACTAAAAAAATAATTCTCATAAAAAGAGATGTTCTAAACAATTTTATATGTTGTTATATACAGGCCGGAACTTCAATCCCTGAAGTTACCCTATGGGCTGTTGATCTTCGATCGAGTTCTTTACCTTCCATTCCATTTAAGCCGCCCGATACCGTAGATTTTAGGTAAGAACAATGAAGATATAGAGAGAGAAGATGATTTCTTTCTTTTAATGTAATTCTATTGAAAATATATTCATTTTTGTTCATTTAGTGACCACTATTTAACCGGAGTCAAGTGGATCAATGACGACTCCGTTGTGGCAGTATGGAGCAACCGACTGCAAAACATGTCTGTCATTTCCACATGTCGAGCTTCTCAATGGATCTGCAATCAGGTATGGAAAGAGATCCTGGTGGTCGTTCTCCTGTGTCTTTCTTCTTGAGAACAGAAAACAAAGCCTTCCATTTACTTCTCATCATGATTTAATACATTTAAATGGAAATATAAAGAGAAAGGAGGAGAGGAAAGAAAGGGGAGCTTGAGAGAAAATTAGTTGGCTTCTATTTTATTCTTCTTCTTGTTCCTTGTTCTTTCCTTCATTTTTAGATCTACACCGTCAAAATTCCCGACACCAGTTGGCTTGACTTTGTTGAGCCTCCTCATTTCTCTTCCGACGGGAGAAGTTGCCTCATGCGAATCCCAAAGAGGGATGGAGAAGCTGGCCATTTCCGTCATGTAGTCTGGCTGGATATAAGGAGCGGGAGAGAAATTCCAATTACACATGGCCCGTTTGAGGTCACTCAAATTGTGGCTTGGGACCAATCCACACAAACCATGTATGTTCCTCTATAATAACATAAAACATTCATGCTCCTGTAGTTTTCATGCAGTAAGTAAGTATTCTTTTGCCATTAAAATTGTATGGTTTATACGTCCAGTCGACTGTTATCTTGGCTGCTGGTAAAATAATCAAGCGGCTTTATGTACATACATACATAGTTCTGAGCAGCAGCAACATTGAATTGTCTCTTGTTAGTTATTAACGAACAAAATGAAACAAAGCTTTTCCTTCCGCTTTGGCTTTTTGGCTTTGTTTCCATTCCACTTCCCTCCCGTTGGGCGAGACATATGCTCCATTAGAGTCGTCGAGTCTCGTCTAATATTGAAAAGATAGTAGTGGAAAGGCTTAGTACCCAATTTAGGATGGAATACTGCGTCGTCTTCAAAGTCAGGCAGAGAGAAGCAGTTGTATGCAAATTTTTTTCAAATCCATCTGCAAGGAAAATTCTTCTTGCGACTTTCTCTTCTTCCATGTTACAAAGGAAACTGAAGTGTACTTTACTGATGAAAATTATGAGAAAGAAAAGGTGGATTTGTTGTTGCAGACAAAATCTCAATTCACGGTTGAAACGAAATGATAGTATTTGACGGCACATGAAAATTTTAATCGATTTTGGAAAGTAAAATATTTTTGTTTCTGAGACGTGCTTTGCCAACTTTTCCGTTTAATGATGATTTGATTTACTATAGTTTCTTGATTTATTATGATATTTCAGCTTCTTTATCGCCGTTCCTCACGGGAGACCTGGCCAACGGCACTTATATAGTACCTCCGAGAGATCTTCAAACTCAACAGTGAGCGTTCCCCCACTTTGCATAACATGTCCTCGAGGCACTTCCATCTCAGAGTTGAGAAAGCAAGGGAAAAAGCCCTCAGCAGATCACCACTACGCCCATCTCCAGCACACGAAAGACGTTCTGGATGGAAGTGAACTTTTGCCATCATCCACCTCTACAATAGCCTCATCATCAAGCTCATCCTACAAGTCTTCTGCGGAGGGGCGCAAAATGATGATTTCATATGGGGCGTATAGTGCGAGCATAACTGACATGATGGTTTTTAATGTGACTATAAGTAGTCGTGAGTTTTTGATTAATAATAATAATCAAAACCAAATTAATAATAATATTCAATCCTCCTCATCCTCCTCATCTTCTTCGTCATCATCGTCATCATCACGATCATCCTCATCCAATACTTCCTCATATGGGAGCAGATTCGTGAAGAAAGTTATGGTGAAAGTTTCCCCTTGTTTATATAACAAAGTGATATTTAGTCCCAACCAACGTTTTTTTGTGAGAGAGTGTATTGGACCGAGTGTGCCGTATGTGACGCTCCACAGAGCTCCACTTGGCAATCTCATATTCCTCCTGAACAATAATACTGAGCTGAGAGACAAAGTATCCAAGCTCGCCCTTCCAGATATGAGAACATTTTTTGTTGAAACGAGCGGAGGCTACTTTGCTCCTGTCAGATTGTATCTTCCTCCGGGCTTACGAGAGGAAGAGGAATTCAAATTCCCGATGGTGCTCCACGCGTAAGTCCTCAGTTTGTAGATAAGTAATATAATTTGATTGTTGTAAATGAGTCGAGGGAGTTTGTCCTGAATTTTAAAAATGTTTTTTTTGTTGCTCTTTCACGTCGACCTATTTTTTCTCTTGAGAATATTATTTTTATGAACTTTCTCAAGACACTCTCTCTTTCCATTTAATCGTTGTTTTACACAACAATATTGAAATGCTCCTAGCTTGGCTTTTTCCTGATTGCAATTGCATGTGTAAAATGGGGTGAGGCTCACTTCTTTCACTCACTCACCGAGAATGTTAATGTGTGTAGCTTTTAGGAGGAAATACTAAAATATATTTTTGTTTGACGTTGATACTACGCAATATGCTACTTAACCTTAAAAACCCTTTTACGACACACACAACTCCGCTGTAAATTTCTCTCCTCTTTAAGTAGAAATAGGTTGTTTCCCTCCTTTTATGAATGTTTTCCATTCATTCTCTCCCATTTTACTTACAGTAAAAAACCAAACCAAACCACCTTGCACTACTACTAAAGTACATAAGGAAAAGTGGTGTTTTAATGTTATTTTTATATGCATCTTCCATTCCACCCTTTCAATGTTTTCCCATCACTTTAATATCACTTTATGTAGAGTAGATAGTAGAGTGTACATATTGCACATAAAAATAACATTGGTTGGTGTTGCTCTCACTTTATGGAAAAAAGAGGAAGTGCCTTTCCTTGCTTGCCTTCACTCAGACAAGGAGAAGAGTAACTGCCACAATTTATTTGGGGAGAAAGCACAAGGCAAAGGCTTGTTTTATTGTGGTGCTATACTCTTCTTCTCTTCTTCTTCTTGTTTTGTTATATGAAAATTATGCAATAATGTAAAGCTACCGTAGAAGTTTTTGGTGTTGGTGTTGGGTTTCTTTTATTATTGCTTTCTCTTCCTCTACTCTGCTTTTGGGTAAAGTAAAATCAGAGGAGGAATGAAATGAGATGAAAGAGGAAGTGAGATACAAATATACAAACGAGGACGACTTCTCTCTTCTCTTATTTTGGTATTCAAGGCAGAAGGAAAGGAAAACATTTTGTCATGAATTCCTTTGACAAAATTTCCCTTCTTCTTTTAGAGAAAGGAAAGGAGGAGAGAAGGATGCAATGCGGTCTTTGATGATCGTAGCAAAATCCCGAGAAAGAATATTCTCATATATAAGACTTGTTGTGCAATTTTAGAAATTATTATTGTTATTATGCTAAACAGGCCCCAAAATATAGGAAGGAATAAAATGGTTGATGATTCTGGAGGTTTCACTCGGTGAAATGAATTTCTAAAGAGTTGGAAGTAATCTTAAAATGCAACACTAACAACTAGAGCATATGTGTAGGCAATGGAATAAGATAGGAGGAGAAAAAAATGCCGCAATTTGTTCGAAGAAACAAATTTTTTTGCAATTTTCTTTCGCATTTCATCATATTATCGTCATCCTTTTTCTCTTCCTACTTTTTCCTTACTATTTTGAATGTGTATATGATTATGATGATGTATGATTTTTGCCGTTTGCCGCAAATTTTTGTACATAAATAAAAATAATAATAAAAATAATATTCTTATTTTTTGGTTTATTTTCTTTCTATAGGGAAGGAGGGCCGGGGACGCAACTTGTTTCAGAGAAATGGGGTTTGTCTTGGGCCAGCTATTTGGCATCAAAGAATAACTACATTGTTGCCGAGATAGACGGGCGGGGCACAGGATTCCAAGGAGAGAGCATTAGGGGCGCGTTGTACAAGACGTTGGGAACGGTGGAAGTTATGGATCAACTGGAAGTTATCCAGTAATAATATTATACAAAATATATACTTATAAGTATTTAACTTGATTAGCGAAACTTTGTCTTGGAAAAAGTATTTGGGTTTGCAAGTCTTGCATGCTCTAAATATTTTTTTACTTATGGACTAATCTTGACACACATATTCTTGGTGCATCTCGTTCACGCCAGAAAAAGAAATGCATACCATAAAGAATTTGTTTCGATTCGGAAGATGGATGATGAGAGAACCCATAGGAAGGCTTATGCAACTTGCTATTTGTAGATTTTTTCTCCTTTTATTTAATTCATAAACCATCAAAAGTGAAGAAAAAGGAAAAAAGGTTGGTATTACAAGTGAAATGTTTGGTATGGTTTCCTTTTTCTTAAGTGGCAATCTTTCCATTATCATGATCGTAATATTTTATGAGCCACCCGTTTAACATTCCAAAGAGTACTAGAGGGGTTAAGGTGAAACTAGCCAATCCAATTTACAACACTTACTAAAGCTTGAGTAGGATCCCGCCGCGTGTTTTCTCTTCTCTTGTATTCGGATTTTTACTGATTTTATTCCAAAACTTTAAAAAAGTTAAATGCACACATCTTTAAAGGAAAACCAGTAATTTCTAAATAATATTTGAATTAAATATAAAGCAAATGACGTCTTTACGTCTACTCTAATGCCGAATGAACAAAGCAATGCAATTATTTTCCTTCATGCTTAAAGCAAAAATGAAAAAGAAGCCCAGTATCAAGTAAAAGAGAAAACATGAATATTTGGATAGTTACATATCCCGAGAAACATTTTCGTGGTGGCGCGGTGCCGGATTGGCACCGGTGTTGCCATGATGGCTCAATATCGATATGACCATTTTGCCATCACCCACCCGCTTTGGCAGTATAGGCATTGGCCTCATGCTGGACATGTATTGGCAAACAGTATGGTTAATACTGCATTGGCCCAGTATCCAACCAACATCACACCAGCCTAAACTGTCTGTATGAATTTTTACGAGACCAACACGAAGCCAATACATATCCAATACATGCTAATATATGGTTTCAATGTCAAATAGGTTCATATAACAAAAATTCAAAAAGATAATTAATTTTACTATATTTATTTATCATGCACAGCAGTATTATACATTCCAACATCTATAATAACTTGCAATATCTTACAATTAAGCATAATTGAACTGCATTTTATGATTAAATGGTCCCACAAAGAGGGATACAAATTTGCTTATTTGAATAAGGTAATAGCACACATTTTCTCACAATTTCCTCTGTCATTACCTCAATACATTTAGATAAATTTTTAACAACACAAATCGATATATCTGTACTATTACTTATTGGATACATTTTTAAATTTTGCTTTCTCTTAAAATATTTTACCTTACAATTATCAGAAGCTATTGCTTGAATTATGCAAACGTCACCATTAGACGTTAGATAACACGAGTTTTCTTTCAAAATTTCCTGGTTCTGCAGAATCACGTTTAAAGTTTCTGGAAAAGCATAATTGCACACTGGAAATTAACGGCGTACCGCTACAAAACTGCACCATTTCATAGTTTTTAAAATATAATTCCTTACCATCCAAGCTATGTGATGAAATAGGGATTGTTTGGAGGTTCCACAATGTTTTGTCTTTCGGACACCAACAGCCGACCAGGTGTGAATAGCTGGGTTCCTTGCTGCAACACTTGGGAAGGAGCTTGAACTGGCTCAGCTGGTCTTCGAATCTGGGCTGCTGATTGCGTTTTCTGGTAATCGACAAGCTGCAGTGTCGGATGATTAATTAACAGGGCTTGTGGGTCCTGGAAAGATCCATTCGCTGGCCATTCAACTCTTCCGTCTGGAATAGGAACAACACTTGCTCGTGACAACGATGTCCTTAAGGCTTGTTGTTGGCTGTTCAAAATGCTTTCTACAATTAAAAATAAAATATATTTTTAGGACTGCAGATTAAATTAGTAAAACTTGCCAGTACTCAGTCAAAGTATATTTACCATTTAAGTAATTTAAGTCAACTGGTGGCTGCGATGCGTTTACCAGTGGGACCCCATTTCCACGAAGCACTTCATGTTCACTGGAGTCAATATCGGATGACGCACTTACACTACATCGCTCAACTTTTGCTTCAGCTTTTTTTTATATCATCTAAATAAAAAATCATGTGATTAGCGATCGACATTATTGCAAACAAAACGATAAGTTGAATCCAACTAGTTAATTAACTCTACTCTTTCAACTACTTACCGTAACCTTTGATGAATGTGATTTTATATTTTGGCCATGTTTTTAATGGAACGTGGTTAGAGGTCCTTTTAATTTGTTCAAAATTTGAAGGTCGGAACTTAGGAAAAGAGCACTTGGTTTGATCTTCAGAAATCCAAGTAGAAGGAACAAAATCGACTGAATTATCCTTCTTGAAATTAACAACGGAAAACATCTTCATTTTATCGAGAATTTTGACTAAGCGTCCACGGAACTTCAGAAATGGTAGCTTTCAATACAAAAGTGCGTGATTAAAAGATATGAATATTATTGGAAACAAAAGTAAGTTTAAGATCATCAGAATATTTTTGTACATATTGGAGGATGAGATATCTGTATAATCCCGCCGATTGTTACAGCTACTAAGCTAGTACTTGCTGACAGTCAGACAGGTGCAATGCCAATACTGGGCCATTACATTTTGCCATTATGAGTTTTGATGTGTGTAGGCAAAATCGTACTAAGTAGCGGTACGGCATTGTTTTGGTACTGGCATAGCCATTATGTTACTGCCTTTACCAATACTGTGTCACGCCATCACGGTAAGCGCACACTGCCTATCATACCTGCTGGCCCA
Organism: Orchesella flavescens; assembly: GCA_964034955.1. Lineage (NCBI taxonomy): Eukaryota > Metazoa > Arthropoda > Collembola > Entomobryomorpha > Orchesellidae > Orchesella > Orchesella flavescens. The sequence goes on from OZ035956.1 coordinate 15,301,691, forward strand.
GTACAGAATTGGTATCCTAAAAATAGGTAGTGGCATATCCAATGCTAAGCCAATGACTTTGCTGGATATGCCAACGTTTCACCAGCATGAATGTTTCTCGGGATGTATGTGTTTTATGATATGATATTAACATAGTACAAACATAGAACATAACGGTGTTCAAGTACGACACGCATGGTTAAGAAAAATGACGCTAATTCAATTATGTGTTTTAGATACTTGAGTAAAAACCTGCATTTCATCGACGTTGAAAACATGGCCGTCTACGGTTGGAACTATGGGGGCTACCTGACCATGTCTATTCTCGCTTTTGACGAGGAAAACATGTTCCGTTGTGGAGCTGCCATTGCTCCCATTTCAAAGTGGGAGTTTTTAGGTTCGATGAATATTTTGAAATCAACGCCAATTCAATTTATTTATTACATTACGACCAGTCATCAAATTACAAATAAAATGATGATGATGATGATACACTCAATTCAATTGACTTATCTCCGTCTATGCTGAATCTTCCTTTTTTAAATTGACTTTGGATTTCCTTTTGTTAGATTCCGCTTACGTCGAGAAATTTATGAGTTTGCCCAACTTCACCCACAACTTCCGAGGCTATGAAGAAGCCGATTTGACTCGGCATGTTCCCAAGTTACATGGCAAAAACTTTATAATTGTTCATGGAACAGCGGACGAGAAAGTTCATTTTCAGCACACAATGTACTTGACAAAAGCGCTGATAAAGCAAGGCGTATCGTTTTCTGAGCAGGTGAGCTGGATTATTATCCATATCTATGGAATCTGATAACATTATTCGATGATTTATTTACCCAAAATTCTCAAAACTCTAATCAACCTCAATCCTAACTTATTAATTTCTTTGAGTAGATATATCCGGACGAAGGGAACAAGCTTAAAGGCGTTTTAAACCATTTGTACTCAACCATTGAAGCTTATTTTGAACGTACATTTGATCCACTGGATTGGGATGACTGGGAGAAAGCCACTCTGTTCGGGCTGAGAATGTAAATTAAATAGTGAAAAAATCAAATGAAATTAATTAAATGCCAAAAAATGCCTCATATATGATAAAATATACCGACACACAAGTTATTTAGCAAAATGAACACTTTAGCTAGCCTTTCATACACTAGTTTTAGTACTCACACACAAAATTACTATTATGTATATATACTGAATTTGTTTGAATTATTTATGACTTTTATTATTTTTTTGAAAGACTTAGCTGACAATTTGGTTTTGTTCGTCACTGCCATTATTTTTTTTGCGTGGATGAATGATGATGATGATGATGATAAATAGTGAATATATTTTTATAGCATCAATCACAACAAAACACTTTAGATTTTCAGTGAAAAACTAGTTTGATTGAGAAAAAATAAACTAGTTTATGATGATGATTTGTAGAAGATCTGTTATGTACATGAACATACACAATATTCTTGATTGAGTTGAAACACTTTTAATTATTTCACGTCGTCACCAAACCAAACTGTTGGAAAATGAAAAAAAATTCACTCATTAATTTAATAATGTTGGAGAATGGAATTAATATTTTTTTGTGTAAAATAATGTGTGATTGTGAAAATCTTGTATTTGTTTGGGAATTTTTTTTAGTAAAAAGAAAGTTAATCTTGAGGAGTGTATCGTGTGTTTCAAAGAATGAGATCGGATGATGACATGACTGATTGATTTACTCTACTCTCCTGTTGCCAATTGATTGAGTCTTGTAGTCCATCAGTTTTTGTACTTTAATGCATTATTCTCGTTGGGTAACCAAACCAGTTGTTGCTTGGAAAAAAACTCGCTCACAAAAAAGTAGTCCAAAATATTTTGACTTTTGGTGTGTTTGAAATTATTGACTTGAATTATTGAACACTTTTTTCAACAAAGTGCAAAACCAATCTGCAACTACTTCCACAGAGGATGACAATTTAATATTTAAAAAAACACAACTGCAACCATGTTTTTTGCAAGTGAAAGTTACCTAGTTATCCCTTACCACCTTGTTTCCCGTTGTTTGTTATTGATGATATGATATGATGCTGGAGTGGAGAGTGGGTGGGGCTGTGCTGTGATTTGACTGATGATGTTCTTGATAAGGATAAAAACGTAACAGAGACCTTATAGTGCAAATGAATTGAATTGAATTGGGATGATTTTGATGGCATGAATTGAAAGAGGACGTAACACGTGCGTGCGCCAAACTGATGCACCGCCGCAATTACTAAATAATGCTGTATAAAATGCAAGTTTTATCGCACTAAAATTAACCTAATTTAATTAATTAAAAATTATTTTCTTTTACTAACCGACGTTCAACTTATTCAGCCAAAATAATTGCTTTCAGTGCTGCCGCCGTTGTATAAACATAATTCTTAAATAATTTACTAACCATCACCAAACTAATGAGATACCTGCTTGATACAACAGTTCACTAGCTATAGCTAATTGAAAGTTGTGTACTTTTTCATTAAAAAAATTATAATCTAAGTGGATTGTGTTGTAAATTTTGTAAAGTGCATGAAAAGACTTAACAACTAAAATGTAGAAGTCAATTAGTAATTATAGTGAAACAATGATTTCTTGTTAATATGTTCATTTTTGAGATTTTATTGAAAATGGTTTTCCATTTTCAAAGCGTGTAGTACTATCATCAGTCAAAAATACTTGTAAATTTTTAATTAGTACTAATATTTATATTCTTAATATTCAATAGTATGCAAAGCTATGTATGCCATGTAAAAACGGCCCAGTAGTATGATTCTGCAATATATTAAAACGTTCACTAACTATGTAAAAATTAATTATGGTAAATTAACTAATTAAAAAATGAACTTTAATGTTTTAGCTCAGAAATTTCAGTCAAGCTATGGGCGGGAACTACTAAAAAATTGTATTATATTTGTATTACATTTATCGGTCTGGACAAAAAAAATCTTAGCTGATCAAGGTGTCGTGTGATGAATTTAGATAACTTCGAAATGGAAATTCAAATTCCTGTGACTAGTCTCACTTTCACGAAGCTATGTAGTTAAATAACATTTATTGCCTAACTAACAACTAGAAAATTTAACATAGAATCCAAGCTGCTTGCACTGGATTAGATCTACATTTGTGTCGTAGTTACTGCATTACCATAGTTACTGCGTTGATATAGCCTGTAAATTCTCTTTAAATTTTATAAATACGGTAAACCAATTTAGCTACTCTAAATTTTAATCAAATTTACTTAAATTCTCACTAAATCCTACATTTAAATCAGTGAAAGCTCCGCTTTTCACCAAACGAATCCTAACGGCTTCCAAACGCTTTTTTGACATTATAAACTTTTACTCTGAATATTTCTCTCTCTTTTTTGTCTCTTACCATTTTCTCTCTTACTCTCTCAGTTATTTTTAGAGTGAAAGCTTTTGTGAACGATATAAAAAATTAATTTATTTTTTTGGTTTTTTTCATTTTTTTAGGAACAAACGGTACTGACCAGCTTTAAACGTGCATTGTAAAAACATGTCTATCTGTGAAGCAGCAAAAACACTGTCGTGCATAAAATAAGTTTTTATGTACTAATTAATTACTTTGTATTGTATCTATTCTGTTTATTCCCATTCTTTAAATTATTCCTTTATTCTTGTCTATGTCGCTGTATGGAATACAGTTAAAAAATATAATACGTGTTAGTTAAGCCTAGTAAATCATGTTGATCATGTCATACATATGCATTAGTTATTTTTACGTATTACATGTCGTCATTCAAGTCCTGTGAGTTTAGAGCTCTGCATAATAATATATCCATTCCTTTACAAATGCACTTAATAACTTTTTAAAATTTTCGTCCTTTCGTAATCATACATTATTGTACACCTACAACCTACATAAAATATATTTGTATATTAAAGTTTGTTGAGTTGTTGCTCTTGTTAACGAGTCAATAATAATAATTATTGTTATGTTTAAATTTTTTAAATGAAGATGTTAAGCAAAATCTGTGGTAATTTTTATTATGTTGTGAATGTTGCGTGGAATGATAATATTATGTGGTAATGCGATGTGATTGAATCATCATTGAATGTGAGTGCTTAAAGCTGGCTACAAACATACATAGATATTATATGTAAAAGAATTGTAGCATTGTTTTACATGAAAAAACTCTGTGATATATGTAATTCTTGAGATAAGTAGTCAATAATTTAAAAATTAATAGTGAATACACATGATATCTGACTGTGCTAGACTCTTACAAGGTGCATCATCGGTGGTGTAGTGAAAGTGACGAAAGCACTTCATATATAAAATCTATAGAAATATTGTAAACTAGATAATTGTGAACAAAAAATGTAAAATAGTAAAAAATTTCGTCAATGTCGACAACCGCTCTCTTCTATTCTAGAAGAATTAAGTTTTTGGCTATATGGATAATGTTAGGATTCGTAGGATCATTAAGATTGGATTGGACCAGACATTATATAAGTATAAGATAAAGTGTAAGTCGACATTTTATAGAAAATCATAATATTGATACTGACCAGAACTTATCTAAATTTTTATTTGTACTGTAAAAAATGTTTGCTGTAAATGTGCTATCATTCACTTTAAATGAGCAGCATCAATTTCCAGTGAACCCAACAAATGACACATTGTTGGGATTTATAACAAAACATTATGGCCGTTTAACTCTAAGTATTTTCCTCAAAGAACTAAATAACTGCTGATCTCAGCTCTCAAAAAAGCAAGTCTCTATGAAATTTAGCCTGAGATTACATTACAAAATAAAGAACATTATTTCTTTCTATGAATATTACATGATGACGGCGCAAAAATGGTCATCTGAATGACTGTGAAACAACATATCTCACATCCCAAACGTAAATGTTACAATAATTTACCAAATAACACTCTCTAAAAAGCAGCAACTATACTACAGCTTAAGAAGGTGGTACTTATGGTACCCAAATCCAATGTATGATGAAAAAAGAGGCTAATTCATAATTGCAAATATATATTAATAGCTTGCTGGAGTCAGGTTTGTAAACTCAATTTTTATTGCCACCCAAAACATACCTCCCACCTAAAATGGTGGACTGGTCTGGTATTATGGTGACCGGCTTCATAATATTTCACATAATATTAAGTATTTGTATTAAGGACATATTATAATGTTGAAATATTTCATAGCTCTATTATAATATAACGGCTACATTTACATAGATTTACTTTGTTGATAAAAGTACACTGTAACGTTACAGGAGATTTTAATGTAATCTTATTTTATTATTACATAATATTGCATAGGTACGTCAATTCTAGACAAAAATGAATATATATTATCTGTCTTGTTGTTGATGTTGGATGTCAGCGTTGGAGTAAAATTTACTACTTAGTTGAAAACCTTATATTAGATATTACTATAAGAGATACTGTGGATATTTATTAGTATCGATAAATACATATGAATGTTACTTTTATTGAACGTTATATAAGTGATAAGTATAAATTTTACTTATACAATATATATATTTAATGTAAATGATGTACTACTGGTAATTCCGAATAAATGCAGCTGTTTATGATATTAAATGATTTAACGACAACTGTTGAATCTTTTTTTATGTTCAGAATTTTTGGTTTACTTAAGAAATTTGTCCTCCTTGACTTTTTAATGTTTAATTATAGCTGTAGGAATGTCTTAATTTGCTTGGTAAAATGTGCGTTGGAACTTGGTACTACGGATTGAATTTAAGATGAACATGAATGAATACCATTTTATTTTATAATATTTAAAAATAAGATTATCGTTATTATCGTAATTTTCTAATAAAATTCGAAGCTACGTGCTATAGCAATGAATATTTTCATTTACAAACATTTAATAACTCCTTTTTTATTATGAATATAATTGCAAACTTTTTATCCTGAGAAACTAGAAATTATTTACAATACACAATAATTACATTGCATTGGAAAGTCAAGATTTAAGAAGAATGGTCGTTTGAAATTTGGAAATTTTAAAAGTCGTATGAAATTTCTGTATTTTTGGGAGTACTCGAAAAATGGTTCCGGTTTTAGCATGAGTAAGTCAGTATCTCTACATAAATAACATATAAATATTTTTTTCTATATGAATTTGATAAATAATTATTTTTTAGGATATATCACAACCATCAAGTAGACATGTAGGTATACTTTGGCTTATATTTAACATAAATGTTTTCGATAATAATACTTATTTTTCTACCCACTATAGTTTACATGGGAAGTAGGAAGATGGGATTTATTTGATTCGCAAGATCACTATCTATGGTTGGATGTGGCAGTAAATATCTATCACTAATCTTCTTAACGAGCAAATTCGAGAATATCTTTCATTAATTATTGCAGAGGTTGCTGTATTATAATTTATCGTGGAAGAATTTCACTGCACGATTAGTATTAATGAAGAAGGTATTATTTATTTATGCGTATATTTTCTAAAAAGTCCATGTGTGGTGGCATGGCATATCATGGCATGTCTTTCTTAGGAGAAGTTCGGCAAGGCGAGTTGTTGATAAATTCTTGGAGATTTAGAATAATTATTTTTTTCACTTTAAAAACAGAAAGTAGTTCTACTGAAGTAATAATAATATATTATTCAAGATTAATCACAGGGTCCCACGCCAACTTTCTAAAATAACTAATTTAAGTAGATTCCTATCCGATCAGATCCAATAGGGTTTTCAAGGGCACAGGTTCAGAACGTGGCGTGATGATGAGCGAACACCAAACACCAAATCACGTCCTAGTAACTTAAAGCACTTTCACTATATTTCGGTATTTCTACACATGAAACACATGTTCACTCATGGAACTCTTCAATATTTCCCCCTTTATTCAGTCCCGTTCCTAGCTCGGGTGGAGATTGTTTCCGAAAGCAGTCTTCGAAAAAGTTTTCCAATGACTTGTGTACATGTTTCTTGACCCCGTTTAGTCCATGAGACTCGTCGGGATATAACTAAAATAATACCGAGAATTCCATTAACCAAACATAACTGCTAATTTTGTTATTAATAAATTTTATTTAAATTCAGAATGGCGTTGAACTCACCTGTTGTCGAAATAAAATATTTTTCTCAATAAGAGCTTTGGCAAGAAGCATACTGTGCTGAAGATGAACGTTATCATCAGCCGTCCCATGCACAAGATAAAACATTTTGTTAGCAAATTGCTCCACGTTCTTTGTCACGTCGCTCTCCGCATACCCTTTGTAATTGTCAGTGACATTTGGCTTCCCCATATAACGTTCCGTGTATGCGGAATCTAAATCAAACAAAACCATTAAGTTTCTCAAAGATTGTCTTTAATTTGCAATTCAAATATATGGGTTATACTTACCATACATACGCCAATTTGAGACAGGTGCGACACTAGCACCACATTGAAAAACATCTGTTGAATCCTTACTAGCCATTATCATTGCTGTTAAGAAACCACCATAACTCCAACCCCAAACACCGATCTTCTTTGGCTCAACAAAGTGGAGAGAGTCTCGTAAAAATCTGAAGAAGAAAAAAATCATGAAAACATATTAGCTTTGTTTTCGGCTTCTATCTTCTTTCACAGTTGACTTTCACTCTACTCTATATTTTTATAGCAGCCACTGCCAGGTGGCGCTGACAACATTTTCTACAGTTCCAAACTAGAGATTGAAGATGTATGTATATTATTTTTGGCAGCATGTTTGACGTTGACAGCTCACCTAATAACTTCGATTTGGTCTGCCACTTCCAAAAGTCCAATTCGATAATAAATTTGATGTTGAAATCCCCAACCTCGACCTCCACTCCCTCGCCCATCAATTTGTGCCACAATATAGTCTTTCTTTCCTGCCAAATAGGTTGCGAAATCAACTCCCCATCGGTCAATAGCCAGTTGAGTTCCAGGACCACCGTATCTAAAAAACAAAGAGAAAATGGATCAATTTATAAAGTAATACAAAAACAGTTTGAATAGATTTTTGTTTATAAATAACATACACATTCAAAACCAACGGATATCTCGTTATTTCATCTTCCCGGAGGCCTGGGGGAAGCAACAGCCGAACTTGAACTGTGTGTCCGCCCAACGTATGCACAGCAAATGTTCTCACTTGGGGAAAAGCCATGGTTCTTGTGAGTGCCAGCAAGGCATCATTGTTTTGCAAAATCTGGAAAGAAATTGGAAATGAAAAGTTAATGTTTGCAGAGAAAAGTCACAGCATATATATTAGTTTACACTTTCACTTTCTATTTTTAGTGATTCGCCTTATAAAAGAGAGCGTTTGGTTTTGACATTTTCAATTAAAATGGGTGAAATTGAATAAACATGGAAAATGTCACAACTTTTGATTTGACATTCTTCATTTTTAGTAGTAGAATGATGCATAGAAACGATAATATTGTATTGGCGTATAAAAAGAGGAACAAAGAAACTTATTCGTAGTTCCATAAAAAAGCGACAGTTTTTTTTTAGAATGTTCAATCAACGTCCTTCAATATGGAAGTGTTTGATCATTGCCATCGAATATTTAATTTTACTCAAGTTATTGAATAATGTAATGTATAGCTTAAAAGTAGGTTTATTTATTTACTACAAGGAAATTTAAAAATACATCATTTAGGTTACTATCGTATTCAAGGGCACATGCTTGTCATTCGTTCACAAACAAATAAATTTGATGTCTCATTATAGAATAAGCACTTTATCATTCAGCGCCGGAGCTACAAAACTTTTACAGACACAATGAAATTTACTTTTTATTCAAAACATGAAATGAATTCATACAGCTCAGACAAGGTCTAAAAATACATTTGTTGACAATCAATTTAAAAGCTTAGTGGAGTGTTTGGGAAACTAAATTTTGTCTGGTTTCGGTTGCTGAAAAGTCAACTAAACATACGTAAATGAACTCAAATAAACTCAAAATTTACATTATCAATGCACGTTACTAAAAAGTTTAGGTACTAAAATGAGAAGGAAAACTTTTGAATGATCTAAGCTTAAATACTTAAGACATTTTGTGTGACTGCGGAGCATTAGATTGTTTAGCTCTCTCTTCTGTACATTCATTCAATGAACTTCATTGTGAGTATTTTGTACTGACTGATAAATATTTAGAACAAAGAAGGAATGCAATTCTCCTAATACCTCCCAGTCATTTCATTATTATTAACTCAACAATTTTCTGCCACCGAATCTACCATTCTGACTGATAAATCAAGTTTACAGAATATAATTTTAAGACGCCAAAGTTGTTCAATTACTATCATATATATATGAGTCCGTAAAGAATTTATAAGATTCATATGACCCACTCATTGATTTAATGTAAAACTAAAACTGATATAGGCAATAAATGTTATTAAACACTTGGAAAAATAATTTGATCTTATCTATCAAATCCTCAATCTTACCTCCAAAACATTCAGGTTTGGCGTCGAAGAATGTGGTTCGTCCTCAATAATGGGAAGCAACAACGAATGTTCCAAACCATCTCTGTCACGAGTATATACTGGCAACGGCGTCGTACCCTTCTCTCCCACTTTCTCTTTCGATGAACACATCAACACAAAGGGAACATCAGGGCCAGCGCACTCCAGCACAAAATAGCTAGAACTTTTGCTAAACTTGACGTTGGACACAAAAGTACATGATTTATCACGAGCTATTTGGTTGCTTCCTTCCAACTCATCTCCAGTGATGTTACTTCTATTAGCTCTAGATGGAGGATGCCTTGCTTTCGAGCTCCCAGGTTTGGCTGCACCGTCTTTTATAACTCCATGTCCAGCTTGAAGCTTTGACTCTTCTTGGGATACTGATAATGGTGGTCCAGATTGAGTACTGGGTTTCCTCGAGCCCTTTTTAGGACCGAGACCGTCACCTATTATCCCAGTGGTTGTGGATGAAACTGTACCATTTTTACTATCCCCGTGACCACAAGATAAACAAATGGGAACGTGGTCGGTGAATGGTTGCTCCAGTTTCAGTTGGTAAAGGCGTCGCTCGCTGGGATTACTTGATGGGATGGCAGTGAAATAACTGAAACACCAGAAGCAACCTTATTAACTATATATGTCACCAATTTTACCTTTACATCTAAAAGCGTTTCCAATTTAAAAAATAAAAAAATAGTTTCTTAATGACGCTCAACTTACACAAGTTTTCGCTCCTCATCCCAAGCATTTACTTTGATGACGTCATAACTCCCATACGTAATCGGATGACTTCGTCTGTTGATCATGTCAACCAGAATTAAATGATCAAAGAATCCATTCTCTCCATCTCGCACAGGTGCGATGGTAATGAAATGTTTCCCATTTTCCCTATGAGAAAACACTGGAAACGGGATATTTTCTACCCAACCCCGTTTTTCTGTTGTGACACGGTAAACCTGCGAAGATTATCAAAAAACGTGAAAAAAATCATCCATGATGTTGATGTTCTCTACAAAAAAAATTGCACTTTGATGTTTTATCATGGCCGAATGCGCAAGAGGTGAAAAGGCAAACAAAATTTGGAACCCGAGTTTGAAGTTCTTTTAGAAGTTCTTTACAAGCCAATTCCAAGTTGAGTAAACGAATAAATTCGCAAGAAAAATGAGTTTACAATGATGATGCGAAATGATGATACATCGGATGTATGTAACGTATGGGATGATGATGATGATGATGCTAGCACATCCTATCTCATCATCAAATTTGCCATGTTGTGAAAGAAGTTAGTTTGTTAAGATGAAAGGACTTTTCCTCCCCTTTTTTATTTACAGTTAACAAGTAAAGTTTCCACTTTGTCAATATTTAATATTTATTTTCACCATCATCATTCTCATCATTATACTTCTACTTTTCCCCTAAACTTTACACTCCACTTGCCAATTTCCAAAGTTGCCAAAGCCAAATTAAGCTCTTTCTCTATCTCTCTCTCTCTTTTCCAGAGGATCATCATTGGCTTAAAGTTTTCTCTTTCGTTTCCCATTCCATGTGAATTTTATGATCAATACATCTGCTCTTCAGCATGTAATATAATATAACATAACATAGACATAGTATGCAAGTATTCAACGCATGTGAGCTGCTCAAAGTGAAAGAAAAGACAAATCTTAGGCTCTTGTCTTCACTCTCCAACTTTCTTTCTTTCTTTCTTCACTCCTAAAGAGAAAAAATATTGCAAAAAACACTCTTTTTCCATCTGGCAGAAATGCCATAAAAGAATGGGAATTGTCGTTATTCTGCATTGTTATTGAATTCCTTATGAGCAATCACATAAAATTCTCTTTTCTTTAGTGTGTGGGCACATATTTGAGGGATAAATGCTGCTGCTGCTGCTTACGATGAGGCAAAGAGCTTACCCAAAAAGTGAAGTATGTCGTTTCAACAGATTAGGAAAAAACTATCAATGACTCTCTTCCAGATTGTTGAGCATAAAAGTAATAAACTGATGAGGGAAGCGTGGTGTAGAAAAAGCGCGGAAGTAAAAAAAAAATTGAAAAATTTGTCAAATTAAAACGCCAGTAGTTATTATTGTAGTCGTTTATAATACTAAGATATCGTAGACTTCTCCTCCTGATTAGCGGCTGGTGTTATAAAGTTAGGCCGCAAAATTATACTACGAGACAGACAGACTTTTAAAATGTGTGAAAAGATGTAGAAAAGGCGCGGAAGTAAAAAAAATAATTTGAAAAAATTGTTAAATTAAAACGCCAACAGTTATTATTGTAGTCGGTTACAATGCTCAAACATCATAGATTCCTGGTGTTTCATAGAGGCTGGCCATAAAGTTAAGCTGCAAAATTATACTACGAGACAGACAGACTTAGAAAATGTGTGAAAAGATGTCTATATTTTAAGTTAGATAATATTCACCATTACAAGCTCCACTGTATAGTAGAATTACATGCCTTATGGAGTCTGTAGAAATTTTGTAGTGCTGTTTCAGAATATAAAACATTTTCTACATATGTCGAACAAAAGGAATGGTAAAACTGAAGCCCTTAAACTGCATTCTATATCTACGTTGTGCAAGTTTATTTTCTCAAAGCATTAGTAGTTTTGGTTTGAGCAAGTAGCACCAGTATGGCATGATTTTGCAAAATAAAAGCAAAACACATTCCTCCTTGATGTTATGTTATGTTGGTCTTATATCGTATCGTATCATAACGTAACAGCTTTTCCCTTTCTCCGTTATTCCTGTTGAGCATGAACTTTCCTTCTCTATACAAGAATACAAGTTCTTATTAAGCCGGTTTTCGTGCTTGACAATAATACTAGTCTGGTTCTCCTCATCATCCTCCAAAAGAAACTTATGTACATCTCAACTCCACTCAACTCAAAGAAAGAACAAAGCCGCTTTATTTTTTGATGAGGACGAAGACGACGACGACTGTTGCAGGCATGATGCTAAAAAATCTATAAACTCTCATCCCTTTCTTTATTCTACATTCGTTCTTTCGCTGCATAACCAAACTAATTTTTACTCAAGAGGGTTTGGACATTTGTTAAAGTGCTACAAACACAAACTAAAATAGAAGAGAAAAAGGAAACTAACTAGTTAGTTTCCTTTTTCTCTAATCTTCAAAACAACTTTCTTTCCTGTCTTTTAAGAAATTTCTAACCAAATGGAAAACTCAACTGCCAGAAAAAACTCAGAGTTGGCTTGGCTTGACAAAGAGCAAGAAAATGAGCACTAGCACTTTCACTTTGGGGTTCCAACTAAAAAACAGCTCTAGCTGTCACTTGCAAAATGTAGGAAATATATTTTATTTCTCCATTTTACTATTTATGCAACAAAGCGCAAAAAATTAAGAGTGAAAGTGAAATGGAAGGAAAAGCAAAGTGCCACATGATGGTGGGAATAAATAACTGAGCTTACATAAAAGCGTATAAAGACGTAAAAGTAAAATATAGACACGTATGTACCTCATCACAAATTCCAGTCGTCTTTGGACACACTGAAATAATGGACAAATTGTAGGGGCGAGAAGTCCATATAATCCCGACATCCCGGTTTTTTATCCACCCAGCAGATGTAACGTAATGATCTCTGCAAAATAAATAAAAACATGGAATGTAGAGAAAATTAAGCAAACACAATGGATGTAGGCATGTAGGATTATTTTTCATATGAAACTGTCGTTCATTTTTAGTAGAAAGTAAACTCGCTTCGTTTCCTACCCATTTACGTATTTATCGCTTAACTGTAAATATTGTATCAAATTTCATGCCTCTAGAAATAAACCCTGAAAACTTCTCACAACCGGGGAAGGATGAAACGGCGTGAACTATGTTTATTAATTAGGCTTATGAAACCTAACCCCGCTGTTGTAATTTGAAAAATAAAAATAATTTTTGAAACAACAACGCCACTAAAATATTTTCCACAGTTTAAAAATAATACTCGCACATAGGTTACCGATGGCTACAGTTAGTTTTATGGCTAGATAAAGTTTCTTGATAATATCGCTCGCATCTCACTTCGAATCTCGCTCCTCCGGATAGAAAATACGGATCCTGAATCAGTCAGGAAGAAATTGAATACCATTACCATCATGGTTTCCACTTCCACATCCACATCCGTGCTCGTTTTCTGGAATGAAGAGGACAACTAAACCCTTTTGAATGCATGGTTATCCATTCCCCATTGTAAAATGGGATATAATATGGCATATTTATGCACGGGGAAGGAAGTAATAGCAGAATAAAGTCCGAAGTGAACACAACTGAACGGCGTTCAACCCAAGCCAAATCTAAAGCCAACGCCAAGTCAACCCACACACAGAAAAGCAATGCCAATGCAATGATAGTATTATGATGGGAGAATCGAGAATCCGACTGGCATTCCAGTCTTTCTTTGCGTCTCATCTGCTCTATACCACTGCAATGCAGACGATAGACGATCTCTAATATCTAAGCCAGATCCTCAAACCAACCTGCTGCTGCCTCGAAATTTCACAAGACTTTGCCGTCTCCTGTTGTTTCTTCGTGTGCACGGGAAAAGTAAAAGCGAGAGCTAAACCAACCAAACCAAACCACCATTCCACGACCAATGTAGAACGAGACACGAGCAATTTAAAACGTTTCCAATTTTATATTCCGCTTAAAAGACAAGTCACCAGAGAAATAAGATTTATTCTCCTTACTCCTCCAAAACCATTTTAATAATTTAGTTTAAAAGAGTTTAACTCTAAAATGTTGAGGATAGTTGTCTTCCTCTACGTAGACTAGAATATCCTTCTTATTCGTAGAATAGTAGTCCCATTTTAAACAAATGAGCTTCCGTTGGGAAATGAAAAAAAAACCTCATTGAATTGATCTTTGCATGCATAATCATTTTTCTTTAGTCCCAATAGACCATCCCATTTTAATCAACTTTTTCTACGATGCTTATACTTTCCCACATGATGTAGAAACAGACATGACTTGATTAAAAAGAAAATTACCTACTTACTTACGATTAATATCCCTACCAGACCAAACCAAACCAAACCACCCTTACGTTCTCTCTCGTTATGTGTGACATGACTTTAATTTGTTTTAGAACTAGAACTCCAATTAATTAAAGAAATCAGCTTGTTTATGAGCCACAGAATGGAACTTTCCCCCATCTCCAAAGTGTGCCTTTACGATCTAGCCCTGGAGTAATCTATTTTTAACTGTTTTATAATCGCAACTAGGAAAAATCTCAACCACCATCCAACCAAAACCGCACCTTATTCTTCTTCTTCTTCTCCTCTATCAACCGGATTCATTAGCACTTAAAAAAGTTCATAAACTTGAGGAGGAGAAAGCTAATGGGAAACTCGTAAGGCCTCAGCTGAATATTAATTGCACATACATATTGTTCTCCCCTTCAAAAGGTCGCGGTCGGCGTCGAGTCGACGCAATGCAATGCGATAAAACCAAGGAGAAAATTGTAAATTGTGAACGACTCTAACAAAAAATGTTATAAGGGTAGAATAATAGCAATTTCTTTAACTTACTGGTTGGAGATCCCTTCAGGTGGTAGCAAGCTCTTAGATCTGAAGTTCGAGTCGGATAAGTCTACCACTGTAGCCCTCACAGTGGGGTTACTGGTCCCAGGCTGTAATAAAAAATATATAGGAGGAGAAAAAGAGAATTATTATTCACATTTACAATGATATTTTTATTCTCATGTATGTCTCGTGCTGTTTCCCAATGCAATCCAATATAAAATGAAACAGTTTCTATCTTTAGTTTCTCACAATAATGCAATACAACCAGCGATAAGTTGCTGTTTGTATGGAGAAAATAAAAAAAATAAAAAAGTCGTTCAAGTCTTTAAGAGCTTTAGTAAAATTCCCCTTTTTATTGTTTCCTTTCAAAGACAACTGCAAATATTAAGCACACACTCGCACACCACCACCCTATAACAAAGCTGATGCGATGATGCCTTTCAAATGTTTTCTCTTTGAAGCAACAACCATTCCGTTCATTAAGGATTTTAGCAGTTTGTGCAGTAATAGTACGCCGTTATTCCATTTCATTCCATGCAAATAATGGAAACCTGAGTAAAAGAACATTTCATTTGGGTTTCCTTTTCCCAACCCGCAAAACTACCTCTCTTTTTACTTTCCTTTTCTTTTGCAAAAACACATAAAAAAGAAGGCCAAAGCTGGGTGAGGCAAAGGCAAAAAGTGCCTTAAATAAATATAGAATGCATTCTGTAGATACATAGTATTATTCCCAAGCTGGTGTAAAACCCCATAAATCTACATACATGCGGAAGAAAGAAAGAAAGTTAACACACACAAATGTGTGTATCTATGGTTCTATGTGCATATAAAATGAGAATGTAATTTCCAAGGCTTACTATACCTTTGGGTATCTGAGGCTCCTCACTTTCGGGTAGACGTATGGGTCATCCAGTGAACCATACTGGAGAATATAATGCTCACCGACCATCGAGTCATTAAAAGTGAGATAGAGAAGACTTCTTCCATCTGAGGAATACCAGAGGGCTGAATTGCTCCCAAATATCTCCTCTACACGATCATGATGATGATGATGGTAGCAGCAGCAGCGTGTAATATAATGAAAAGTATTCAACAGTCAATTAGCATAATTCTCATAAAGTAAAGACTCCTTCTGGCTCTGACTCTGATACAAATGTACACGTTACACATACATAGATAATATGTGTATATTTCTTAGAAAAATTTCATTATCTTCATATACATTTTATCACTTTACTACCACCATACCTGGCCTGGCTTGGTTTTGGCTTTGGCCCATAAAATGGGACATATTCACTTAATAACCGTGATAAATCTCTCCCTCACCCATTTCCTGTCATTGCCTCCGTTGTTAAAATGATACTTACAAAATTTACAATAGCCATGCAAACCTCACAGGAGAGAATATAAAATTGCTTTTTTGTTCATCAATCCCACCCCTTTCTTCCCATTACATGGAGCCATTATTCACGGATACTTCATGAAAGATTACCTACATAATATATATATACACATGCTTTCACTACTTTGTATTGCATTGCATTCCTATATTCATCGCTGGAAAAAAATTGAATGTTTGCAACGCCATGCAGAAAAAATATTGGGTTTGATTTTATTTTTTTCTCAAACAAACCATATTCATCTTTTGTTAGAAGTTGGAAAAAAGGAGATAGAAAATGGTGGTTTATTTATGGTAACACCTCAATCAGAGAAATTGGAAATATACTGCATTGAATTTGCACGTATGCATCCAACATATTTTTTTGTTTGGAAATGGTGGAAATAATGCGAATTGAAGGAGAGTGAAGAAGTGAGCAGTTTTCAACATGAATAACTACAACGCCGTTGAGTGCTTCTGCTAGTTTGCAGCCTCTCATATAAAATCATGTATCTTTCTGCTTCTTTTTGCTCACTTGAAGGAACGCACACTCATCTCATCTCAACTCATCTTTCTTTCACTCCAGCGAGTAACAACTTTTGGAGTGTAATGCATGAACTTCAACGTAGATAATAATGTACTTCTGCTACTCCTGCTCTAGTCCCATTTTCATGCTTTTGTTCGTTGGTTGTTGGTTCTGCTGACTTGGTTTCGTTTGGTTTGGTTTGGTAATGCTGCTGGTAATGATAATATGCTACTATTTGAGTTTGTCTGACTCTCTGACTCACTCCATCTTTGGTTTGAGAGAGTCTGTTGGTTGCCAAAGTCATCAAATGTAATGGCTCCTTGCGAAGTTGATAAAGTGCATTCCTTCTCGAGAGTAGAAAAAATCTTATCCACTTATTCACGACAAGAAAAGGAAATTTTCTTATTGAGACCATTAGCAAGAAGAAGAGTTTGGGAGTATCGAGTAGAGTAAGTAGAAAGAAGAATGAAAACCTAAACGACTAGTGTGGTATGTGCGTAGAAAGCTAGAAAGAATATATTTTGAGAAGGATAACAAAATTGGATATAGATAGTTTGGAATAATGTTATTTCACCTTCACCTTAGGAAAAAGTATGCTGTTATTTGGGTAAGAATTGTGATTTATACAAGATGCATTTAATCCTTTTCAACTTGTTTTTCTAACCTTCTGAACGAAATTAAAATCCTACTTTCTACAATTACTATTAATTTTGGGGGAACTGAAATAATAATGTATTTTTAAGCCTATATAAATTAACTTTTATTTCACATTCTACCTGCACAAAGAAGTAGCGTACCTGGCGAACACGTAGATAATTTGGCGAAATTTATTTCATTCGAACAACTTATAAATCAACAAAAAATTCTAATGGTTCCCCAAAACATTCCTAGTTTAATGTCATACAATAATATCCCATTTGAATTAATGCTTAATTTTTCCTATCAAATCTCATGCATAATTCATACAATATATAACTGTCAGCCTGACAATAATAGAGGTATTAGTTACCGTCAGAAATATGAATTTAGAGCGATAGGATGAAAATTTATGTAGAGATAGCATTGCATTAGTGGAAAGGAATGATCCTATTAAAAATGAATCCAGAACACATACATACATATTTTGACAAGATTGCCTTTTTAAGCTTCATCTGCTTCTCTTTCATACATCACAACATATTCAGGTACACACAGACACAAACACACGCTTCTCTATCTACTACCACAACCAAACCACTCTAGCTAGACTTTCCCTACTAATTCCATTGCACTACCTCCATAAATGGAATTAGCATTAACTAGCGTGATATTATGATGGGAGGTATTAGCCGGGAGTTGTCAGACTGTATTAATTTTCTTTGTCATTTTAATATTATTGCCTGGGACATGTTAAGCTACTATATATAGTTTCGTGCAGAATATTAGAACTTGTACATCCACCATACCACTTTAAAGGAAATTGGTTTTTACCCGTCACTGGCTTTCATTTTGGAAAATGAAATGATTGAACATGACTTTAAGTAGGGCACATGTAGCCTGTGGCGTCAAGCCGGCACAAAATAATCTATTTCATTGTTTCAGGAATTATTTTAGTTGAAATAATCCTACATTCACGTATGTTCTTGTTCAAGCCATTGATTTTCATTATGATATGTTGATATGATATGATATTACATTTTAAGCATAATGAATTTTACCTTCATAAAGCCAATCTGGGATTCCATTGTAGATGATTCCAGGTTGCGCACTTGTTGTGATACGATAGGTTCTGTTCTGCTTTGGATTTGGATAATAGTAGATATCTCCTTCATGAACGAGAACAAAAGCGTGACCTGCTGGAGCCCATTTCACCAACTGAATTCTTGAATACGATGAATCCCTGTCGGTATGATGGGATGTAACATGGGAGCCAAGTGACACAGGCTTTGTCTCTCTGAAAAGTAGACAAAAGGGAATAAAGAATTCTGATCTGATTCTCAAAACTACAATGAAAATTTCTAGTGGCGTAGAAGTACAGATTGTCTGATAGGTATTCTATTGCATCGCAGTATGACGGGGAAAGGAAACAACTGGTCTGGTTGGTAGTTAAAATGTGGGTAAATGTACCAGAACAGAATAATGATGTGTGTGTGGATTCATAAATGATATTTCGTTTCGTTATCCCAACGGAAGAACCGAGCGAGCCCACACCATTCACCATACCACACACACGCTCTACCGATTCTGACGGTCTGGTGCACTTTCCATGAAATAAAAATGAGACTTGTCTCAAAATTTGACAAGCAACTAACTGGAAAGTGGAAGCCCATGAATATTATTGGAAGAGTAGGAGACAGAGGAAGAAAAGTTAAGGTAAAATTTACTTGTCTAATAATAGCATAACGTGAATGATGCTTTAATCTCATTAGCTATGGACATGAACTGAAAACAAAAACTTTCGCCATGCATTTGAAGACTTTACTTTCTTAGTGAAGAAAAACATTCTTTGGTTATTTTATACTTACCCAGTTTCTATTTCAAACAGAGTATACCTCGCCGTGTAGGAGTGGCGGTGAACCTGAAAAAATAGGAATTAGTTTCAAATACCATGATTATGTTGGATTGGTTAGACGACGTACTTGAATTTATAGAGAAGAAAATAAACAGCCATCCTCAAAGGTTCTTTGTATTCTCCCAAGTCAACTGAGTTTTTATGACTGTATATATTCCACCACCAATTCTCTACTGAATTGTTTAGTAGCAAAAGTAGTGGAATTGCATCGTGTGTGGTGGTAATGCGACTTGGCATGTCTTTTTCTCCTCTATTTTTCACCGCCACTGTTGCTGATGAATGAGTAAAAATTACCTTTTGTACGTCGTGCGTGAACAAGATATATTTTAAGTCCGGTGATAAGCTGAATGACACAGCATTGAAACGTCTCTGAAAGAAAAAGAAAGTGAAATAGAAGAACATACGCTTAGACATTAGAAGCAGACGACCACATTCAACATCATCACCAAAGTATAAGATTCTTCTCTTCTCTTCCTGTTGCGAGAGAAAGACACATGTCATTACTTCTACTTTTCTGCACGACTCTACTAATCTCCAGACAAAAACTGGTATGGTGGAGACTCTCAGCTCTCTAAAAAAGTAGCTGGCAACTTAATCCTCATGCTTCACTTCTGGGTTTGGCTTGCCCTATCAATTCTCTCTCTCTCTCTTGCTAGGTTCAATACACTCTCAATCTTTCTAAAGGAAAAGTAGCCGTCTCACGGGACAAGAGGAGGAGAAAAAAGAAAGTATAAAAATTGAAGTTGAACAACTAATTCCTTCAGCTTTCCCCATCCCAGAAAAAAACACTTTCTCACACACTCCACTCCTAGTCTAGTAGTTTTATGTATGTAGAAGAAAAGGAGCGAGAAAAAAACTGGCTAATTGGCAACTTACAAATGTGTGATTGCTGATTACTTGGCGGATACTTGAATTACTGGCATCGAAAAGTGAGACTCCTCCACTGGGATCCCGATATATCCATTCATGATCTGAAATGAGGAAAGACACACATATAACGAACATAAAAATAAAGTTTTTGTTTACTTTATACCAAAAAACTAAAGTTATCTTGTCTCGTTCACATTCCCTATGATATCGAACCGGTTTTGGTTTCTTGTGAGAGAAAAAATCAATCCCTTAAATCCCATCCCCATTTTCGTTTGTATACATAAACGCGTAAACATAAAGAAGCAAGATAAAACTTACTTCAAACTGATATGATACTATATTGCATGATATTTCAAGCGAACAAAAAGAAAATTGATTCCACTGCATAAAGCAAACTGAACCGACAAATATCCCAAAATACGACACACATATAACAAATTGATCATATCTGTATCTGTATGGTTTCTTTCTCCTTGGAATATTTTATTATCAAATGGCAGCCAAATACCAAATCCTCCAATATTTTAAATAAGTTTGACATTCTCACATAAAATACAAGTGACTTCATGGTCGAGCATAAGCATAGCATAGCATAGAATAAATAAATACTTTGCAACGAGAAAAAATACACATGACGTTTATGTCACTCGCATACAATTCTATCTCGTTTCTAGTACACTACACTACAATCCACTACGTCATATCTTCTTATCCTTTTTTCTATAATGTATGCAAAAGGTGTGCTTTCTTTCTCATGAAAAGGCTCTCCTACATTTTGAGGCTGATGAGCCTTTCATGTCCACGTCACTCTTCTGACAGATATTCCTTTTGAAGCTAGAGGCACATGCTTTCCTTCTCTTTTTTCTCACTTTCCTTTTTCAGGGTTGAGTACAACACAACTATGGGAAACTAACTTCACGTTTGACATGTTCTAACTGATGTGGCTGTTTTATAAAAAAAAAAGTATATTATTACGCTCCCGCAGCGGCTGCTTCCTCTATATATTATGGGGATTTGGTAGATGTCTAGGGAAGATAAAGTCTAACCAAACCAATGTGAAATGATAACGATAACTAAAAAGTTTATGTAACTAACGACTCTTTTTTACTCTTTTTGCTTTGGGTTCTTCCGTGCCATCCTGGCTAGCTTAATACCTACTACAAGCCTCTTTGTTATGATAAAAATAGTCTGTGAGTGGTACCGATAGGCTTTGGTAAAAAATTGTTGGTTAACCAAATTTTTTTGCAGGGAAAAAGGGCAACAAGCTTCTTTCTGGTTCTGTAAACTTTTTAGTTTGTTTCAGGGTATTTCCATCTATTCCACCTACCGAAGTTTTAGATTTTATGCATGCGTATATATCTAATTTGGTCGTCGAAATTGCCAAAAATGTGAAACAAACTTCATCAATAAATTCCAATTTGGTTTCGGGAGAGGAAAAAAATGGCAAGAGGAAATTAAATGAAAATGTGTGTTGTGTTGTTAGCTTAGATAAAGCAGATAGGTGGAAGCTGCCTTCAAGGTATTTTGGTACTTTCACGGTAATCTTTATCAATTAGATAAAGCTTTGCTTTGAAAGCTTGCTTGGTTTTGGTTTAAAAATAAATTCCCAAGATGGTTTCCAATGGCGGTGGAGAAAGCAAAAAGCAATTCGAGGTAAATCCGTTGACGTATTAAGTGCTAGATTTGGTTTGGCTTTGCCTATATGCTTTTATAAAAAATATTTATTGGAGAAAAGTCGCCGTAGGCAGTACTCCGTTTGGTTTTTTGGTTGGATCTTGGATCTTGGGTATTTCATTTTCAGTGAGATTTTACTTAACCTCAAAACCAAAACCAACTCAACAATTTTCAACATGTGCTGAGATTTTTTTCAGATTTCCTAAAAGCCAATTTCGCATGAAAGTATGTATTAAGTATGTATGTGTCACAGGGAAAAGAAAGTTAAAATTGAAATTCCATTTCAAGCACAAGGACAAACATATTAGGAGGAGGAGACAGCCAACCACGGTTTTCCATTGAGAAAGAATCAGACTGCTGAAACTAACTAAAGTGGGGCTTTTAGATCAGCTCTGTCTCTCCAATCTCTGCCAACAGCAGTAGTAGCAGTAGCAAAAAAAAGTTTATAATGTTATACCAAATCTCGTATAAAGTTTGCAGTAAGAAAAAAAACTACTTTTTGTACCGCAATTACTTATGGCAATTCACTTATGGAACGGATCAAATATTTGCAAGGTCGACAAAGTCAAAGTTTGTGAACTTATGTTTGGTAAAATGTAAAAGTTGCGTTAGAGAAGTTTACAAAGCAAAGGGAAACTCATATAAAATGCAGTGTATAGGACGATCAAATTTGGGATGACGCAAAACACAGCTTTTCTCATCACTTCAAAAATTGGTTGTAAAACGATGAATATAATATTTACGATTTAAAAAATGGCGTTCTAAAAGGAATAACTACAACGCCAATTTTTTAAAAAGCTCATATCATAATATAATGAACTGCTGATAGATAAATTATCTACTTCCAATTCGGTCGATTAACGCATTTAGTAAGAACGAAATTAGTATGATCTGATAGATAAAATTGACTGATTTTACCTGAAATCCATGTCCCATTTAGTCGATAAGGCTGGAAGTCTGGCCCAAAAATGTCGTCAAGCTCAAAGCGTCTCCCTTTCACGCGAGGTCCTTCATCAGGGGGAGTAAGAAGCACTACGGAGGTCACGATTAAAGCGAGAACTGCTGAAATAACTAGCACCGCAATTATTATGCCTCTCCAATTTCTATCTGGTTGCCCACTTGCCACCAGATCCTGAAAAACATTAAAATAAGATAAATCAGATTCATCGTTTAATTATTAGACGTCGTTCAAAAATAATTTTAATTGTAAAAAAATTGTATTGGGCTGGTACATATCGTATTCATTATAATACTTTCAAAATTACCTTTTTTAACCCTTTGAGTCAATGACGTCATTTGACCTTAAACATACAAGCTTTACAACCTTACGCCTACACTAACCTCCAGTTTCACAAGTCAAGACAAGTTTCTTTGTTAGCTTAATTTATTGAGGGAGAACGTGCTCTGGCAGCTTACAAGCTTCCAACTTCTCAGACTTGAACCATATGTTGGAAAGGTGTTAAAAGTAAAATTGCCACTGAGGGGAAATAAGAGGGAGATGTGAGGTGAAATGTTCACAAAGTGAAAATGGACTCTTATTTGATTCCGTCTTGCTTCACTGCCTCAATAAACCTTGGCTTTGACTTCTTGCTCAAAATATAATTGATTCTTTAAACACACTACTACTACTACTACTCAAACACACTATAATACAACTTTTACTGTAGTTGTTACTTCAAGGGAAGCGAAATCTTTTGAGCAAACAAGTCATTTGTTTGGTCATTCGTTTCGCTTCCAAAATGAAATATCCGGTCATGTCATGTCATCATGACATTTGTAATCAAAAAGAGGATGCTGGCTGACAGTTGTTGTGTACCAAAAAGAAAATTTAATTTCGTTAAATGAAAGAACAAACTTTTGATGCATCAGATCATGAGATCAGATCAAACTGGCATTTAATATTGCTGTAAAATGGGACGTGAAAGAGTGCATCTTATTCAATTTCCAGTTTTTGTTCAGAAGAAAGCATAGAAACGAAGTAAATGATAGAGAACGAATTAGTACAAGAAATTTATTAGTTGGTGCCTAGTTTTACCATTCTAAGCAATCCCATCTGATATTATTATGAATTAAATATAAAACCTTTAATTACCTGTTCGGCGGCAAGCGCCAACTGTTGTGCATATTTCGCTTGTGCAGAAGCACTCGTCGCCGTATTATGCTCAAAACTAGGGCTGAGTGGCTTTTCGCACACGTCAGACGCTATAGCAGCCATTTTTCACGTGAGAAAGAAAAATGTGGAAAGTTCCGAATTTTCAAAATTTATCAGCAACTAAAACACCACCAAACTTGAAATGAAAATTGTGTCACACTTTTCATCCTGATGTGACAATGTTTGATTTTGTTGAATTTTTCTTCTCTCTCTCTCTTTCACACTATTTCATTGCGCTCCAATTGGAACTTTGAACAACACTCGACGTCTAAACTCTTCAAAAGAAATCTCCGAAATGTTTCAATCATCCAAACTATATATTTCTATTATGTACTCTTGCTCTGCTTTTGCTCCACCGACCAGCTATGCCTTTGTGATTTGTGAAAGGCCTTAAATTTCTGACGACAAAGGAAGTAACACAACAACCAAAAATCCAATTCATTCCCTTTTCCGCCCTACAAATTTTTTGTATTAAAAGCTATGAAATACAGGGCACGGGCACACTGAGAGTCTCTCAAAGAAAAGAGCCAGACTTTATCTTGATTATTTGCAGAAATCTAATTTACTTCTTGTGTGTCCTTTGTCCCTTATAGCTTCCAGCTACGTGTTCCTGTTATTTGCAAGCAGTATTGTGCTATGTTGTAATTTTAACTTGAAACGAAGAGTGAAAATGAAGCATCCAATCCAATATCCAAAACACAAATTTTAGATAATAAACTCCAACTACGTGAGAAGGACTGGGATTCGAGTCAAATAAGAAGTACACAGGAAATTCCAGGAAACTATGTTGTTTTTTTATTTATTCTTTGTTATTCAAGTGTCATGTTTTCCATCTAATTTCGGTCTAATAAGAAGCTTTCCATTGTTAAAGTTACTAGCCAAACATTACTTTTCTCCGTGATGGAATGAAAGATGAAAGTATTTTGAATCACGAATGAATACCAACTACATGTAGTTCGTAAAATGTCACTGTGCACCGCTCTGTAATTTTAGCTTTGCAAGCTTTTATGACAAGGAAACTTGACACGCTATTTCTGGCTTGGTTTGGTTTACATAAGAAATGTACATATGTAAGTAGTTACGTTATGTCCTTGTAAACAACAAGAAACGGAATGGGAATTAAAGCCGGATTTGCTTTGATGCTACTACTTAAAAACACACACGCTCACAAACAGAACTAGCCTATTATTTTCTAAAGTAGAAGAATGAGAGAAAATGTGCACAGACGAATGAATGCAAAAGAAAATTCTCAATTTAGGCTTCCCAAAATTTTACCAACTCGCCACTTCACATCAAGGCCATGACAAAAAATTCTGACAGCGTTTTTAGAATTGCGAGGATCCGAAATTTTTGTGGTCAAGAAAAGTATTTGATATGAGTATGACAGTTCAGTTCACAGGCAAACGAAACTTAGCCCCATATTTCTACTTCCTTTATACAGGACACACACGTAGACTAGCTTCCTCCTTGATTTCCTGAAGTAGTTTTCTGGTCGCTCATAAAAGTTGAGAACTTTTTTTGCTAAAACAACAAACTACCACCTTGTTCCTTGCGTTGGGTGACACGAACTGATTCAGAGTGTGAGTGAGTGAGAGAAAGTCATGCCTTGTGGCAGTAATTCATTTTCTTTTGTTGCTTATTTCTATGCTGAGCACAACCTAACCTCTTTATAAGAGATGAGTTTTTACTGTTTTTAGATAAGAATGCCGGGTTGGTGGTGAGAAAAAGATGACAAGACAAGACAAGAACATGAAGATGATGATGGTGATGATGATGGCGATCCACTTCACAAAACGGATTCACTCACACCACAACACCAACCACCAGAATCCACCAGTTAAGAATAAAATTCATTAGGAGATGAAGATGACCATCTTCTCAAGAGAGCTCCCACTGCATTATGCATACTCCCAAGCAGCCCAACACCATGAGCCGAGCACTCCACTCTACTCCAGAAACTTTCTCAGCTGATATGCGGAACGTGATGGGATCCTACGCTGGTGAAGGAATGAGTGACACTGTCTTGAGTTTGGGAATTTGAGATTGAGAAACCCAAAGCCGGTGATAGCCAGGAGGAAAGAGGAAATGCGAGTTGGTGTAATGGATATGAAATCTTTAGCAGCAGCCAACGCTCACTCTCATTTTCCTTCTTGGTAATATTATCATACCAAGTTTGTTTTTTCTACTACCTTGCTTTCTTCCCTGACTAGTGAAGTGAGGTGAGTGACTTGTACGCTTGTACTTCGTACCCTTTTTTCCCCGTTAAGCTCTGGCCACTCTCTCCTGATGAAAATGGATTTAGAATGAGAAAGTAGGTAAAGTTGAGTCAAGTCTAGGAAAATATGTATTCGAGCCAAAAAAAAAGTTATTCACTTTTCATCTTCCATTTTCTCTCAGGTCCCCTCCGTATTTACTTTCTCAGAGAGAAAGCTAATAAAACGTAGTAGTGGAAGGAAGAGAGAAAGTTTGGACTTAATAACAAAAAACAACTTTTGGTAATGTTGATAGTTGATGCTAGTGACCTTCTACTACTGCTTTCTACGTCCTCCTATTTTATTTGCACTGATACCTCACTGTTTAGATAGCACCTCAAAAAAACTAGTAATCCAGCATCCAACCCAAATTCCCCGTCTTGAATGACACGGAGATGAGTAATGGAAAGTTTATCAGGAGGAGCAACAAGATGAATTGATACTCATCTTTGTAGAATCCTGCATCAAGTGAGCCTCATGCACCCAACCACATGCCTTTTTATAGTGAAAATCTAAAGTCTCAACCAGTTCCAGTCTCCATTCCACTCCAGTTCCAGCAGCAGCAGCTTGTGCATGTGGGTAGTAGAAGTAGATATAGAAAAATGTTGTAGAGTGAAAGTAAAAACAAGCAAGCACACTGCCAAATGGAAAAGAGGAGTAAATGGTGCCTATAGTTGCTTGCTTACATTACATTACAACAAGCACGATACGCTGAGTGAGCCAGTAACTACACAGACAAGTAGTACAAGAGTGGAACTACAACGCAAAAAAAATACATTACATGGCCATCCTTTCTCCATATAAATACATACATATCTTCCTTCTAACCATACCATTTGTTTCTAATAGGCTCTTTGTTGAACTTTGTATAAGTATAGCGCCGTATGGCGTATGGTGAACATGGCCATTTCCCATTATGCTTCATATTATTATGTATGTATCAACTTTTTTTCTGTTGAGCAGCCAAATATTATGCCATTTTTTGGCTGTTGCCCCTCATGTAGTCACACTCACTTAGATCCACTCACTGAAATATTTAATAGGACAATAATAACAAAAATTCGGGCTCAAGCTCAGGCTCCAACTACTTTCTCTTTTTCCTGAGTCGGCTCCACTTCACCAGTCAAATCTAACTAGGATGGGGGATAGGAAATGTTAAGTTAATGTCGGAAAGGGAGGAGAAAAAAAATTGTAATATAAAAAGCAAATAAAATCCTGTTTGTGTGGTGTGGTAAAAATGAGAGGAAGTATGCGTGGTAGTTTGGTAGTGGTGGATGTAAAAGTACCCACTTTCTGGCTTTGGCTCGGCTTTTCCCATTGAATAACCAAAGAAGAGTCATTCAAGGGATTTCTTATTATTTGGATTCCACTCCTCGATAGGTTGGGATGGAAAAAGAAAATCCTAATGTTTGGTTTTGGCCGAAAAAAAATGTGGAGCCATATACAAATATGTGTGTAGGAAGCGTTTCAGTGGTACGAAAGATTTGGTTCTTAAGCCTTTTTCAAAAAGACTGCCAAATATATATAAAAGTACTTAAGAGAGTTTGATTATTTAGGCGAATTTGTATTCTGATGGGTGTCCGTGGGTCTGAATGGAAAAGTTGCACAAAAAGAAATAATATTTAGGCCCTTTTGGCAAAGAAATGCGCAGTAAAGGAAGAAAATTTTGTTTAAAAAGGATCTGATTCCTTAATACTTAAGTAGTGTAATGGAATTTATGGATTTATAATTAATGGATCTCGCAACGTGATATTAATTATTTTTTTTTCGTACTATTCACAAATCTTCAAGAATCAAACGAAAATTTACCTGAATAGTGAAATATTTTTAATACCTTTGAAAAATAAATTATGATCGTCAACATTAAGCATTTATTTAAGAGTTTAAAAAACGCCATGTAAATTCATTTTAAAAAACCACCGGGTAGAAAAATATTCTTTAATATTAAATTCAAACATTTTCCAAGCCTCTCTCAACTTTTTTTCAATCCTATTCAAAAAACTTGAGCAATACTGCTCTCTTGACTTTGACATGACTTGGTTGACAAAGTTGATTCTCTTTTGAATATGTTTTATTATGCATTGCAATCTACCCAAAATGAGAGAAGTGCACCATTCCTTTAGCATATGTTAGCAAACCCCTTCTTAGTATGGCATAATGGAATTTTTATTTGCATATACTTTGTCAACTTTCTCCTTTTTCCTGACCTGTTTTCTTAAACATGGAAAGCAATCCTACAAAAAAACTTCCACTTGGAGAAATGAGCCAATTCTTGGCGGCCAATGTTTTTCCAAGAGGTACAAAAAAAACCTTCCCCATTACACGCTTTGTGAGTACGGTTGACGGTAACAGAGCCCAAGATACTTTCAACTTTTGTGGATATTTCTTCATCTTAGGAAAAGGGTACTTTTCCATCTCATCTCATTATATTGCGTAGATACATACATTTCCGTAAATTATGAACGAACGAGACTGAAGATTGCTGACCTATATTTTTGATGTCATACACATTTTATCTCCCTTGGTATTTTATGTACTCATTTATTACCTCTCCCTTGTGTGGACTTTATTTTTCTGATTGCCCAAAAGGCTTAAGGTTGATTTGCTTTGGAAATCAAATAGAAAAAGGCTTACGTGTGTTATGTTAAGTATTAGCAGAAGGGAACAAGGAAAAGTCTTTCGTAAGAACGTACCAAATTTTGTGCCACCGCCAACTACGTCGCTACATGTTCCCACAACTATTCTAAAAGTAGGGAGCCTGCATAATGTATAGCTCAAACATGTGTTCAAATGAGTATATAAAGGGTAGGATACAAGTGGAAACGTAAATACACTTACTTCTGAACATAAATTGGTTAAGGGAAAATAAAGCTATGGACCTTGTTTATTGCTTTGTTTTTCGGAAATTCCAACCAATCCTAAACTCTAATATGAAAACTACAAGCTTCCGTCCGGTCCCTGTAAACCAAGAACGCAAAAAGGGTTATCGTTTATTTATCAACTGCACAAAGTACAACCAAGTGACAGGAATTTACGAATGTAATATACCATCGCTTGGTTTGGTGAACTGGACACGCAATATAGATAGGTAGAAAAAGGTATTCAATGTATACAGGAGAAAGTTTCTTTACCATCGTCGTGTCTAAACAAAGTTTGAAGCTTTTTTAAAAATCCTTTTTCGTTAGGTCCGTTCTACGGAATGCCTTTGCTTTTGTAATTCTGGGTCATATTTAATTCACGGATTTCATTTCGTAAGGTAGCACAACATACATGGAATAGCATGGGTTGAATATTGAAATAATGCAGAAATCGATTCCTGAAATTATGGGAGGCAGGCAAACTGGCATAAAATTATTATGTGAACAAGAGATTTACGTCATATTACGTGGTTTTGTTACTGGTTGCAAGTTGCAACTTTCCAAAAATCAAAGGAATCCTATGTAATTTGTAAGTAGAGCTATAAAATGCCATTGAAATATTTTCGCTCTTTGAAATATGCACGCTTCGATCCCTTATGTATTAGAAATTATTGGAGCATCAAAAATGTGTGTTTGATCTTTTATTGAAATGTTATTCCCAATGTTACAGCAGGATTGATTTAACGATGGGAATGTTCTTGATGAAATAGTAACTGAATACTTATGGTAAACGGCTACTGTCAAATTAATTCAATACTTGTTGGGTCTATATAACTATTTATATATGAGTGGAGGAGTTGTTGGTCCCAGATTATATTGAACATTTTATAAGTGGTATGCTCTAAATTATCATGCACGTTTTAGTGCATGTTGCAGCACTCGTAAAAAACTAACTTGTTGGCAAGAGTTGTGATACTGATAGACACAAGTGAGTAAAATACACATTACAACATGCAACATCAAAGCTGACTTGTGGAGTACGCAGTTTCTCTGGCTCACACCAGACTGCTCGCTGCTCTTTGACTTTCACTCGCTACTAGATTTCACTTTACTTGACTTTCCCCCAAAATACCTTTTACGTGCCTAAAGCTTTCTCTGCCGCTTCATTCGTTTTGGGCTCACTTCGTGAAATTTAGGGATTCGCACAGCTAAAAACAAAGCTTTTACTCGGTACACATTGAAGTTTATTGCGATGTAAGCGCGTACTATGGCATATTAGGCTTTGTTGATTGCCTGTAGATACGCGGTAAGTCACAAGATGTGATTAAGTTATTAAGTTTTTAGATAGACTGCGACGTAGATGTGAAAATTATGCGCCTGCATAACAATTTTATTATTTACTAGATATCGACAATTGCTAAAATCAAAATAACTAAGAAAAATATCAACAACAGTATTTAAATTGTTTTCGGGATACTCGGAAGTCAATAATATCAACAACAGTATCACATTCCGAAAAATAATATTTTAATGATGATAAAGGCTTTCACGTTCTTACGTACATTCATGATAAATCTCCTTCCATCAATTACTACTTCGCGTTAGAGATTTATCTTTTTGATCGACTGCTCAATCTGAATTTGCTTACGAAAATATATTTCCAAGAAACAATATTCTAAGTAAAAACCTTTTATTTATTGCTAACGGTCTCAGCATAACAGCGTTATATATATATGTTATGTATATAGAAAAGAGAGGGAGCACTAAATGGTGAATCTATTTTTTTACTTCTCCTTTGCACAGCATAACAGTCAAGCTCTTTGAGATGTATGTAAATAATGTGTTGTTGACTTCCATTAAGTGACAATCCTCCTAAGTCACTCAAACGTAAGAATAATTTATGATGTGAGCGTAATCAACATTTCAAAGGGGAGTGACAAGAGGATGCACAATATATTATAATGAGCAACGTAGAAAGTAAACAAAACAGACGTGTGAAGAAAACACTTCGGAGAAACCATAAATCACGGTATAACCGAATAACAAAGTCATTCTAAGTGAACAATTTATACCAAAGTAAAAACTTGTACATCCCAGTATCTAATGATCATAACACTTTAAATAGTAACTCGCTACAAAAACTGTGACGCTACAATTACACAAAATTGTAACTAGTTATTTATATTACACAATATTCCACGGAAAATTGGAATTCAAACAAGTGAGTAGTATTATCATCATGCAGCATCCATATAAATATCCACACAAATCCCGTAACTTTCCTCCCAGAGACATTTACGAGCCCCTCAACCGAAACCGGTATCTTGGGAGCACTTCGTCTCATTCGGTTAAATTTATGTTTCAACTTTATCTTCCAGAAAATATGTGGTTTTTCCCAGAGGCTGACTCCAATATTAAAGTGTGCAATTCTGAGAAATTTCATATCCACATCCACCAACCACCACTACCAAACATCTTCATCTCATCCTTCTCATCTTTACGCTCATTTCGCTAAGACTACATACTATATTCCTTTTTTTCCTTTCCAAAAAGTTTCCATCCACTTGGAGTTTTCCTTTACCTTAGCCTTTAATATTCTGTGCCTATCTCTTTTCTCCAGCTTTTCATTCTATTTATGGAAATTCTTGACAAGTCAGTGAATCGTGACTTGATTGGGATCTCATCCCATTGCCTCTTGGCTCAGTTCAAAACGCGTGAAAAATACTGTGGCAAAAGCAAGAAGAGAGAGAGAGAGAGGGGAAATAAGGATACGTTCGTAAGTTCGTATGAACTACTTATATTCGAAAAACGGAATGACATACATAACATCATCCTCTTTCTCTCTCTCTTTCTCCTCGTTACTCATATCCTCAAGAGAAAGTGAAGTGAGTGTGAAGGAAATTGGAATGGAAAGTTTTTTGGCTGGAAGTTTATATCTTGTATCACCATCGCCATCATCATCACATCACCATTTCGTAATATCCTTTTTTTTTCGTCATATGAATTTTTGAGATATTTTTTTTCTTCAGTACATTCCTCATGCAATTCAGATTCGAATTTGGGATAAGCCAATTGCCAACAATTTCGTTTGGAATGGAAAGGAGAGGAAAATCGATCCATTTCCACTTTTGGTTGGATTGGCCAATTCATGGAGAGGAAATGGAAACGGAATGTATGCAATTTGCATACGTTTATACAGATGATTGAATGAATTGATATTTCATACTTGTTGAGGAAAATCATTCATTCTCGTAAAAAAAAGTTGGAGAGTTGGCAAAAAAGTGTATCAAAATCATGTGAAAAGTTGTTCAATTACATTTTAAGAATGTGGAGCATTCATTTTAAGTAGTTTCACATGAATGATTCGATGAATTTTTATTTGAAGAGGGGAATAAAATTCCTGGATCGTAATAAATATTTGGAAAGATTATAATAAATATATGTTCATGCACTACGTGACAATTCATGCTTACATGGCACATTTTGAACCTATCCTTTTTCCCAGAGTTCTTCCATTAAATAAAAATTGGAATGGCGTGCAAATCAGGTAGCCAATATGTCGTTAAAAATGTATTTTGGTGGAATAAATGCAAGCTGCCGTTTTTATTTTTTCTTCAAATTAAATATTTACACATTTTTACGATACGATGGAGCAAAACGTGATTCTACATTACATGATAACTGGATATTTAATTAAAACTAAAATTACCTTTCCAAAAAATACTTCAATTTTATATCGAATCAAGCTTTTTTTTCTACAATTTTTTTAAACTTCGTAGTCATATATTAAATAAAAAAACACTGCTTCAATTCGAATCTATGAATGATTAATTTTTATTTCAAGACAAATAATGATGATGAAGGACTTTTTGACCTTTCAAAGCTAGACAAGTATCTGCTACAACCCAGAACTCTATTCCTAATCAAAATGACATTATTACCGTTAAAATTAATCAAAGCCTTCCACTTCAGTAGTAATGTTTTTTTTTAATTTTAACTTCGAAACATGTTTTATACGTTATGTTTGGTAATAATGTCAGCTCTACTAAATTTCGTAGTCGTTATCTCATGTTCTCAAATTGTAGTTAGTTATAATTCTATGATAATAAGCTGCACCAAAAATAATTTTCGTATAGGAGAATTTCGATTTTTACCAGAGCTGGGTCGATTTCAGCCAACGGTCTTATCATTATTATCATTATTATGATGAAGTATCTTCACACGTACTAGAAGGACAGAATTTGTTATCCATTTTTTGCATAAAAGTGTAATAACATGGATGCTCTTATTTCGTGCCTGTAATTTTATCACATCTAACATGAAATTTATTCCTATGAAATTTTCCATTTTGCTACAAACCTACTTTTCATGCAGCTGGCTCTGTCTGTACTGACATAATACTGATCACAAGCATCTAAAATTCTAAACATGTAACGCAAGAGATTTGTTTGAACATGGCTAATGTTACATTTTCATAGCGTATTACATCAAACAAATGGAGATCAGACGAAAATGAGAATCTTGAGATCCTACACATTTACGGGAACCTTGTAGCAGAAACGAGATAGGGATAGTAATGATGCCAGGCCATATTACTGTTTAAAATGTAAAATCCGAGCTTTGGTGATAGGATAATAAACCCTTTTTGAAGTAAGGAGAGTGACTAAAATCCGAAGACGGAATAAAAATGAGAAGCATAATACAATACATAGATGATACATAATATACATTTGTTTCTATACAGATTGTTAGCAAACTGCACGTTAACGACATCAAGACCAGAATACCATATCTGGTTAAAGTTAAATATTTTTGTTTTCATCAAACAATATAGGTGGCCGAGAAGTATCGCAATAATTTATGTATTAACAATTTTCTCAGAATTAACAATGAAGCTCACACTACTTTTTGAATGCAGAGACAATGACAGTAGTCCTTAATATTTGTGGTACGTAATAATGTCCCAAAAGTTGTTGTATACTATACAGTTAAGTTACATAATTCTAGTGAAAAACTTGCAAACTTACCTCATCTTCGTAGAAATGATCATCCATGCTTGAAAATCTTTAACTGGGAACACTTTTCGGCTTATTAAAACTTGTAATTTTTACGTAGTTTTAGTGGTAGTCATATAGACAGTGGGTCTTTCATTTCGTTTAAAATATCATGGTTTAAAAATCCATGAAAACAAATCCACTTTTTCACAATCACAATTTACACTGACTACCAACCGCAAAGTCCAAACAGTTGCCTTTTCTCATTTCCAAAACGTCCATATTCAAAGTCATTTTTCACTGGCTCTCCATCTAGAAACACAAAGTAGAAAATCAATTATTAACACTCTTGTTAAATACTTTGCTATTGAAGGTATTAATTATCACATCAATATCGCGAACAATATTGAAAGTTCGGTGAAATACGAAAGTTATGTTTAATTTTCATGTTTTCCTGTTACTTTCCTCGTCGACAGAAAATACAATTGACATTGCCTTTTATCCAATAAAGAAAGGATGGGCACCACCATTTCAAGTATCATATCATTTCATAATATCATATTACTCAATTCTCCTAATGGTAAAACGATTGACTGGTAAATTTTCTATAGTGAAGCTACCGCCATTCCATCCTGATTGATGGTGAGTTTGGGCACAATGAAAATTGACAGGAATTGCTTTTAGCCCAGCATATCAATCACATACAATTACAAAGGAAAATGCAATATAAGTATATTTCGTAAACCCTTTTATGTGTTCGAGTTCGAATTCAAGTCAGCAAAACGTGGCATGGCATGGTAGTTGAGTACTCTCCACAATAGTTTTCTACCTTTTGCAAAGGGAAACGAAAGTGAAGTCTCAATATGTATTATTTCACATTATTCAATAACGTGCATGCTTGCGAAAAACGACGAGTTTCTATTCTAAAAATACACGGATAAATGTTCACATGTTGTTTGCATTGCCCAGTGAAAACTGTCCAGGCAGGCTGCTTTCCTTATTGATGGTTATATGATGTCTCTGTTGACTATTCAACTTGTCAATTCCTTCTGCTCTATTTACTCTTCTGCTTTTCCTTTTCCCATAATATTTTGGTTCATTGCTTGAATATGAACACGACCACGATATAATACCACTCCATTTCAGTTTCCTTTTGCTTGTGGTAAGTGTATGCATATTTCAATTTAGAATGAATATCACCTAATTCGATTTGCATAATGGCCAGTTACAAACCTATTTTGTTTTCTCACTTCCACCATAGGTAATCCCTTTAGGCATTATAGTAGTGTGTTAGTGTGGATATGCACATTTACATATTTTCACCATTTGTGCATTAGTAGTATTATGAGAACATTTGTCCAATAGGAAATGGGCAACAGGCAATCTTATATTACCTGAAAGCTGAAAAAATACTCCGTACGGAGAAACTGCGTTCTGCCTGAGAAATCGTATTTTCTCTAAATATGCGTGTTGAGTGAACACATCCGACATACAATACAATTTTCTTACTTTTCACTGCAGACGCCCCAATCGCACTTACTTTTATACTAGCTTAAACGTCATTATGAAATATTTTATGAGTAATTTTTTTAACTACAACTCAGGTACCTAGTTTTGCTTGCACCTTACTCGAAAAAAGTTACGCTCTACTTACTTTCGGGATTGTATTTGATGAAGTATTTGGATATTGTATACACGTTCTCTTAATTTTAGTGAATTCACATTTATTTCAAACCTGATTAAATTCACAGATGATCACACAATGAAAACTAATAAGAAGCGCACCACAGATAATCTTGATATTTAGAAAGTCTTATATATTTTATTTTTCCATTTGAAATCCAACTAGCGAAACTGCAGAAGAGAGCAAACTACGAGGAAAGCTCGTTTTTGAATGAGCTTTGAGCGTGGGATCGCATGCTGGTTTTACTCTATGTATCTTTGACTTTCTTCCTTTACCTAGCGTTCTAGGTTTCTTTGGCTGCCGGTTACAATTTCGACTTTCATTCCTTTCTTGAGATCAACAGCGTGCTTGCTTTAACTCATTAATATCTATTATAATAAGTACGCAAGTATAATATGTATATTTTAACTCATAATGCATAATACACACCGTGCTTACGATTAATATAGTTTTTTCGTCAATTTCATTAGCCATAGATTTAATCTATTCGCTTGCATAACGGTAGCATTAGCGTACTCTCGTACGTTTTTAAACAAAAAAATAAATTGAAAACATGAAATCCAATTTCAAAGAATATTTATGGCGATTAACTAGAGTAAGCTCAAGATGTTTTTTTTTTGGATTAAAACGTTTGTGCTAAAATTTGCGAAAAACGTAAACTGAATGAAAATGATGAATACCAAAACTTAAATTTTTTAGGTTCAAATTAATTTACTTATGTCTCAGATGGACTATGTTTATTGCAATACATATTGGAATTGTTAAACAGAACAGATGATGTTCGACCTTTTGCGACATTAATTTATAATAATTTAAGTTTTTAAGTTTGCAGTGAATTGACACGCATTTTTTTTGTTAATATGTGAAAAATGTAATGGTAAAACATGGTACTAATAGTAAACCAAAAACCACAAAATGGTAATAATATCAATGTTTCCTACGGACAACTATGTTAATATTTTTCTTTTACTTCGACAATGTCTCAGAATATTGAGAGAGAATTATTTGTGTTTTTGACCTTTTGTAATTTGAGTTCTAATTTAATATGTACGTATTCAAGTGTGATGGATCTTCTTATAATAATAATTCATGCAGGAAAACCCTGTGACTGTTTTACCTTTTTTAATGATTTACATTCTGTTCTATGTCCATGTTCGCTATATGCCTAAATCTTCGTTCTAAAGCCATATACTTGGTGTATGTATGTACAATATTTCACTATAAATAGCCGCA
Organism: Orchesella flavescens; assembly: GCA_964034955.1. Lineage (NCBI taxonomy): Eukaryota > Metazoa > Arthropoda > Collembola > Entomobryomorpha > Orchesellidae > Orchesella > Orchesella flavescens. The sequence goes on from OZ035956.1 coordinate 15,338,855, forward strand.
AGAACCGCCACTCTACGCTCTCAGTCACATTTCAATTGCTGCCATGCATTCTGGCCAATTTCCTTTTGAAGTTTCATTTTTCCCCAATTGACTAAAATAAATTCCATACTTTTCAATTCCTTATCTTACTTTGTACCTTGCCTTGCCTTCCCTTCCCTTTATTCCATATACATACATAACTTGTATTCTTGCTGAAGCAACATCATCATCATCCTTTTACCACCTCAGCCTACTGAAAACGCATAAACTTGATCAAATAACTTTACCACCTACACAAAAATACAAAAGCATTGTACCACGGCGTTCCAATCAACTTTCAAAAAGTATTCAAATCTTTAACTGCACTCAATTTTTAAATGCCTGACTAATCGTAAGTAGTAGGCAGTATCTTATGCGAAGGAGTACAAGAGATTTAAATTTTCATTAAAGATTCTGCTTCCCCTTTTGTCATTTATTTTCATGAGATGCATGACAGGGCCTCATAACGAATACATTTTAGTATTCCAGTGAGGTGCCATACTATTAAGAAAGCATTGAAGCAGGTACGTCACATAATATGTACGAAAATTTCCATTTTGGTACACAAACCTGCTTCGCATACAACATTTAACTGACATGGTATCATAAGTATCTAAATTCTACCCATGTTCTGCAAGAATCTTTCATAACCTCAGGAATTCGTTTTACATTCACATCATCAAGTTAAAAATGACAGCGTATGTCTGTTAAAAAATGTAATCTCCGTAACTAAAATCTCGTTTTAAATATAATAGGTATTGGTATTATCTAAAAACCAAACAGAATACAAAATGCGTGCACAAAAAGGAATAAAAGTTTAATATTACAAAAAATATTTCAACCTACAAAACGAAAGTCGGCTGAACTAAAATAGAATCTGCTCGTTAATTCCAATTTTATTATTTTTAAATGAAATTGTATGATCTCAAAAATAAGCCTACTTCACAAAAAATGAACTGTGCATGTACCAGAAACGAGTGTAGCTGTACTGCCAATCTTGAATTGATAGATGTAAAATAATAATTCCAAGTTCTTAGGTGGTTTTTTGGCTTCTGGACGTTGCTACTGGATTTTAACAAAAAAAGCTATGATTTATCAAACGAATTTTTTTCGTGTATAAATATCTCATTCACACATGTTCTCATATCAATATCTCATTCTCGTGAACTGCACGATATACAATGATTGACAATTTCCGACCTGTGTAAGAGAATTATTAGATTAATACATACGCTGATACCTTATCGTCGACGAAATTGTGATTTAAGATTTTTTTAAATTCTTTCTATGATGAAATCATCTTAGTGTACTGAATTAGAATAATTGCTTTACAAATTATAGTCCAAATAGACGTACTTATTACCAATTTATACAAGATTCTCACGTTTCACTAATATAAATTAATGCCGACTGCTACAGGTTTCCAAAACTCAAGTTCTGTCACCACACTATTGAATTATAATGCGTGTTAATACAGTTAAACTCCTTGCACTTAAAAACAAATAAGACATATCGAGTCACTAAACAACTTTCAAATAAACAAATAAAACACTGCAGAGGCTAAACACTTGAAAATAGCTTATAATTTTACTGTTACCGTCCATCCCATTTCATCGATAACAAACACAATTTATATTGTCGTTATTGGCACAAAAAAGAAGTAGCTTTATACATAATAGTATGTCGCATACCTTCTCCCATTCTGCATTTAAGAAAATGATTGCATTGTCTAGCGTTACAGGATGATAATTGAGCCATTTATTTTTGTGATAATGTAGGCAATTTATGAGGAGCTATACCAAACTGGATTTTATCATGCAAATCATTCACATTCACGAAAATAAACTGTACATTTGTATGTTAAGCTAGTATCATGCATCTATGAAGCATTCCTGTTGTGAAAGCATATTGACGAGCTTCAACAAAAAGTTTGGGTTTGCATGTTTGTGTAGCATAATAAAAAACTGCCACGACTGCTTTCCTTCCTGGCCATTGCGTGAGGTTGTTGACGATCAATCTTATCTGTGTCTTCTGCTCTGTTTACTCTACTTGTATCCTGTTCCGTCGTTGCTCCTCTTACCTCAGTATGGACTTTGAATTTTGACACGACTCTCGATTACTTTTAGCTTTGGTAGTAGGCAAGTTGAGAATTGCTTTCACCTTAATTTATTATGCATAGTCGTACAATGTGTAACGTTACTTTTTGTCAGCCCTGTCGGTATTAATCATTGTGGATTGAATGTGCAGGTATACCACAGTAAATCCATCTGCTCAATGTACAGTAATGTTTTGAAAACATGAGCATTTTTAAACTAATGCTTATTATATGCGTGCGTACAGAAACGTACATAAATCCTCGACATCAGTCGTAACTTTGATAGCCACTTTCCCCCTAACGCACCACTTGGTTTCTCTTGGTTATTTAGTATACTCTCTTTAAAATAATCGAATGTTTCCTTCACTCAAGTCACACGCATAATTTCAGCAAGCATTCTAATCATTCTGGTCAACACATTTTTACTCAAGCCCTCTATCCCATGATTTTATATAATTCTTTATGAAATTTTTTTAAACTTGCGTAAACGCACTATTACAAGACCCTTTGGTAACGAAATCAAACTTAAATAATTTTAATCGTTACATGTAACATTGGTAACGATAATAGGACCGGCTGGTAATAGAAATTACTAATGTTTTTACAAATATATTCATGGATGCAGTTGTTCATCATAAAGTAAAAATTATTATACCACTGAGGTCCTACTAAAATTCATTATGAAAAGTAAAGTAAATGCCATCTGCTTACATTTTGGTGTGGTCTATTTATTTTACTAAAAGAACTTAAAAGAATTTTAAAAACTCGAAACCGTAGTTATAATACGTATGAATTAAAATACAAAGGGAACGAAGACAAGCAAGATGTTTTGGAAGCACAAAACTATAACAGCTTTTCACTTCCCATTCGGACTAAACCTACCTGTTTCACTGGATGTTTCCAAACAATATCGGGGTAACGAACCAGACGGGTTAGTTACAACTATGTTAAATGGGTTAAATGTTACATGCAGTCACATAGATTCCCTGTCCCGATATGGAAACATGCAAATAACTTCATAGTTTCCTAGTAGCCGTGAATTTTATTGCGTAATTCTTCTGGATTCAGTTTTATTTTCTGTGGGAAAGAACGAAGACAAAGATGATAACTAAATTGCTGGCACAATATGATACTGCAACTGTCTCCAGTAGCATACTATGACATTAATCTTCATAATAGGCGATTCCGGGGCGTTACCTAAAAACAAGTTATTCGTATCAGTCTTTAGTTTGCTTCCCAATCTTCCGATTTATAAACTAGCTAAGCTTTCCGGCAAAAGGTGTATGCATATCATCTACCCCTAGCGTCTCAAATGGATTAATATTCAATTCGAGAAATAGGCAACCAAAAATTAGTCTAACATATGGTGCTTTATAATTTTATGTAAAGTAAAAGAATAATATACCACCAACATATAATTAAGTTGTCGCTAAAAACATTTTCACTTGCAATTTCATACCAACACTGACCTAAGTAAACGTAATGCCAAATTTTTCTCTATATGTAAGAAATGCAATCTGTTTACAATTTTCCCATATTTATATTAAATTTTATACTACGTAGATTACCTTTGTCCTTGGGGTGAATTTAATAACAGACTTTTAACAACAAAAGTCTCGTGTTATTCATATATATTTTGATTTTTGAAACTTCATCATAAATTAATTAATTAATTTTACTAAGCATCCATAAACTGTTATGATCTTACCTCATTGCTGCTGAATTAATCGTCCATAGTTGGAAATACTTTGGAATTTTTTCGGTAGCACAATGTGTGGTTTCAATTTAAACTTGAATTACCCCTTCTAGTCTCCATTTATTCGGCGGTATTCTTATCGTTAGTATATATGCAATTAAACTACAGTTCTTAAAATGTTTCACTTTTGTTCACGTCACTAATACAACTTGTAGCAACAGGTATTTAGAATTTCCATGCATCTATGTTGAAGTTCGACGGCATCCATCTCTCTCACACTCTTTCTGCAAAACCACAATAATTTTAAGATAATTACTGTATCCATTTCTAACAAACATAAAGGAGTTAAATTAGATAGAATTGGGAAAGTTCGATTGCTCAATTTGATAAGGAAATTACTGTCAATATTTTCTTTACTATTTCCACAATTTTGGAAGCATAATTTCTTAGCATTACCTATCACAATACCATTTCCCATAATTCCTCCACTTAAGTGATGTTGACAATAGAGAAAAATTTAATCTAAAATGACAGTAAATATGGAATTACGCAAGAAAATAGTTTGTGCGTTTGTATATCATTTTTCTTTTTTATTTATTCAAGGAACTACAAAAGGATTTTTTTAGTATGTAAACTTTATAAATTAATTAATTACTGCAGTTTACTTGTAAATTCATGTAAACCCTAAAACAGAAAAGAACATAAAGATAACAAATAACCAACTTTTGCCGTCTGCCATGATCCTATTAATAGCTGGAACGCCGTGGTACAATGCTTTTGTATTTTTGTAGGTGGTAAAGTTATTTTTATGAATTTATGCGTTTTCAGTAGGCTGAGGTGGTAAAAGGTGATGATGATGATGATGTTGCTTCAGCAAGAGTACAAGTTATGTATATGGAATAAAGGAAGGCAAGGGCAAGGTACAAAAGTAAGATAAGGAATTGAAAAGTATGGAATTTATTTTTAGTCAATTGGGGAAAAGTGAAACTTCAAAAGGAAATTGGCCAGAATGCATGGCAGCAATTGAAATGTGACTGAGAGCGTAGAGTGGCCGTTCTTGCGGCTATTTATAGTGAAATATTGTACATACATACGCCAAGTATATGGCTTTAGAACGAAGATTTAGGCATATAGCGAACATGGAAATAGAACAGAATGTAAATCATTCAAAAAGTAAAACAGTCGCAGGGTTTTCCTGCATGAATTATTATAAGAAGATCCATCAAACTTGCATGCGTACATATTAAATAAGAACTCAAATTACAAAAGGTCAAAAACACAAATAATTCTCTCTCAATATTCTGAGACATTGTCGAAGTAAAAGAAAAATATTAACATAGTTGTCCGTAGGAAACAATAGCCTTTGCTTGAAGCGCATTAATATTCTTCAAAAATATATACAGAAAATTAAACGCGACTAAGACCTTTAAAATTTTTACTTGTGCTACACATTCACTTCACTCACAATCAGTGACTGGTTGAATATGTAAACCAGACTGGTTCACAGCTGAAGATAAATTGAAAAACTGAAAGTTCCGACTAAACAGCAGGCGGAAACTACTTTAGCAGGAAGCTCAAGTAGAGCTAGTACATAGCAGGGAAGGCACAGGAAAGAAATAGAAATACAAGTGAAAGATGACATGCAACACGAAATCTTGGAAACGCAAACTACACACACTCATTTCATTTCGTTGGAAGTGGTGCAACTACTAGCAATAATCTAAACAAGAACTAACCAACCTTCAGGCTCACTCGCATGCATATGAGAGTTGTGTTTGATTGTGACATGGCACGATGGTTTTATTTCATTCTTTCTATTTTTACTTTCACTTATTGCGTACTTTCCCCTCCAAGTGGCGAAGCTACAGTTGCCAGTATCTCTATTTTGTTGACTCTGTTACAATTTAAATTCATTCACACACATTCATTTGTTGAAATGTACTTCAGCTTTTGTGTAAGATTTGAATAAAAACTGAGTTTCCATACAATGAAAAAATTACCTAAATGCTTTTGGTGAAAACTTCTAATGCAACCACTGACCTACTAACGTTTATACAAAATAAGAGTTGAAATATTTTTATACCGACGTTTAAGTGATGATTCAAAATCAAATTTTTAAACTGCATTTTTTACTGCTGCCCGCTGCAAATTAACGTTCAAAATTTGGTAGCTGACTTGCAGTTTAGATTGTATTCCCGATGGTGCATTCAAGAATGCGTGTGTTTTATACGTTTGCATATTAGCACTTAGTATCAATGTTCAAATAAACCAACACTTGCGCTTTATACTCACAAATACCAGATGATTATCTATGGAGGGCCCTAGTATAAACAAGAATTAAGTATCTAGTTGAAGTAGTTAATTACTTTCAATGAAACAATTTAATGTAGTTACAACTAAATAGATGAAAAGAGCCCGAATATTTCTGATACTAACCTGTCGACAAGAAACACAATGATTACCATTGCCGTTTCAGAGGAAATAATATATCATAATACCCACCTCATTCCTACCTTTGTTACGAAGTGGCTGCATTGCATGATATTGATAAGTTTATCCATTTGTTCGGAAAATGTTGGCGATCTATGGGGAGCTGTTCTCATTGAAAATTGACAGAAATGGATTTTACTGTTCACATCACTCACATGCAATTTGAATTACCACGAAAAACACGCTGTGTATAGTTCCTCGACTTTGTTTGTAGTGTTGAGCTGGGTTAAAGTTTTCGTGTTATTATAGCACACATACATACAGAGGTTTTGGAAAGGATAGAAAGTGAAGCCAAAGTAAATTGGGGTATCATTTATATAGAAAGCTTCTGATGTGAGAACATATTGAAGAATCCCTTCCACCAAAAAAAAGTTTGTTTGCGTTGCATGTTTGCGTAGCACAATGAAAACTGCCACGACTCCTTTTCTTCCTGACTCTTGCGTGAGTCTGTTGACTATCAAACTTGTCAGTGTCTTCCACTCTATTTACTTTACTCTGCTCCTGTTCCATTGCTGCCCCTCTTGACTTTACATTTTAACACTACTCCATGCAACCCAGGTTCGTTTAACAAGAGAAGTGTACGCATATAATAAGTTTGGTATAACTTTCACCTAATTTGTTATGCATAGTCGTACAATGTGCAAACATCTTTTCAGTGTCAACGCTGACTTTTATATAAATTGAGTGTGTACATGTACTTACAGTGTTATAGTACAGAGTACATTTTATCTATTATTATGATTATGTGGATAAAGTTGCGTAGCTGCCCCTATTCCGTCTTCGAAAGTTATTTCTAGTTTTTGCAAGCCTCCATCAATCTCAACCTCGGAGACTAATGGACAATACTAAATCTTGCCTTTGTGCTGAGAAGACACAAAAAATAAGAAATATGGCTGGTAATCTTGTGGTTATTTTACTATGCGTTCGTGCGTACACATACTCACAATATAAGTTGGAATATTAAATTCTGGCTTCTCAACAGTTCCCCCAGTGTAAGCGCCCCCTCATGCCTCACGAACATATATTGTGGGACTAGTTGAAAAAATGAAATATTCAGCAAGATACTTCATTTCTCAAGAAGCATTGCACGTACAATTTCAACCAGACTTCTTAATAAATGTAATTTTATATTAAAATTCGATTGGCTTCAGAATCTATATGATTTGTTACAAATGGAATTATTAATAGATTTACCGCAAGTTTAGGTGCACATCTAGTAAAAAATAGCTCTTTGAAAGACAAAGAAAGCTCAAATATGGCATCTTTTTCTGTGCATTTTAAATACGCAATCTCAGCTAAATATTAGAGAAGACCAACAACCATGATATGCACACTTATCTTGAATGTTATCTTAGGGGTCAAATGTCATCAGTTTTCTTCTATAAACCCTAAATTGCTAGTTCGTTACACTCCTGTGTTGCCAGGTTAATATTCAATGTGAAAATTATTTTAACCCATTACCATCTATAGAGAGGTTGAAATAGTACACAATTTTGTTTTGCTTAAAATTTAAAAAGAAAAATGGAATCTTGCTCACGCATGAAAACACGTTTATATCTTGATTTCTTCCTGGAACAACCTTTTACGCTTCCAATTTCAACATATCTTTTGACGGGAAAGTACGAAGGAAATTAATAGAAACAAATTACTGGAATAACGAGAAACTACTTCTGATTTGGCAGTATAATATTACATTTATTATCATAGTCGACAATTCCGGGGCGTTACCGGAGTATAAGCAAGTTTATGTGAGTGTTGTTTTTCTTTCTTAGTTTTCCAACTAACCCAAACTACCAAGCTGTAATAGTACGTACAAACGTCATAGTGTTAACGTACGAGTTTGAATAGTTTAGCAATTCCCGATGGCCTTCATGATTGATGCACAATGTATATTATACAATGATAGCGACTTCCTCTCTAACGTCCAATTTCTCCGAACTCAAACTTCTCCAAGAAATGAGACCATTTCCATATCCGATTCCGCTTCCTTTCCCATAATGAACATAAATATACATTTAGTGTCAGTCTATTTCCGTTGGAGTGCCTTTTCTAACAACCGCAAACGTTGTCAACGTAAAATGTTCTGAAATTTTAGAAACATTGGTTCCATCGTGAAGGTCGGGTAAAGACGGTATGGAGATGGAGCTAAAAGGTTTGAGCAAATGCATCCACTTATTTTCAAAATGTGACGGACTCTATAAGCCATTGCTTATAGACATCAGCATCTAGCGCCTAGCATCAGACAGAAAAAAATTCGAAACCATCCATTTTTTGTCATTAATTAGTACTCAATTAAAAACTCCAATACGCAAAAGCATTTCGTTCAAAATTTCGTTATTTCAGAGTCATTGTCAATTTTTTGCGAAAATGACCATTTAATTTGTCGAGGATTGGGGGGGGGAGACGGTTGCATCTATTGACGTGATTTTTGCTCTAAAACACTTTTAATCACTTTGCCCAGGTAGTGTTGTCTTTGGCTTTTTACTTTTTAATACGGTTTTGGCTAGAGAAAATCTCAAACTTTGTGATTTCCAACGAAGTTTGAGATTTTCTATAGCCAAACTTCAACTACAAATATATTTTTTTAAAGATTGAAACCCATTTCAAATGTACTTGCTCATTCCATTCCAAATATTTCGGCGCTTTTATCATCTCCATCTTATACTTAAATGTTCTGCAAATACAATTGAATAAGACGGGAAGCAAGTGGTTAAAATTGTTTCTTTATGCTATCTTAATGCAAGTTTTTCTATGCCATAAACTACTGCTTACGTGAATTTACTCCATCCCAAAATATGAAGCAGTTACTGGTTTTCATTGAATATTGGATTACTATCTAATGGGATGATTATACAAGAAAAAATAAGCTCCCTCATTTAATATAAAGCATGCTTATTAAAGTGATCATTTCGTTGAATTTTTTTTTATCAGGATAGCATTCTTGAATAATAATTCCCACCCCCCTAGCCAAGTACAGGAAGCTTGATTCCCTTGGGATTGACCCCGCATTAAAAAGAAAAGGTTCTAATTAAAATTCTGCTGGTATAACAGATCCTTCCAATGAGAAAATTCTACGAAAGCTACCTTCAGCATCTCAAGCAATTATTTTTTACAATCTTCACCGTAGTGTACTTGGTTGGTATGAATTCTTCATTGTTATTAAGAAAGCGGAATTTGGAGTGCTTCGGGGGCAGAAATTACCCATTTGAAGTCTTGATATGAATCGTTAATTAATTCATTAATGCAGCTTTTACCTTTTCCTTCCTCCATTTTTCCTAATGCATAATGGCCCTTCGACTTCTTGGCTTGCACAGAAAGAATGAAGACTGACGGAAGCTTAAGTCTTTTATGTGTGAATATAAATTCCCATTTGGGGATGCATTCAAAATTTAGTGTGTAAGCCGGTGACCTACTTCAAATCATGGCTTCAATACATCCGGTGCTTTCGGTTTTGAGCATGCCGGTTTCTCATTGTTAAAATTTTCTTTAAGCTATATATATCTTAAGAAACGCAAGCAAATGTGTGATCTATCGCTGTAAATGCTTTATTTTACATTCGATTTTTACTGTAATAGGATGGAAACTAACCCAAGTTAAGAAACACATTCATTTTTATGATGGAAAGGGCATTCAAATGGAAATATACATAAGCCATTTTCCCATCTATCATCAAGTAATTTATGTCCACACAAACATTTTCATGAAATGAGCTGAAATGCTGTATATTTATGTTTGACTATTAAATGAAGTCTTGCTACTGTTACTGTGAGGTCTGTTTCAAAAGAATGAGTTCGGAAATTACAAATGAAGAAATGAGCTGGCTTGAAAGCCAATTGGGATTTTGGATTCGGTGTGGAAAATATTGAGTTTCCCAAGGTAGTTTGTCAGACAGGTATTAGTGTTATAATGTTTTAGTTGGACTCAATACGTTAGTGACTTAACTGATAATTGTAACCTATTTCTGTGAAAATTGCTCTAGCTATTCAAAACAATCAGGAACATAATTAGTTTAGTTGTAATTCAAAATCTTTCAGAACGCAACGACAGTTAAGTACTGGTTTTTGGTGTGTAATGACAGTTGTTGATGTTTACTGTTTGTGGATAATTTGGACTCATTTAAAAAGACAACACAAATTAAATCTTTGCAAGTGTTAAGTTTATCCGCACTGCAGAAAAGCTTTACTTCTTTATCCAAATAAACTTACAACTCAGAATACAAGTACCGTTAGGGGGTTAGCAAATTGAAAAGCAATGAGTTACATCACTATGCCAAGACACAAATTAATTTCCAACTCCAGATTGAAAATGAAGAAGAACTAGATCTTTCAGGGAATTAAAAATGAACATGCACCGTAGCAGATACAAACGCAATTTTTCAATTTCAATTTTTGCTAGCAATTCAGCAGACGACTTCCAGTCCTGCTGGCAAACCACTATGTTAATTTTCTTCCTTACTTTTTTTATTTTTACTTTCTTCATACTTTGTCCACAAAGCGGCAGTTTCCAGCTTCTTCGTCTACTTTTATTGCTCAGCCTTAATTTCTTTAATTCTCCTCGATGGCAAGTTAACATCTAGAGTTTTCTTTCCCTTGCTTATGCAAATTTTTCTGCAGTGCTTTCGATGTTAAACTGAAAAGTTTTAATATTTGATTTTATGTTAGGGTTTCTTCATAAAATTCTAATTTAAAAAAACAACATTGGGAACCATGAATTTTTTTACGACTCTGAGTAATAAGCGTACCGGTTTCATGAAACTAAAGGCAATATGCATAAGAGCATTTTATGGCTGACAAGGAAAATGATTTATAATATGTACATGTGTGAATTAAGTTTGTGCAATAAAAGTTTCATTTTCAACTCTCAAATCAAAATTGGTTGGAAAATATATTATTCTTAACAATTCTTTATCTGCGCTTTCACTAAAGGGACTGGGGAAACATTTCACTCAACATAATGATGAAGAATTTGTATTTGTGTAAAATCTTTCCACTATAAATGTGGATTGGGTGATTGGGATGAGGCTGCAGTTGACTATTAATGGTGGATTTCTTTTTTCCTATGAGGAGGGTCACATTATTGGAATCTTACCCGAAAAGTAGCTCTAAAATATTTCAAGCGTTTCTAGTACGGCACTAGAAACCACAGATACATATGTAGTTAATTCTATGCTAGGAACCCTCAAGAAATTATGGTCTAGAAATTTTAGTATAATACGATTCCAGTTGTGAAATTAATTAAGCAAGATATTATTGCTAAATGTAGGTAGGTAAATAAAAATTGATTGTGTTTTGGAACGATATTTAATACTGCTACAATTAAATTAGTCTTTCAATGTCGTAAACCAAATGTTTAGCCTAAAAAATTCATTTCCTGGATAAATTTTATCACATAACGTACTTAAGTTAATCCATTTTTACAAAAATTAGTTCTGTCCTAACTGCATCTAAAGAACACCGCTATTAATGAAATATTGATTATTAGCAATATATCTGATCCAACAAACCAACCCCTTTTATTGTTTGTCGTTCATACAAAACTTGCAACGCAGTACTGCATATGTATATTCTGAGAAACATCGGCATTTTGAGAGATTATATCAAAATTCTTAGCATGATACGTGAGTGGTTTTTCAAATATAAATTATTCAACATCACTCTTTTCATGATAAGTATGTATATCGTATGAAATGGAGGAAAAGGCCTTGAGTTTACCCTACGCGTTCACATCAACCAACCTTACTCTTTCAAGATGAAGAAAATGACCTTTCCTTTCCGATCTCATAAAAACTAAGCTTTCATCATCATAATCTTGTTTGAAGCTGAGTTCTTCTAAGTAGACATGTGACAAAGTTGGTTGGAAAATATCGTGAGAACCGAGAAGGGATGTAAATTCTGTTTATATGAATACACGTAGGACAACAAGTAGTCATCATACCCAAGCAAACATAAAATATACTTGATCCTACTTTTGATCCACTTTTTTACTTTTTTATTCATGCTTTTGTCGCAAAAATTGCTTTCATTATACAATTGTAAGATGGATGGTGTAATTTGTGAAGACGTCAGGTAAGCATAAATAAAATGCAATGCAAATAAATACGCTATACTAAATTTACTACAGTTGACCTGTAGGAAATTAGTATTTTAGAGTTTTGCAGAAATTCACCACCGTCGTTGAAATTCGATCCCTAAAAAATTATAATGTTTTAAATTTTATTTTAGTGAACACAATTCAAAGTTCGTAAGTATATGCGTTTCTTTCTGCTTATAAATGAAGATGTATTTATTTATTTTTTTGTAGCCCGCCAACATAAGTAGATATTAAATAGACTTAAATTGTAATTTAGCACTTGAGATATTGCTTGTCCGTAGCACTGCTGAATTTTTTCTAACTATAACAATTATATAGCCTCGAATATTCTTTCCTGACAAAATTTCACGCAATTAGTCACTTCTAATGAAATATTGTCGTAAAAATGAAATGATACTTGTGACCGTATCGGTAGAAGAGATGTTTGCTAGAAATCCTGTAGAAATGTCAGGCAAAACTGGGGATCAATCTTTTAAAGAAATAAATACACATGCAACTTTTATCCCTACCACCACCTTCTTTCCCTTCCCTAACTTTTTTCAAGTGTAAAGTTTCCGGTTTCTTCCTCGGACTCACTTTCTTTAAAACCAAGCTAAACTTTTCTTAATTCCGTTTCAATTTAAATATCTTTTCAAGCATAATACAACATATATGACTGGCTTATAAGACTGAAAGTTTGTTTGAAACTTTTACGAACATTGTGAGTGCAGTATTTCAGTTAAAATACCCAAACTTCAACTCTTAGACATAATTTTATCTATACTTTTTCAAACATTTTATCCTTTCAGATTTAACTAGGAAACAAAATGTGTCCTTCTTACAACTTTACAAGCAAAGAACAGTAGTAGGATTACATTTGACACAGTTTGGACATTGATAAGATCTTCTATACCAAATGCAGATATGTTGTATTAATAGTATTTTAGTCATAGCCGAGGTGATTTTTTCAATAGAGAAATTCACCAAAGATCTTATAGAAATTAATTGAGTAAATTAAAGGGGTTCTGAAATAGAATTAACTAAGGTGTACTCTGGGAAATGTTTCACAAAATGTGCATGATTTTAGTAGCAAATATCATGCAAACAATTGAAAATCAACGTTGATATATTGGGTTTATTCTGTTGATAGAGTAAATACGTTTTACACTTTCAATCTCTTAATATATATATGGCCATCCATTCAATATGTACACATTTCCTTTAAAAACCAAAATTCCTATAACCGTAGGTTTATTTTTTGTATCTCACGATCAGTGCACTGATGTTAGTGGAGAGTGTACCCAACTTATAGACAAAATTCCATCTAAAAGCAGCCCTAAAAATCTATGAGCAACTGGTTTTACCTTGCTAGCGTTGCAATAGCAAAAACTAGAGATGGACACTTCCAAATCCCTTGCGTTCCATAACATTTTCAATTTGACTGCACAGCATCTACTCAACTTTCCTTTTACGTGCGGTTTGTGCGGCTTCGGTTTTGGATAGTACAGTCGAGTAATGGAGTGATGTGGTTTCTAGCACTTATTCAAATGAAAGCAATGTTGGCATGCTCAAGTTGTTGTCACCACAAATGGTGTGACCAACCTACCTGTCTCGACCGATGAGTGGCATACGTTTTAAAACCATAAACTTCAGCTAAAATGCAAAATTTCATAATGTTCTGAATGAAACCAAATAATTTATCTTTCTACAATCTTGCTATCAGCTTAAAGTGATCAGCAAGAACTTAAATCAAAATTCATATTCTTTGTGCATTCTAACTTTTTTCCACGCTCTCTAAGCCCAAATCTTATTCATTAGCGATTTGTTTCTCTCAATGTAGAGTGTGACTCGAATTAAGATAAAACAAACTAAAAGTTGGCTGTAAGATGCACGTAGTGTTTGACAAAATTTTTGCTTTGACAGTTCTTTTGTTATGCTCTTTTTTGTTAACTCCCCAATAATTACATAATATAATAGTGGTACATGGACGTTTTATTCAAATAAAATTGATCAATAAACTTACCTCATCGCCACAGAAATAGTGTTGCACGCTTAAATATTTGCGATTCCGGCAGCACTCTGTGATTTAATTGAAACTTTAGCTCAACTAATTTCCATTTAATAAATAAGACTTTGATAATTTCATAAATCGTCGCTTTTTAAAATAGCATGAAGAATTTACACTTTTATTCACTTCACGATCACAATTTTCGATTGCATCATATTAGACATTTGAAAAGTCTACCACATCCATTTTCAAGTTTTCAATCATTCAGCTGTCACTGCAAAAAAAACAAGAATTGAATAAAGTCACACATTGTACTATATTGCAGTTAAGACTTCCGGAATCGCCGATTTTTATCGTATTTCGTAATGACAATTCGATGAGCAGAAAATACTCCAGATTCTATGTCTAAATAAATTGTTTGGAAAATACTTGTGCAACAAGATTGTTGGCATACAGTAGAACTGGAAAAATCTCTTGTATATAACTCATGCATCTTCACACGACAACTTAATTCCTTTCTAATTTCAAGAAATAAGAATATCCGAAGCAGTTTACTTAGAAGATTACCGTCACATTTATTTTACCTCTGTAGATTGTAGGAAAAATATAAAAATAAAAAGTATTCTACAGCGCCAAAGTATAAGATATATACTAAAGCCACAACTAAACTAATTTCCATTTTTAACACACTGCTAACAGGTTTTCATTCATAAATGGAAATATTTCTATTTTATTCAAAAAAATAGCTTGAAAGATATAGTTGATTTTAGCATTTATCTTTGTTTGATATAATCGTCTTGTAGTATAAATGAAGAAAACTGAGAATTTACCCACGCAGTGATGTTAACTGATGTGTATGCAGCCTATAGTTTGGCTATAATGCATAATAAACATAATGAGTACGCACACGCGTGGGGTTTTAGTTCTTTACTAGAAGAGTGCCGGTAAGTGAGTGAGAGTACAAGAGTATAATACAGTAGGTGTAATGTACATAAAATAGGTAGCTGATTGTTAGCTAAAAGAGAGTTTAGAGGACATGAGGTCCTGATGAGCATTCATACAAGAGATGGCACATAAATCATATTTCATAAATAAGAAGTCAATCCAAATACACCACATTCCTCACCACAAATACAAAACACAATGAAACAAAATCAAATCAAATATTATAAAGATATTATGTGGTTGAGGTAGAAGGCAGCGGGTCGGTGGCTGGGTCATCTGGATGATGGTGCCGGTGCCGCTGGTTTCAGAGCTAAGCGTATCTGATCAGAGTGACGCTTGAGAACACGATCTCCAACCTGAATGTTGAATGTGAGAGGGCCAATGAATCCGATGATTTTGCCCATGCTCCACTTTTCCTCCCCTTTCATATAGGTTATAACCCAGACTGGATCATTGAGCTGGAAGGAACGGGACTTCACATTGCTGTTGTAACATTTTTCTTGGGTTGCCTGCTTGTTGCGGGCTGAGGTTGAGACGTTTGGGTGGAGCAGATCGAACAAAGTTCTTAACTTTCGATTTTGTAATAATTCCGCAGGGCTAACACCAGTAGTAGCATGAGGGGTGGTGCGATAAGCCAGGAGAAAGCGTTGGAGGCGTATAGGAACCGGGACATCTGTAGTCTTCATGGCTTCCTTGAAAGTTCTAACGAAACGCTCGGCTTCTCCATTTGTGCGGGGGTGGTACGGGGATGACAGGATGTGCTTGATTCCGGTCTCCGCACAAAACTTTTCGAAATCTCCGGAGGTGAACTGACGGCCATTGTCAGTCACGAGTTGCTCTGGAACTCCAAATCGAGCAAATAGCTCAGTGAGTCGTAACACAACTGCTGAGGTGGTGGTGTTGGTGTTCATGATGAACACTTCAGGCCATTTAGTATGAGCATCGTTAACAATGAGAAAATTGTTGTTGAGGTATGGACCAGCCAAGTCCATGTGTAGACGTTGCCAGGGCTTCTCTGGGAATTGCCAGGGGTGAAGCGGTGAACTAGGTGGGTTGGCAGCTGTCTGTTGGCACGTTATACAAGATTTTGCCAGGTCCTCAATATTTTTGTCAATGCCTGGCCAATAGACATGGTTTCGAGCCAGGGCTTTCATTCGAACGACCCCAAGATGAGCTTCGTGAAGCTGGAGCAAGATTTGTTTTTGTAACGAGGAGGGGATGAGAATCCGGATTCCCCACACGAGAACACCTTGATTGATAGTGAGCTCCAGGCGGCGATGAAAATATGGTTTCAGGGCTGCATCTTGGTCTGATAATTTGGGTGGCCATCCGTACAACACGAGTTGCATAACTTTGCTGAGGAGAGGATCCTTTGTGGTGGCATGCCTAATCTGTTTGGCAGTTACAGGAAGAGTTTCCAGTTGCTGTGTGGTAACAGCATTTACACAGGTTTCATGGTAGGGTACTGGACTCTTATGCTGTTGAGGTTGAGGAAGGCGAGAAAGAGCATCTGCATTCCCATGATCATTTGATTTCCTGTAAATCACATCATACGTGAATTGGGACAGGAACAGGCTCCAATGGTGGAGTCGGGTTGCCACGAGAGGTGGAAGTTGAGATTTTGGGCCAAAAATGGTGATTAACGGTTTGTGGTCTGTAATCAAAGTGAAATGACGGCCACATAGATATTTATAAAACTTCTTTACACCAAAAACAATGGCTAATCCTTCCTTCTCGATCTGTGAATACTTCCGTTCAGTATCCGAGAGTAGTTTTGAAGCGTAAGCAATGGGTCGCTCAAAACCTTTATCATCACGCAGGAACAGGATAACACCAAGACCAGTGGTTGAGGCATCACAGGAAATGCCGATTGGTTTGGATGGATCAAAATGGGCTAAAGTTGGAGTGGTAGTGAGCATCCGCTTAACATGTTGGAATGCATTTTGACACTGATTACTCCATAAAAACTGTTCATCCTTCCTGGTGAGACGATACAATGGCTCACATACTGTGGAGAGATCGGGTAAAAATTTCCCGTAGAAGTTGACAAGCCCCAAGAATGACTTCACATCGGTAACGGTACGGGGTTGTGGCATCTGGGTTATGGCTTGAACTTTGTGTGCAGTGGTCTGGATTCCCGATTTGGATACACTGTGACCCAAAAAGTCGAGAGAAGACTGCATGAACTGACATTTGGCTGGAGACAACTTATAGTTGTATGATTGGAACCTTTCCAATATTTTGTAGAGCTGTTGGAGGTGAGTAGACACGTCCTTGCTCCCTGATAGAGCATCGTCAATGAAGGCGCCTGTGTTGACTATGCCCTGTAGCATAGTATCCATGAAAGCTTGAAAAATAGCTGGTGAAGAGGAAATTCCTTGAGGTAGCACGTTGTACCTGTACAAACCACGATGGGTGTTTATAACCAAAAATATTTTTGAGGCGTCATCGAGCTCCAATTGATGGTAAGCGTTGTTCCCATCCATTTTGGAAAAAACGGAACAGCTTGCCATGTTAGCAAATATGTCATCTGGTAGGGCGAGAGGGTACTGAGTCACACATAGTTGTGAATTCACAGTATTTTTAAAATCTCCCGTGATCCTTACTCTTCCATCCGCTTTGGGGACGACTACAAGAGGGGATGCCCAGTCTGAAGTTTCCACCTTTGAGATAACTCCAGTTGATTCCATAAGATCAAGCTCCTTATCGACCTTATCCCGTAATGCGTAAGGAATAGGTCTTGCTTTTAGAAATCGAGGGGTAGCATCTTCCTTCAAAATGACCCGAGCTTTGAACTTTTTAATTCTGTCTGCTGAAGTTGGGGGTTTGAACACACTTTCAAACTTCTTCAATAGTGTTTCCAAGTTGAGCGTATTGGAAACTGAAACTTTATTGCACTGTGATTCAACCATTTTCCAGTCAATTTGAAAAATATGAAGAAAGTCTTTGCCAAAAAGCGATGAGCCGGTGGTGATGGGAACCTTGAGTTCAGCATGCTGTCCGTTGTGCTCAATAGTGCAAAGCAAATCACCAACAGGTGAAAAAGTTTCTTTTGTGTAAGTACGGAACACGTACTTAGAGGGGGTAAGAGGAGGCTGAGATTTGAGTTGGCTGTTGTAGAAATCTATGCTGAGCACGCTTGTTTCACAACCAGTATCCAGCTCCATCGTGTGGTTCACTCCGTTGATCACAACATCAATCGTGATTAGACGCTTGGTGGTGGAGCGAATGTTGTTGAGATGAGAGAGAGAGTCTGTGCTGAGGTGGTGATTGCCACTACCACCTGCTTTGGCGCGACAGACAGATGCAACATGCCCAACTTTGTTGCATGAAAAACATGTAGCACTGAGGAAGCGGCATTTGCTTCGGGGGTGCTCAGTAGAGCCACAGCTTTTGCAGCTTTGGTTTGATGAAGAAGAAGGTGGGTGAGGTGGTTTGCTTCCAGCATGCTTTGGCTGATGCTGTTGAGAAGGCGGGTTTCCTCTCGCTTCTTGCTTCTTATTATTGCTGCTGCTGTTGTTGCCGTGTCCCTTGCTTTGCTTGCCTTGGGACCATTTCTGCTTAGGGGGTCTGGAAGAGTCTACTTTGTGCATAGCGTCGGTGGGTGGATGCGTTGGTGCATTCCCGCGCACTAATGCTGTAGATGCATCTGCTTGCTCTTGAGCTGTAGCAATAGTTATAACCTCTGCCAAGGTTATTGTGTGATCTTTTGTGAAAAGCTTCTTTTGGGCTGATTCACTGGTCAATCCGAAAAGGAATTGATCACGGATGCGGGTTTCCAGATCCTTGCCAAATACGCAATATCTTGCAAGTTTTCGTAATGCTGCCTCGAATGAATGCACTGATTCACATTTTTCTTGCTTCCTTCCCGTAAACTTATAGCGTTCGGCAAGTGCCTTTGGTGCAGGTTTAAAATAGTTTTTCAACGTGTCTTTGATTTCTGCAAGCGTCTTGGCGGTAGGGTTTTCGGGAGAAAGGAGAGTAGCAAGTAATGAGTAGTTTTCCAGGCCAATGGATGATAAGAGTACGCCGATGCACTTTGCTTCATTTTTGGAGGCGTCAAAATCATTTGCCACAAGATAAGACTCATAAGTAGCCCACCACATTTCGAAATCGTCCGTTGATGGCTCAAATGCCCGGAGAACTCCGATTGTAGGATTCATGACGATTTTGGTGATAGTGCGGACTTTGGTTTTGGGCTTGGGAGGACGAGCTTGTTTCTTGGATGACTTTGCAGTTTTCTTATCTTGGTCACTGTTAACTGGAGGTACTGGAGGTGGAGGCTGAGCACTGGTTGAAGAACATGCACTTTCAGAAGTTTCCGAATCTTTATCGAAAAGTACAGAAATGTCAAGATCTTTTTCTTCACTCATGAAGGAAAAGATTGAGCAGAAAATGTTTAAAAAGGGGCAACTTGAAACACTTGGTTAGCACTTAGGTAAACCGTCTTCGCCAATGATGTGTATGCAGCCTATAGTTTGGCTATAATGCATAATAAACATAATGAGTACGCACACGTGTGGGGTTTTAGTTCTTTACTAGAAGAGTGCCGGTAAGTGAGTGAGAGTACAAGAGTATAATACAGTAGGTGTAATGTACATAAAATAGGTAGCTGATTGTTAGCTAAAAGAGAGTTTAGAGGACATGAGGTCCTGATGAGCATTCATACAAGAGATGGCACATAAATCATATTTCATAAATAAGAAGTCAATCCAAATACACCACACTGCTAACAGGTTTTCATTCATAAATGGAAATATTTCTATTTTATTCAAAAAAATAGCTTGAAAGATATAGTTGATTTTAACATTTATCTTTGTTTGATATAATCGTCTTGTAGTATAAATGAAGAAAACTGAGAATTTACCCACGCAGTGATGTTAACCAATGCTGTAAAATTGAGATGGAAATGGTGACCTTTCCATTCAGATCTAATAAAATTCATACTGGTAATCCTCTTTGAAGTTGAGGTTTTCTAAGTACATATGCGACAGAATTGGTTAAGAAGATGATGTAAGGGAAAACAAGAACTCGAAAGTTTTCTTCTACTCTAAAATGACATGTTACAGTTGTCATCGTATAAGGGTCATGGTAGAAAGGACCCCTGTTTTTTTATCTTTTTCTCAATTTCCATTACTCATGTACTTCGTGGGCATTACTGAATAAGCTTCAAGATGGATGGCTTACGAAAGGAAAATACAATACCATTTACAAGAATAAGGTACAATATACTTTTCCCAAGGCATATAAATGTTGTTTATCAGTGTGTTACTGTACTGCTTTCATAAGCTCAGGATAGTTAATGTTTGGAGAAAATTAAGCCGCCAAAGCCACGAGCAAGATTTTTTCGAAACAAATGACTATTCTATAACAGCAGAATATCTTTCTAAAACCCAACAGTAAGAAATAAAAACCAATAAATATAATACGCACAGTGCATAATGAAAGGAGAGTCTAATAATACTCGCTTATTTTATTCTGTGTTAATTTCAACAATTAAATTACACCCTAAAGATTTGTAGATGTTATCGAGGGTGAGACAGTGTCATAAATTCGCATTAATTAGGTCACCTACTTTGCCAACTCTTCTAGTGTACATTAGACATAAAATCCAACAAATTCATTTCACAAATTTATTATCCCCATCCCTTCTCACTAATAAAGATACTTTAGAATTCCCCAAAAACTCTATGAATGCTTTCATTCAAGAGCTTATTTTAAGCTAATGACTTCAATTCAAAGGAACAGGCATTTAATCTCTGAACAAATGGAACCCCTTTCAACCAATAGGACGAGTTGTTTGTAAGATGTAGAGATACAGATAATACATAAAAGGATTGATGGTGAAAGCGAATCTGAAGTACTCTGTCTAATTGAAGTTTGTATGGGATTTGGTTAGAACAAACATGCTTTTACACTTTCAATCTCTTAAGTAAATGAATAGATAATGCACATCTGTTTACTCAAAGCATTGAGAGAGACGCATATCCCTTAAGAATCAGAACTCCTTTCAATAGCTTGATTAGTTGTTGTTTTGTATTTCCATTAATGGATATTCTGATGGAGTATGGCTTAACCGATACTTTTTAGAATTAAAAATAAATGAGGAACGATCAAGTGAAAATACATTTACAAAAGCATACATTTGAAAATAACGCCGTTCTTTGCCATGGTTTAGTAAAACCAAGATCGGAACAATGTATTAAACCCAAAATGTCGTCATACTTGTTTTTCCATCGCATTCTCTGCTTATGTGGAAGGCCAAAAGATTACCAAGTCTACTAAAATTTCCTTTTATGTGAAATATTCAACAGGAAATCACTCAATCCCCCTATTACATTAATATTTTCATCTTTTTACTCGTGACCGTTCTCCGTAGTCTTTCTTTTTTCAAATGTGTTTTTATTTATGAATAGTTTCCTCAGTGTACATGTGTACGCACTTTTATCGTTTTAAAATAATTCTATTTCTTTTAGCATGTTCTTAGTTTCAGCTAAGTATAGTGGGTTTTACTATCAACTATTATTGTGGATGTCACAAACAATGTATAGTTGAGAAAATGCCAAGAATATAGCCTTTTAATAGAACTACATAATATGAATTGTGAATGCCATTTGCTTCGGCCAATTCCAAAGCCAAGCCAGTCCGGCTTGAATATTCATTGAGGTATACGCTAACTTTTTCCAACACATTGTCAGCTTTTCACTCTTTATCTACATTTTTAAGCTAATACCCTAAGATTTGATCATAAGATCTGAATTAATTTGTAATGGACGTAAAATTTAGAAAAGTGTTAATGTTTTCATAGCATTAAATGTTTGAAGCATACGATGCGAGTTTTATTTGGAAGTACATATATATTTACGCTCTACAGATTTTGCTATTCTTAGACTTCGTCTTATGATTCCAATATGTGATTAACGATGATTTTTATTAACCGTCCTTTAAAATGACCAAGAAAAACGCCAACCAATAAAAGACCTAACATTGCTGATAGATACTCATACGTTACAATCATTGCAGAAATATGTATAAGCAAATTTTATGGATAAACTACATAAAAAAATCATGTTCAATATGGAGAAAAGAAGATTATGCTTATTTAAACAAATCAGCATTCCAAATTGCGTTTTGATGACGTATCTCTTTTTCATAGGAAAGGTGGGTTTTAAGATATTTTACTTGAATATGAATATATGCGTGATTAAAAATCCGAACAAGAAAATTTTACAAAATTACCAATATTATTAACAGACTAGATAAAGCTTGGATTATGTACTATAGTGATCATACCCGTATAAATGAAGAAAATTTTTGTCGCTTCTTACTTACTTGCCCTTGCGATTCGTTAATATTTCTGATACAGCTTGACAGATGTCAGTTACATTGAATGAACCATTCTTATTACTTCCAATCAGCAAAAACTACCTCTTTAAATAAAAATGAGACAATCGTCTCTAGTACTTGCATTCCTGTCCAACTAGACTTGAATTTAGATCGTAAATGCTTACAACAATCCAAATGAGGTCATCGAAAACCTTTCTCTCAGTCTGAGCAAAGAACCCTTTCATCTTTTTTTGGACTCGTCTTTTCTTGCCTTTTGCGTTGACTGTGCAACGGATGCAAGACCAGAATACACAATAAGAATTACTTTGCAACATCCTATATTATTAAGAGACAATCTCCAACCGTGTTTCCCAGTCCAGTCATGCTGCTTGCTTTCTCCTTGCATGTGGTTTGGTAAGGCTGAAGTATAGAACATTCAACTTACACAAAGTTGTTGTATTTTATGCTTCCCTTTTTTTATTCTCCTGAAAGATCCATTATCTATTGTTACCCACACATTGGTCTGTTGTGTACAAAAATTTATGGCATGTGGGGTCCGGCATTTGAACTCAAAACAAGTCACATATTGTAATTTATCGCGTTCGCTCTTTTTCCATGGACGAATTTTCATTTTAACCTTATCTAGCATACTCATTGTAAGAAAATCTACTTTCTGAATTATTAGAGTTTGGAATTTTGAAAAATGCCAGGAAAGACATTAAGCCCACGTTTGGAATTTATCTATGCAAAGAGTAACGTAATGCATCTATTTCATTTGGGACTTCTATTTAGATCATATTTAGTTACCATAAAGAAACACTGTTTTTTTCAACCAGTAACAGGAAAACTAAAAAGCTGCTACAACTATAGCTAAATAGATTGTTTACCCATTTTTAAGGTAGTGTTTCTTAACTAATTAATTGTGTATATAATTTTTACCACCAAGATGTAAATATACATGGACTTTACCATAGAAATTCGTCAATTCAATGGTCTCCATAGGAATTGACAACACAAAATTGATTGTTTATAGGAGTATTTTAGTAGGGAAATGGGATGTGTAATTTTGTATTGGTTATCTATATCCAAAACCAATAAACTTACGAATTACTGCTGTAGCGTTTGTGCCTTATCTTCCAATTTCTTTGGTCACAATTATAAAATGTGAAGAAATCGAATTGTTATTTGTATTTTAACTTACAATACTTACGTTTGTATTCATAACACACGAATGTAGTAATTCGTTAGTATCTGTTCAATTCAGTCAGCAAGTCGAAATAAAATTGCAGTAACAACAACTAGTGCTCCTCATTAAATTATATATTAATATAAACTTTTTAGTTTTAGTTTCAAAAATAGCGCCGATTTTTTAAGGATTTTTGTTTGTTGATATTGTTACAGATATTTAAGACGGGTACAAAATAACAAGATAAAATTGGCTAAAATTATGTGACAAGAAAAGAAAAACTCCTGATTAGAGAACTTATAGAATAGTATACACATTCGGTTTCCCATGGTGTACTAACAGTTCAACAGACACAAACGTGCCAAGGCTCATGCACTGCTGGAAATGAACTGGTATCCTAAAAAGTTATGCTGGTTATATCCTTTTTCTCACAGGTTTTTGCTTTTCATGTACTTGTTTTACTGCTTCTGTTCTTTTCTTAAGACCACCAGCCATAAAGTAGATACAATAATACGTCGTGATAGTGTGCAAGCCTCACAAGTTTAATATATGTATGTATAAAAGTATAAGGCAGGGTTTTTTCTTTAAAGATGAAAATGAGTGAAACTTAGAAAATAAGAACGGAGGTCGGGAGAGCATCAGCAGCACTCTTGTAGAGTCTACTACATGTTCAGTGATATGACAATTTATGGGTCTTGTGCGTTCGGGACTTTCCCCTAAGACCGACGACGAAAAGTTTTGCTCAAGTTTGACAAAATACAACCAAACACTATCTTTCTTTCACTGGAAAGTCTGTTCCATTTTTGCTTCTTATTGTACAATTTTATCTTCCAAGTACTAAGGATATTTCGACGTTTCCACTGGTTGAAGCAGTTTCAAACATCTTTTGTTGTGAATACTTTCTTATAATTACCTGATTTGTTAATGAAAAATTAAACGTGTGTATTTTTATGAATGAATTGTCATTAATTGCGCTCATTCCAAAGGGTGAACTTTTTAATAAAAAATGAGACTTCAGATAAACTTTGGAGCTCTGTTAGCTATACAAACGGTAAGGTAATTTACTCATATCACAAGCAATTGGAGCATTGGCAATTAGTGAAACTTTATTGGTACTAGGAATCTAAGTAGATGTAAATAAATTCAAATTTACAACATTTCAATAGTGGTGTTTAACATTAGCCTGTATCAGAATTATGAAGTAATATTTGGTACTCCACTTTGCATTGCTATAATATATAATGTTACGATTTTAGTGACAAGCTGAGTGTATATGTATTGATGCAACATATATTTTGTTACAAAAACGTTTTGAGTTTCATTCTTTTAGAATGTAAAAGAAAAGGTCCAAAGGAATTTACACTTCATGTGTTATCAGTGATCATGCACACATCATGCTTGTTAACATGAACACAAAAGTTCAATAGCCAAAGCTTAAATGGCTTTCTCAAGCAATAAAATTTTTAACTTAAGTTTAAACAGTGTCTCAGCACTTAAATTTTATTTGGTGCCACCTCAAATGGAATACTGTGGCGTTCATTAGTATTACCAGGAAAGAAGACTTGGTACTTAAGTTTTATGGCATCATAATAACTTTGTCCATAAGTGAAGCAACCAAATAGTTTTGTTTTCCAAAGCGTCAATGGAAATTGACTATGTGAAACAAGTTATTGAAACTGAGACTAGACATCAAATAGATGTAAAAGTTGTATTACAAAATTATTAGACTATCCAACTGCTTTATTAACAGGTTAAACAATGTGTGCATTACTTGAAATTCTTTAACATTCAAATAAAAATCGTGTTTGTACTACCCAAACATTTAACGAATATTATACAATAAACCAGAATATCTACTATGCATTTTTTGTGTGCACCGGCACATTTTGAAACAAAAAAAACAACGACATACATTGGGTGCATTAGGTCGATCAATTTTCTCCTTCAAGCCTGTGTTCTTTTCAAATCTAACCATGTAGTCTGCCAATTTTTATTCTGTGTGATCCTTTGGTCTACATTATTTATTACAACTGAAATCCAACTTTGGAAGACAAAGTGCATGTTCGTTGTTTAGTTATTGAGATCATTCTTCGGATTCCTTTAGATTATTTTCCAAGAGTCAGCATAACATACATATTTGAGATCTTGGGGAGCTCGTAAATGTGACCTAAAAGAAAATACTCGACAGAACCGTACAGTTAAAAATATACAAGAGATGGTGTCCATTACAGACAGTTGTTGTTTGGGTGAAAGTGTATGAAATCCCAATATACAACACAATACACAAAGTGTACAAAATTTTCTATATAGCATTGACACGGCTTCATTTACGTTCCTAACCTTTTCCAGCGTACTTTCGACTTCGTTTTATGAATTATAATACACAAACAATCAAAGTCCTTTACCTGTATTGAGAGGTAATTATTTAATTTTAGTAATATACTCTGTTGCCGTCAAAGCAAATCAACCATGTCAAGTCCTAGCTGTCATTTCCTCAATCACTTTTTACACACTGGAATATAGTTTTAATTGAAAGAGAAAATACATAGGTTAAAAGGTTGCGTGTGGAATCTTTAGAACACGTCACAATTTAATAAATGGTGGACAAGAAGCAATGCACCATGAAGAATGCTTATTTTTAACAACCCCAAAGTGATAACAAATTATAGCATAGCCTTCTCAGAATAACATGAAAAATATAAATAGTAAATTCTACCATTCCTTCCCATAATTTAATTTTTTCAATTTTTTACTCCTACATTGTATAATGCTATTCTTAATTTGCTGTGAATCGTATGTAAAAGATTTTTTAGTGATTTCTGATGATATTTGTACGCAAATGCCAAAACTACCCGGTATTTCAACTTAAAGCAAACTTTTATTGGTATTTATCGCTTATGTGCTTTTCTCATTTGTACGATTTCCTAATTTATATAAATCATCTTAGTGTTCAGGATGTATCACATCGAAATTAATACAAAAGGATAAGAATATTCTCGTTTGAATATGGAAATGCTCGTGTTTTTGAGGAAGGAACAAAAATTCCGGTTATCAAAACAAGTACTGTGTGGAGCAACAACTTAAAATACTATACCATACCCATAAAATACAATTTTTGCTTCCTTTAACTTGTTGCAAGTTTGAATATAGTACAACCATGCTCTTTAGGAATCTGATCCATATGAATCTGTGATAGATTTATTTACAATCAATACGCGTATTTATTTATCGACGTTGGATTAATAAAATTGTGTGGATTTTTTTTATTATTGCGTTCCACAATATTAATGTAAAATGTAATTGTGTATGGAGATCATGTAGAAAGGAATAATAAAATTAAATAATTTAAATGTTTCTTTTTTAACTTACTTAATGTTCATCAGCTCGCTTTTAAAAGTAATAATATTTGTTCACTCATTCAAAAAATCCTTACTACCTAAACAACGTAAACAAACAATACTTTCTGCAGCACAGTCTAAATCCTGGTGAAAGACAAACTATGCAAAATGACACAATTGCACACAGAATAAGTACTCCTTTTCCATTTCAACTTTAACAGTAACTTTCACTGCAAAAACAATGCAAAATTACTGACTCAAATGCCGATTCAAGATAGGTACAATATAAGATTCGATCCGTGCCAAAAAGAAAAAAATATGTTTGGTGTTAGGGATCCCATAGAATAGTATGCACACACTTTCCCACATACAGTTTCAAAAGTACAACCAGTTCAACAAAACTGAAGTGAAGCAGGCTCTCGCTCTGCTGGAAGTAAACTGGTATCCTAAAAAGTTACGCTGGTTTTATTCCCTTTTCTCACAGGTTTCAGCTGTTCATATGCTGGTTTTACTCTGTCTGTTTTTTCTTAAGGCTCCCAGCCATAAACCAGATACAATAGGTCGGGGCTTGTGCGAAACCGTCGGAAGTGAAATGCATGTATTATTAATATAAGTATAAGCCATAAGCCACGCTACTTTCCCTTTTAAAAAGAAGAAAAAGAATGAGAGCTAGAAAATACGAACGGAGGTCGGAAGAGCGACAGCAGCACTCAGGGTCTTCCTCTACACGACAAGTGTTATGACAATTTATGGGTCTGGTGCATTCGGCAGTTTCCCCTAAGACCGTCGAGGGAAAGGTTTTTTTTTACAAAATGAAATCTTTCATTCGCTTTTATTTTTTCACTGCAAAATCTGTTCCTTCCATACTTTTGTCATGTTCAGTTTTACAACACTTTATATCTAGTTTTAACAAGACTGTTTATTTTCACATGTTGATGATGGTACGTACAACGTGAATCTTTCTTTGATTATAGCAATTATTAAACCTGTCAATTATTTGGGCAGCATTATCGCTTTACCTTTGTTAGTATAAAGTGAAACATATTAATCGAAATCGGGATACAATTATGTTCCGATGTTACTTTTTTATCAGGTAGTAACAATACGGTTGGTGCAAAGAATAACCCAGAACCTTTAACTAGTCCTTTAAATTACTATAGAATCAACTAGTTATCATGTCTGGAAAATTAGTGTAACCAACATCTATTCATACTGGGATTTCTTTTAAATATAAAAAATTACGTTTTGGCGTTCAACTTATCGTTAGTTAGCGCGCATTGTTTGGGTACGCTATATTACTAACTCACTCAAGATATGAAAATACGTACCCATACATACTTTATTGCACAAATATCCAATGTAGAAACAGTTCAATAACAATATAAAAACGAAGAAACGAGTAGGTCAAAATTTACATATCCCTGATTTGTCGTTATCACTAACGAAATTTGTTTGACATCTTTTCTGATTTTATTTTTAACAAATTTATTAGATTGAAGAAATATCAAAGTCAAATTTAATTGATTGCCTATAATTTGTAAGGACAACTTTACGTTACATTCATAATTTCACATCCATAACAAATTATAACCAACTAAATGTAACACATGCTAATCAGATCTATTCTAGCAAATGTTTTTTTCATGTTAATTTATTTTACTGACGGCGTTGCACACTTATGAAGGGTCTTTTTTAAGTATATATTTATATCAAGCAAACTTGTATCTGTTGTGTGTTGTTCGGATGTTGAAAAAAGTGTTTATTCCTTAAAATTGTGATTTCATTTAATAGTTAACTGTAATACAAAATCTTACACGAAATACGAACTTAATTAGAACGAAAAATGTAGGAATGTGCGAAGCTAATTTTTAGGTTCTTTTGGCAACATGCAGTGCATCATGTGGGAAGAAGGTTGTAGAAAAAATATGGAACGATAATGATTACTGCTTGCCAACGACAATTTTTAAAGCAGGACTCAAACTTTTCAATACAATATTTTCCCACCCGAATCTGCTAATTGATTGATTTGCAGTTGTATCGGAGAAAGTAAAGATTCGGTAGTTAGGTTTTACTCTATAAAAATCTATGTTTTGAGTAATTGCCTTTATTGAATTCAGCCTCAAGTCTAAACATTGCTTTTCATAGTACGCTCGCTTGTTCTTGATGTACTTATGAGATACGTTTCACCATCAAGACAGCCCAATATGTGTCTTGTCTTTTACTGATAAATTAAAAGCAAGCACGACACAAAAATGTTTGGATGTAGGAATTTATTAATTCGTGGGTTTTCGTATTGTACTCGTGATTCTCTAAGGGGTTGTGTAAATTATATTAATTGACTTTTCCGGGGCTTGTCTTAGATTTAATGGACTATCCTGATTTTTAGAAACCGTTCACTAATTCTGTAACTAAATTTACAGCGCTGAAAGTAACTTGTAATCGCAATCCCAGACACACCACGTCTTACCAAGTTCCTTCTGCACTATATATTTTTGGGTATTGCATAATACGTATTATCCTAGTCTTTTGTACATTGTATAGTTATCCCTCATCATCAATCACTCTTTGTCAATTGGTCTAGCAACCACAAGTCAATTCACTAATGCATTTCCTTTCGTCTGTTTACAAGGCGGAAATAGAAGGATGAGAGACGACTTCGTAGCTTAAACTATTTCCAAAGATGTTAGCAGATCCCATGATAGAGATAGTATGTAGGCCGTATATTAGATTGTTAATGTTGTATTGGCTAAAAGCATTTAAACGTCTTATTTAGCAAAAACAGAAGGGATTATCTGTTCGGTAAATGGTTACAAGAGTAAGAATCAAATCAAGCATCACATTTAACCCAAATTGGTGGCCCACGGTTTTTATTTATTTTAGTGCTCATTTTACAAATCTTTGTGAAACACTATAATCACGATTATACCATAGCAGGTGTAGCTTACCGTGCCTATCAAAAACTTCTAGATAACATAGGGATACATGACAAGAAGGATTTATTCTCCAATTTAGATATTACATACTACTTAACATCATATATTAGCTACAGGCTGCTTTCTCTATCCAATGCACGAACAAATTATTCAGAACTTTGCTAATTTATATGTTAGCGTTATACACAAATTTTTTGGCACTTGGGTGAACCCAAGTCAGGACAAACACTTTAAGAATTTAAAGAAAATAGAAAGGCCTTAGCTCTAAATTGAACCACCCACACTCTGAATATCATGGTGCTCACAACATGAAAAGTCATACTACTTTCCAGGCTATAAAATTTATTCTTTCAATGCAAATGTCTCTGTCAACTGCAGTTTCTTATACTGATTTATGTTGCCTCTTTAAATGAAGAAATACAGCGGTTGATAAGATGCTCAAGTTTTAGGAACGGTACCTAGGCTAATTTTTGTCGATAAAATATTTGCAATTGAGATATTATAAAGCGTTTTTTAACGCCAATGCAATGTAATCGTCAATAATTGCTGGTTCCACAAGGTTGAAAATTTGAAGAACAGCAGCAAATTCAAGAAAGAATACATCTAATATAAATTATGGCAGGCATTTAGATCGTGTTTTTACAAATCCTTCACAACACCTGGCATTTTGCTATCTATGATACCATGTACGCGCATATAATATGTTACTCTCACGCACAGTTCCGTTCTGGCTGCTTTGAAAAGAGACGTAAATTTTATTAAACTTTTGTTGATATCACAGGGCATAAGGTGTATCCATCTATTTATTCTTCCATCTCGTGATAAATGAACTAAAATGAGCTAACAAAGAAAAACGATAACATAACAGAAAATCTGACACCGCCGTTAGTTGAAAAGAATTTTCCTGCGGTGTGTGAATAATAAAGCGTTAACCGGAATGGATGTTTTGAAGCCTGTCGTTAGAAACACAACGTTAGAAACAGTATAAATTTGAGAATCAGCATTGCAACAAAGGGAAACGGATGGGAAAACATAGAAAGCATTTCTATCTTCCTGTCAAAGGATTCCCCAAAGACCGAGAAAGGGTAACATGAAGAAAATGGAAATAAACATGAACCAAAACGTATCTCAGTGAAATGCATGCCACCGCTTTGTTTTGTCATAGAATAAATTTGTAGTCAGCAGTCACCGACATGGAGTCACAGAGATGTTTTCATGTTTTCCATTATCACCCAAGCTAGGAGCTCATTTCACTGGAGAAGGAAATGGAACGAGTTATGTTATTTGATCAGATTAGATTCTTTGATTTTTTCGCCACATTTGGCTATCGATTCTAAAACTAAACTCTCAGAAGATGTTGCATGTGCAGCCAAAAAAGAATTAGGATGAAAAATGCATTGCGCAAATGAAGCAATTTTAATATTTTACTTTTTAACCAAAAGACTTCATCATCTCATAACCATAACTTAAGGTATAAGTAGCTATATCAGGGTTGACTATATAAAGATTCCTACATTCATCTTAATTCGGAGCATGTTGTTTCTAACTTAAAAAAGAAGGAGTAGAGAGGGCAGTGCATACATTCTCGTTAAAACACACTTGTTGTAGGCACATTTAATGCTGAAAATCATATCCAACAGGCTTTTTAGACGAAGTTGAAAATAAAAAGGTATCATGGATAAAGCAAGTTACAACATAGCTTTGCTGCATTGGTGGCAATGGGTCACGCGAACTACTTAGGTGTCTATAAACTCCACCCACACTCCATCTCATTCACCGTATAAAATTTTTACTACCTTTTCAGTAAAAATACATCTTAACAATTCTACAATTTACAACAATCCATTTCAAAATGAGCCAACAAGGTTTGATTTTAGCCAAATTACAAGTACAGATAATGTGGATCAATTGCAGTAGAAATCGATCCACACTGTCAGGATTTTGGTTTACAAGCTTGAGCCGAAGCCAAGTCTTAGCTGCTTTCACCGGAAATACAAGTCCGAAAGGAAAGCTAGAAGATCTCAAGTTATACATCACAACACAGTGTGCTAGACAAAGTTTTGGAAGCGTGCCACTACATTTCAAAATGTTAGCTGTTTTACATCGTTGTACACTGTGACCTGTTTCTGGCATGTGACTTGATAAACATTTTAATGTCTTTGTCACACATTCATGTGGTACATGGTTCTACAGTTATTGCTCTTAGTTTAGTAGGTTCTTTCATTTATATTTAGAAGCCAAGTCTTTTTTAACATATAAGTAGCTCATTAGCTCAGAATTTACTTTCTACGAAAGGGTCTGCTATAGCCGATGATGAATCACCCACAATTCAAATTTTAGAATTCACAGTTAGCTAACAGTTTAGATTACAAGTAAAAATTCTCATGTGCATATTGATGATGAAACGAATACTGATATTATCTGTATTAATATATTTTTGAATGCATAATATTATTTGAAAACGTCGAAGTAACTAAAACAATACTGGCAAGGCGGCGTTCACGTTATCTTTAAATATCTACACGTGAACGATTTTCTAACGACTTGGTGAACATTAATATACAAAAAGTAAAGGTTAAGTTGTAAGCTTGTAAGCAAATATTTGTGGAAACTAAATTAACCTACTAAACTGGTTCTCTGCATTTTTAAGCGGTATTATGGGTTTCATCCTCAGTGTCCTGTGGTTTCAAATGGTGTCCAAATCACGATTGCCCTCCACAAATAGAAAGTAACCAAATGTTTTGATTACCTTATTTGCTACTTGGAAATTCAGCCAGTCAATTTTTGAGCTATTCGTTACGTGAAATGGGATTGCTTCATAAATTTATTGTAAAAGGAATGCTAGTCATTTATTTGCTCTTGTCTGCCATAACCCCCAGTGACATTGTTATTCGACACCAATCGACATTAGAAATGAAATAAAAAAATCACATCTCAACAGATATATTATATACATGTATTTACATGGTGAAAATAAATTTGGTAACATCATATTACTGCTGGTTTTGAATTTTTAGGATACATTATGGCCAATTTAAACTCAAGTATTAGTAGAATTCGAAGTCATTCAAATGCCACGCCAAATTAACAAGAAATTTTCATTAAAATTTATTATTATGCACAGACATTTAGTGTCACACAAGGTAGAAAAAATATATACCAATGGATAGTAAACGACTTTTGTGTTCATGATAAAATCGTTCATTTGAAAACTTTTGAGCCTTCCCCTTAATAATAAATTAAATAGATCCTGCTCTAGAATCGTTGTTAACTCCTACTCCAGATACTTTAAATGGAGCTAATGGACCTATACACGGGGGTGATGATTTTGTCTAGAGTAGGAATAAAGTACTCAAGTTGTTGGCACCGAATCTTGTTTGGCGATTTTTCAAAAGTGGAAAGCCACACACTTTGCCCAAATTACTAGAATGTAAAGTGGATGACCATAAATGGTTCTTCAAATAATCATGGAGTTGGAGTCCAACTTTCACTTCGTACCAGACAAAGAACAAAGCATGCACATGAAACTATTCTGAGTGAATTTGTATTTGAATAGAAGACACACTTAAAATGCATTGCATCTTAAATTGTTACTATTTTCTACATTCCAATGATCATTTAGCGCAACTTTCGTTTCATGTTGGAGCAAATTCACACACAAAAAAACGAGCAGTGTGTCTTTCAAACTCCAGCAGCTTCCTTTCTGTGGTTGCGTTGTTTAAAACAATTTAGATGTGACACACAAAATACAAAAAAACATCTAAAATGTCATCGACTGTTATATGCTATCATGAATTTGTTTCCTCATATTATTATCATCATTATTGTTTCAGTGAAGATTTGACACCATGTAAATTCAAGCAATATGCGTTGCTCCAGTTCATAATTTTATCACTAGCTTTCCAAACAGACCCCGAATGAAATAATCTACTATATTTTATTCATCTTTCTGTTTCTAATTTTAACTTTTTCAGAAAATTAAAACCCGTTTCTCTCTTAAACTGCTCGCTATTCCCATCATGCACTTAAAAATATTGTATATTTCCGTAACCATTCATGAATTTAAAACAATTCTTATTAAATTTAACATTCAGTAGATCCCATCTGTTCTTCCTTCTTCATTCAAATAATTTGGAAACTTTTAATCCGCCTAAATTTTAATAGCCAATTCAGTAGTGAAATTCCTCATACTTCAACCACATTCTTTCCAAGAAAGGAGCTGGTAAAACAAAATACTGAATACGATTATAAATGCAATCAATAGGTCAGTTAAAGAGGGTTATATTTGGATTATGAACCGTGTAATTGTAGAAACCAGGCACATAAAAATAGGAGATAAAATTACAATTTTACACATGACCATTAAATGCATCCTTTTTGAATAAGTGGGCAAAAGTAATACTACAAAAACTACAGAGTCCGCTAATGGGCTGCTCTTTCTGCAGTGGATAATGTGAGTCTACCACCAAACACATTTCTCCGAAAGTTTGATTACGCTTATTTCTGTTAATAAATTCAAGTAAATGCACTCTATAATGATGCTCAGTGCTCATTAAGGAGGAATAACGTGATACTAAAATGCGAAGATTCGACTCGCTGGCACCAATTCAGATAATGTGACCCGCAACATTGTAAAGATCCAAAACCGCACATTTCAGTTATTTCAAATCCAAATAAAGTCAAACCCTACACAAACATGGACTGTAAACTGTACTAAAATAAAACTTGCAAATTGCCTCTCAAAGAACTTCTGACATTTTCAACGAGATCATCACCATCAAGCAACATTTCCTTATGCAATTTGCATTCAGCTAATACTGTAAAATAGTTCATGTCCACCTAGATTTTCTACAAATGGGTCTACTTTCTACTAATGTTCGTTGCCGTTCTATGTACATTCGAAATGTTGAAAGTTTCAACTCGAAAACAGACAAAAACACATTAAGCATTTATTTAGGAGTTTTCCCCTTGAAACCCATATCGAAACCAAGCTCAGCAATACATGGCAAATCTTCAAATTGTCTTCCTCCTAACGATTGCGATTTCTCCTGTTCCAGAACTCTGGCTTAGGATGTAGTCTGCCAATTTTTATTCAACGTTGATCTTTCGTCTACATAATTTATTGCAGTTTCTGTAAGCTTTCACTAGAAGACAAATTGTATGTTCGTTGTATATTTGTTGAGATCATTCTTTAGATTTCACAGCATAGTTCCTATTTGGCTGGATCAGCATATATACATTATATAAGTGTATAACAAGCATTTTCTACAAAGCATAACAATAGAGACCCGTTCCTAACACGCCTTTGGAATGTGATATAACAAAAAGACAAGAGAAGGAGGGAAGGAAACATTATAATGATAATGATTATGCCATGCCACAGATGTTGTCCATTACGGTTGTTGTTTGGCTGAACGTGCATGGACTAGAAAAAAGGAGGACGTACTCTTGTTTCTTGTTGATTATCATGCCAATGTGTGCTGGTTTTGGAGGCTACCCAAACCAAACCCAATATCAAAAAGAAATGAGACTACGAGCTGTTCCTACTTTCTTTTTGTACTTTCTCTGTCGCATCAACTTGCAAATATGCTGTCCTTATTTCGAAACTTGAATTTTTCTTTACTGAGAACAAATTCCTGTGAAGAATTGCTAATTCATGTGGAACCTGTTGGTTTGCGAAATAATTTTACATTGCAAAATTGCATTTTCGTCGTTAAAGGGGTCAGCTCTGTTAAAACTGTTGGAAACTTTTGATGACTGAATATTTACTTACTTACACGTTAGCTGTAAATTAGGAGCAGCAGAACGAAGCTTCTCTTGATCTACTATATAAGTCACTAACATTCGCGTTTTTAAGGTAATTATAACGTTCGAATCAAACACAATACTTCATGAAAAGTTCCAAATGTGCATATTTTTTAGTTATTGTCTACAGACAAGTTGTCGTAATGCAAAAAGTATAATTTACGCTATTAATTTGCTGACAATTAGGCTATGAAGTCAGTTATATTCCCGACCCCTTAACACTATTGACAAGGTTGCATTTTCTATTGACAATTGTGATTTACTTACTGCCACTCTAGCTGCATTTGCTAAATACAGTTTTCTTGTTTGGCTCTTGCTGGTTTTGTGACTCCAAAGATACTTACAAGGGTTCTTAAGTTTATAAGTATTAATATGCAGTAGCATTGAGTTTAACGAAAAGTTTTAAAAAGTTGAGTTTGTACAAGGAGTGCTAACAAAAACATGTTTCTCGTAGAAGTGAGTACGTCCGTGCACTCGATTCTAGAAATGAGTATGCAGTTCATGCAAGAAGCATTGGTATAATCTATGCGCAAATATATTATCTTTGGCGTCAAACTAAATCCGCTTCAAAAATATGATTGCAAAGTAAAATTTAGAATTTATGACAGCAAATAAATTAGGTCGACTTCTGTTTTCACTGTTTCTACAAGAGGAAAAGTTTCTGGCAGTATGTCCTTAGTACTCACAATTCAATTGGGTTCGGATTTCATTTAATCAAAACTTGTCCATTTAATACATAATACTAGAGTAAGGTGATACAAAAACGAGCCAGACGAGACAAACAAAACATAATTAGGTTTGATTCTTCCCTATTCATTTTCCGGTCCAATTTCTTAGTCTACTTTTTTGCATGTATGTACATAGTATTACCTATCAATTCTTTGTCACAATTATTCTCAATTTATCTATAAGATATTTAGATCATTATTTCACATTCTGCCTAGCCAAAGGCAAATGTATTTTTGGCATGTGTATTATCAAAGACGAAAGAAAAATAAATGATTTAATATTTAATATTATCTTTTATAGATCCCTCTGAGTAACATGCTCATAATGGTATTTAATTATGAAATCAATTATTATGGCATTTCATGTTTTGTTGGCCGAAAAGTTTTCACTGCCAGAAAATAAAACCATGTGTTGCAAACACCACGTTCTTACTGTAACTTACACCCAAAAAAACGGACAATTGGCTGAAGATTGGCAGAAGTAAAACCGGATATGTATTATTTTAAAGGCTTTCCAGTTATCGTATTTTCTTTCCCAAGGCATTCACGATATCTATGATTTTTTTTATCCCTTTCACCTTGAAACTCTCGCATTGAGACAGCGAAATGCTTGCTCACTTTCGTCCGAAAGAAATAAAATGTTGATTAGGCAATATGAGACGCAAGAACATCAAATGTATTTTATAAACACATTAAACTTGTTTTTGTTCTAGCTTGCGTCAGGTGCGAAGCAGCGAAGATGTGGCATAAGCTTTTAGAAGGTAAATCTAAACCTTCAAAATGGGAGACCTATACCCAACCTGCGTTGTAATATTTTTATTTAAAATACATTTGTCCTTTTATTGACGTTCAAATCTTCACATGCGCATTCCCCATTAATTCATTGCATTGAGATGTGAGATATTGCTTTTATTAAATCCATTTTAAATAAACTACGCCCATTGGAACTATTGGAATGGAATTGAAGATGCAGTACTCCCATAAATTAAAAATATATTAATTTTTCAATCTAACGTATTGAAATAACGCCGCAACAGATGTCAGTTTTTTACTAGAATTATAATTAAAATTTCACCAAAGCCAATCAGAAAGAAGTATATTACCTCTTATGAGCTTACCATTAACTGATTAACTGCAATATTTTGCGCATAAATGCTGATTAACACATCTTTGATTGAAAATGTTTGAATTTTGCTTGAGCTTTGATTTTTTGTCGATAAAAATTACGACAATTTGGATATTTACTTGTGAGTCTGATGATAAATGGAAGCATGTGTGTGACACTATGCAAAAAACATAAATGTTTGTATAAAAAGTGTATTTTTGACACACTTGTACCACATTTAATTCATCTAAAATTCAAGTCAACGTTTTATGACTTTACACGCAAGATTTTTGGTTCTATCAATTTGTAGAACAAAAAACACTATACACTAAGGTATACTTTTTGGGCCGGCAATGTTGGAGACCGTTTGCAGTGTTGTACAACAATGAGCACTTCACTACTAGCATAAACAAGACCCGGCATCAATTTGCATATGGTCTCACCTTTGCGCAACACTGCAAACGGGCTCCAGGTGGCATCAAAAATGCCACCCAACCGTGGTTACCATGCTGTACCACTAGATACTTTGAAGCTATCTGGAGTCCGTTTGCAGTATTGCGCAAAGGTGGGACTATGCACATATTGAATTCAAAGCATTTTTATGCTTGTAGTGAAGTTCTCACCTTTGCGCAACACTGTAAACGGGCTCCAGGTGGCATCAAAAATGCCACCCAACCGTGGTTACCATGCTGTACCACTAGATACTTTGAAGCTATCTGGAGTCCGTTTGCAGTATTGCGCAAAGGTGGGACTATGCACATATTGAATTCAAAGCATTTTTATGCTTGTAGTGAAGTTCTCACCTTTGCGCAATACTGCAAACGTGCTCCAGGTTTTTTTTTAAAAAATAGGATAGTCACTACAAATTAATATTAAAGAAAAATATTTTGAAATCGACAGTTGGGGTGGTATGAGACGCCGGGGAATTCAAATATAAATCATTTTAAAATTCCTTTCTTTATTAAAATCTGATTTCGTGAACTGAAATAATTTTCATTGCAGTCGAATAATTGCTTATTGTGTTCAAATCTGCTTTGCAAAAAAAGCATAACTTTTCATCTCGCCATTTCCCTGTGTCTTCGTGTCAAATTCATCAATTAATGTAAGTATTATAAAACCTAAATATCTATCAAATGAAGTTGAACAATTGTTTTATGTTTATTAAAATCTATTATTATAATGCTTGACCCTGGAATTAACCAGGGTGTTCGCCGTTGTCGAATGCGAACGGGATTACCCCTTGCTACACCGATATTCTTTTATTTCTGCATCAATCGCACCCAATCATACTTTTCCAATTCAAATCAGATTTGCTATTAGTAGGAGTAATGAATCATTCCACTTTCATACTAGGCGACGTGGCGCAAATGGCAAAGCATTGCAAATATGTAGATCTGCTCTAGCTTCGATTTACGGTGCTTGCAAATTTTTGCTTACTTTTTTTCTTACAAAAACATTCAAATAGTACTTGCACTTTGTATAAACGACTTTGCTATGATATCTTAAGTGAATTTTTCCTAAAAACTTGAATTTATTAGAATTATTAAATAATTTTTCGCTTTTATGAAAATTCATAATCAGAAACTGAATTAAGTAAGAAATCATTATTAGAAATCATACATTACGAAAATTCATGGTTAGACATCACATGTGCATTATAATTTCATAAGAATTGACAATTAACTAGAACTTGGAATAACTGGTATTCATAGATGGGACATAAAGATTGTTCAGCTTGTGGACAGCGTATTACTGGGAACCCGAGATACTGTCGAGCACGGACGTTTTGGAAGATGTTGCAAAGATTTATGAGAAAATACAGAGTTGTATACGATAAGGAAACAGACGTATTTTGCACCAATTGCTATTATGAGGTCTACGACTTCTACAGAACCCAATCAGGCGGCACAGATTCAGAGAAGGAGGATGATTTTGAGATGGCGGACGATTTTGAGAAGGAGGATTCATTTGAGAAGGCGGATGATTTTGAGATGGCGGACGATTTTGAGAAGGAGGACTCTTTTGAGAAGGCGGATGATTTTGAGAATGAAGATGATTTTGAAAAGGAGGATACTTTTGAGAAGGCGGATGCATTTGAGAAGCATGATGATTTCGAGAAGACGGATGAGTTTGAGATGGCGGACGATTTTGAGAAGTCGGATGATTTTGAGATGGCTGTCGATTTTGAAAAGGAGGATTCTTTTGAGAAACATGATGATTTTGAGATGGCGGACGATTTTGAGAAGGCGGATGATTTTGAGAAGGTGGATGAATTTGAGAAGCATGATGATTTCGAGAAGACGGATGAGTTTGAAGGTAATGATCGAATAGAGGAGAACGACAATTTTGAAAGCGATGATGATTTCGAGGAAATTGATAACTTTGAGAGCGATAACGATTTTGAGGAACCAATCGAAAGTCAAATTGAGACGCAAGGTTTCCAAATGGCAGTGCATCCTCAGTTAATCCTTGAAAAGATTAGAGAGATCGAAACGCATCTTGCAAACTTGGAAAGTCTTCAAAATCAACCTCCTCCAATTTCACCTACTAATGGCATTATGACTTCCCTGGATTCGATCAAGGAAAGGCTTGCAAGTTTAGAGGAAAACGCTTTATATAAATACAGTGATTCAATAACTATGGATAGTAACCCCCCTCAGGCAGAAGCTGTTTATTCGTGCTCTGAGTCTTCCATGTCATGCTGTTCTGAGCGAAGACCCTCTACCCGACCGAAAACCCAAGACGTCACATTAAGAAATATTCTTACTGTTCCATCTACCGATCGGCATTGTTTTATATGCAAATGTGTACAATCTGGACGTTACCGAATTAAGCCAATAACAATCGCAAGATTTTGGTCTACCCATCGTATATTCATACCATATGGCAACAGATGCTGCGAATTTCATATAGAAGACAACAGTTTTACATCCGAAGCAGCTGAAATAATAAGCGACCTTGCCAGTCTCGGTGATGCTTGTCAAAATAGCGCAGAACATATAAAATGGCTAAATGAAATTACTGATCTTATCCCATCATCAAAACGTCCCGTCTACGACTTCGGCAACAAGCGCAGCACTGAGAAAGACCATAAAGCGATTCTAGGATTAACCAAAGCGCAATTTCAGAAGCTGTTTAACATCGTTAAGAGCAACATTCGTAATACTGGTAATCGGAGCAAAGAAAATGCTTTGGCGATCTTTCTGGCAAAACTTAGACTGGGCGTATCACAACAAGTGCTGGCTAATATGTTTGGAGTGTCATGTCAATGCAAAGTAAGCCAGACTATATCTAGAATCGTGAAAGTCCTTGATGCACAATTTGTACCGAGTTAAGCCATAGAAAAACACATGCCTAGTTTCACATCAAGACTCTATGACGTTTCCGAAGGTAACCTCATTATGATAGCGGATGGAACATCTATACCAATCCAAAGCTCCAAAGACTACATAGTTCAAAGGAAGACATATGATGGACACAAAAAGAAAAATGTTGTAAGGGTAATGAAAGTGGTATTCCCAGACGGTTATATTCTGGAGGCAGATGGGATTTGGTACTGTTATTACTACAACAATGACGCAAAAATTCTGGAGAGTATGCTTGAAACGGAAGAACTTAAGAATTTTATCAGAGTTGAAGATCATATGCTGGTAGATAGAGGATTCCCTGATGTTATTGATAGACTCGTTGAAGCTGGTATAGTTCCCCATATGCCGAAGCTTCTTAAGAAGAAGCAAAAGCAATTTACATCGATGGAGGCAAACTGCTCAAGGCAAGTAACAATAGCTCGATGGGTCGTGGAGGCTGCGAATGGAAGAATTAAAAATGTGTTTCGTATATTTAACCATGTTGTTGAAAAGGGATATCTGATTAATGGTACTCTTTCATCGTTCTACCGAATCGCTTGTGCAATCAGCAACGCCTTTTTCCCACCATTGTTTAAAGAAACTGAGAGGCATGCCATTGTATTAGAACGTATAAAGGAAAGGACATCAATTAGCAATGGCCTGATGGAAAGAGTTAAGGAGTCTAATCTGGATAGTAGAAGTAGACTACGTTATCGGGAAATGACTGCAGCATCTGTACCAGATTTTCCGCATTTATCAATGGAGGATCTGCTTTCCTTAACGCTTGGAATCTACCAAATCGAAAATGCGCAAGACTACATTTACCAGCATTTATTAATGGACCCAGATTTCAAGATATACGTTTTAGTGGATGAGCCAGGTACACTTAAGGCCTACATTGAATCAAGATACAAAAATAGCATGGAACATCATGTCTTCATTGAATACGATAATACAAAGCTGGAATCCGAAAAGATAAAAGGTGTATATTGTAATGGAATGAATGGAGCCAGGACGGTTGGAACTTGCTCTCATGTCACCGCCATACTTTGGTACTTAGGCTATGCTAGACATCAAGTCAATCCTAAGAAACGTCGCAATCTGAAGGCATCCATAAAAGATGCCTCTACCCAACAGCAACAGCGGGCTCGTCGAGAGGAAAGGGAAGAAGATTCGGACCCTAATGTCTTCTATGATGAAGATAACAGACCCGACTTTGCTCCACCATGCTTTTGATCTCTATATATATATCATTCACAACTATTATTGTTTGCAATTTACATGTTGGTGGAGACTGCTTATTTATTCAAACGGTTTATAACCTATTATTATTATTTTAATGTTGATGTATTAACAATTAAATGTTACACGTATCTTTTCGTTGCCATTCTATTACAACTTCAAATCGCTCGAGTTTTTTTTGACATAGTGTACATTTTCAATTAGCAAGGGTTTAATAATATTTAATTCCATTGTGTAAAATACTCGTTTGAAGAATAAGTATGTATGTGAGAGTTGGAGGTGGTGGGTATCGAGAATTGGGAGTTAAGTGTATCAAGGTGATGAGTATCAAGATTAATAGTTGGAAGTTGTGGATTTTTAAAATTATGGTGATTACAAAAGTAATAGGTGGGGTGGTGGGTCGAGTTGGAGGTGGTGAGCATCAATATTAAGAGTTAGAGGTTGTTCGCTATCAAAACTAATAGGTGGGGTGGTGCGTATCAAAATTCCGAGTTCGAGGTGGTGGGTATCAAAATTAATATAATGGGGTGGTGTCTATCAAAATTGCGAGTTCGAGGTGGTGGGTATCAAAATTAATATGTGGGGTGGTGGGTAGCAAGCATTCATATGGTGGATTCAAAAATTGATTTGTTTGTAAATGCATTTTTCATCACCATTGACTCGGTAATATGGTAACTGCAGGCCCAAAAACGACCCCTTAGTTTCAATGCATTTAATATAATTTAAATTCGAAATCGGCCCATTTGTTAATTGCAAGTGTATAGGGTTTTTTGAGCAGTGCACCTACTAGTAAGAATTAAATAAAATGATGTGAAGAAAACTGAATGATGGTATTTAAATTTAACATCACATATTACTCCTGGTTCTTTTATTTATTGGCTATTGGCTAGATCATTTGATTTATATTCAAACGGTTTGAAAGTTTGAAATATTTGAAAGTTACACTATTAACAGATATTCTAAATGCCAGTAGAAAGTAGATTATTTATGACAAAAATCTGTGTATCAACTAAGAAGATTGCAAATTGAAATTCATTTGTATACTCATCTTTACACAAATATAAGTTTGTTTAAGGTAATATAAATTTTCAAGACGAGAGAATATAATGATTCACTTTCTGGATGCGGATACAAACACATAATCTCCAGTAAGATCCTCTTTAATCTTGCGCTTAAACTCGCTATCCAAGGACTCGGTCGAAGAGCTCCACTCCCTTTTGTTTCTGTACAGCACTTGTAGCTTTGGATCCAAGTCCTCCTCAAGCTCATCAAGCCTCTTCCCAATATATTCGGTCCAAACGGACAACGCCTTTTGAGTTGTTATTGGATGGGCTGATGAAACAGCAGGGCCCAATCGATCCTTGGAACTCTTTCGACTTGCAACACCACCTCCTTCCTTCAAAATATGATCCAACAAAGAATCATCTGGCTTCTCAAAGCCTCTCTTATCCAACTCGGCGTCTCCATACTTTTTGATGATCAGGTTGACATTGCTTTGCAAATTCTTGAGCAAAGAACGAAGCTCCTTGACCTCTGAGCGGTAGCCAGCATTATCAGTTTTTCGTCGCTCGTCCATCTTTTCACATCGCGTTTCAAGAAGCTCATTACGACATTTCAATGATGTTACACAAGTCTGGTGTGACTTTGACATGGAATCCATTTCTCGGTGGAGTTGAGAACACTTTCGCTCCAGTATTGACATTTTAGATTTAGCATCTCGTAACAAGTTTGATTTCTCCACGAGATCAATTTCCGCTTTAGCCAGTCTTGTCTTCAACGACTTCTCAACTGTTTCTGCTCGCTCAAACGCGTGGACAATCTCATCCCTGGAGTGGGTAGATCGGGAAGGTATCTTTCGTTGATTTTTGTCCAACTCCTGCATCTGCATTGTGAGAAACTTGTCATCCTTCTTTAGGAGCTCGGAGCGGAGTTCCAAATTCTCTCGGGTGGATTTTTCAATCATCAACTTTTGGTTTTCTAGCCTAATCGAATTCGCAAAGAATTTAACAACTTCAAATCTTGTGAATAATATTTTAGATAATCGATTCCTAAAACTTTTAAGGGGCTTACAAAGCAGACTGCTTCTTAAGAATGCCTTCATAACTCATGTGAATGGCATCAAATTGGGAGTTAAAACTGTTGATAGTTTGTTTCAGGCCTGTCGTTTCGTCCTGGTGAGTTTTCTTTAGTGCTTTAATATAGGTTTCAGTACGCTCCAACCTGTCACCTAACATTGACGAATCAGCACAATCCATTTTTTATAACGTTGTGTCGATTTTTCAAGGAGTTATTTCTTGTTTTAAAAATAATGCAGCGTGATTGTCTTCACCAAATCAATTATCCTAAAACCACCTAGCTAAAAAAAATAAAGTTTGCTTTCTTCAATCAGAAATATTTTTTCCATAATAAAGTCATGTAAAATTTCCATAGTTGTTCCATATACAATTTTTTAATCTGCTTGGCAACGTAC
Organism: Orchesella flavescens; assembly: GCA_964034955.1. Classification (NCBI taxonomy): domain Eukaryota; kingdom Metazoa; phylum Arthropoda; class Collembola; order Entomobryomorpha; family Orchesellidae; genus Orchesella; species Orchesella flavescens. Next base: position 15,383,656 of record OZ035956.1, read on the forward strand.
ATCGGTCCAGTATAAGCAAAAACCACCACATCACACCTACATCTCGTGTTCTTTTCGGGTATTTGTGCTTGTGGTTATTCACAATTTTAAAGATTCTCTTAAATTTTCAAATGTAAAACCAAAGGGATGCATTTTATTGATATGCTTGAAAATATTACATGGAAGTAGTAGAATTACGTTTGTTGTTGACGTTGAATTAAATCAAATCCCACATGATTATTTATTATGTTTTTGAATCCTTTGAAGCAGGTCATTATTTATGAGGTCTCGTTTTATGAAATAAATAATATTTCCTTCAGAATAGGTGCTTAGAATGCCTTTAGCAGCGGGTTGGGTCAACAAAAAATTCCTAGTAACCAAGACTTGTTTCATTACACAGTAATGTGTATGAGGAGCATGGACTAAGCGCTTGGCAAAACTCCAGTACTTTTCCAGGAAACGAAAAGTCGGAAAGGGATGTTCGTGGAACTATAGAAGTACTAAAGGACCTTCTAAAACATCATCATTATATTATAATTTGTCTTTCATGCATTTGGCAGTTGCTCCTTAGACCGTCGAAATGAAGTATATTTCGTTCTAAGATGTAAACTTATATAGATGTATTGGTGTACCTATGATTTCGTTATAGTTTGACAGATTGAGACTAAAAGATGTTCAAAAATCAATGCTTTCAATTTGAGTTGAGACTGGTGATGAAGGTTTGATAAATGAAAATGTTCTTCTGCTCCTATTAGCCTATATCAAACATACAAAACTGTATGTCAAAATGCAAAAGAGAAGTACACCAAAATATACCTGTTGACTTATGCAATAAATTTTAAACCTTGAGGTTTTAACGCTGGCATTGACATGATTCAAATTCGATCCTGGGTTTTTATCAGAATCATTGGCAACGTATGAATATTTTAATTATTCTTACCAATAACTTTACCTAATCATTAGTTTTTTGTCATCTAACCCGTATTTACTTTGTATTGTATCCCTCGTTATAAAATCTTGTTAGTTCGTTGTAACAAATACTCATTGCAAACTAATTATATGTAAGCGCTTTGTGGTTGAACTTTTGGAATTGAATTGGCTGGATATTAAAAGATATATTTTCCTTCTGGTTTCTAAAATAACATATCTTCTAAATGAATTATCATTTCCAAGCAATGTTGAATGTATGTTTGAAGCAGTTGCTTTTGCGTTGTGGGTGACGCAGAAATCTAGCAACAAAAATCAAGATGACAACACAAACGTATTTTCTCTTATGCAGCATTGAGATGAAAGCACAAATGAGACGAGATGGTTCCAGCATTTCACAGCGCTGGATTTTACATTTAGAAGTTGAATGATAACAGGAAATGCTACACACGGAAGTGAAAGCCCCAGTCTTATTACGTTTCTGCTTATAAATAATAATGACAAAAAATAAAAGTGTTATCATGCTCAAATCTGCAGACAATTTTCCATTCCATCTAAATTCCCTTAGGCAGCTAACCGCATCCGCTTAAAACTATGATAGGATACTAAAGTCGAATAAAATGAGATAGCAAACGAAGCACCTTTTTAAGTTTTGTTGCCTTTTATCATTTATTCAACAACCAGAGTTTTCGTTTCGAAAGCAATTAGGATTGAGCTGCTGGTGTCAAAATCTTCATAAATTAAAGGTTGCTTCGTTTGTCAGAATGTGTGAAAGTAAACATTTAGGGACGTGCAGAAATACATGGAAATATACATACAAGACGAATTTCGTAATTCTGCCGATTTCGAATAAATTTTAATCAATCGTATACATGTAGAAAATTATAAAAGTACGTCAACGTGCCTTTATATCACTAATGTCAGAAAAATGGTCTTCAAATACTCATCACTATTTCTAACCAGCAAAAATAACCGCCACAGAACAATGAGATGATCGATCGATTTTCTCGCATTCCAGACTCCGCAAAAGCCAAAGACCCTTTTTTGGGAATAGCAATTCCTTGCAATTTTTGCTGTTTACGAAATGCAAGACCAGAATGCAGAATGAAAATCGTTACATAGTATGATGTATAATATGTATTTTGTGGATCTCCAACTGTGTTCAGTTGCATTATTTGCCTTTTCCGAATGATATTTGGCAAGACTTGAATGTACTACAGGCTCGCATAACATTGTTATGCTTCATGCTTCGTAGATTTTTGTGGTATTGTGTCAAAAACAACAAATTTCTGGAAGCATTATAGATCACTCACGTCTAAAAAATTTATTGCATCTGTAGTCCGGCCACTAGACTACTGTATCCTATACACTCCATGAGTTATTCCCATAGATGCATTTGCTTTTATACTCCGTTCGGCGTTCCCTTATTGTCAGTTTTATTTAACCGATACATCTGAAACATCGTTATATGCGATGCTACAGTTTTGTGAAAGATAAGAATCCACATCGTCAGTGGAAACATTATTGTGTTGTCATTACAATATTTGTTCGATTAAGGCGTACTCAAATGGCTACTTGTGTATAGTAAATAATAATATGCAGAAATTGTTTGCACTTACCTTATAACAGTACAAATGAGGTTACGACGGTGGTAGTGTATTTGGTTTTATTATTATTATTATTATTTCTTTATTAGACAGACCAGATTACAAAGTTTGTAACAGATCCAGGTTTATCTATCCTATGCTTAACTAAGAATGTAGGACTAAACTAAATTATGAGTAAATACTCTAAAATCTGATTCAGAGTTAAAAAGTAATTGAGCCCATACTCTGGCTATTGTACATAAGTTCTCTCCACAGAAATTAATCTTAAAAATACTACATACTATGACATTTTCGGAATTGGAAAGTCGCTGAAGCATTGAATATGCGGCACCTCTCAAGATACCCTTTAAGTTTGCCATTCTACGTTTGACAAATTCCTCGGACATACTACGTATACCTTTCATTTGAAATAGCTTACGTAGTACAGTGTTATACGCTACAAATATCGGATCTCGCTTACCAATCGATTGATGCCATGTGCTACAACAGTAAATTTGGGATGCATAGGCATTAAACAATTTAATTTTTACTTCATTTGAGCATTTGAGGAAACACGAGCTTAACATATTTGCTTTCGCGTAAAGCTCCCCCTTACGCTTACATATCTCCTCCTTGTCACATAGCAAGTATGACTTCTTTACTACTTTACACCCAATAGTATACCCAAGGTATTTAACATTATCACAATGATACAGAGAACAGCAATTAAACATTAAAGATATTTCCTGTCTAAAGGAATATAGGAAACTCGGAGTAAAGCATTGCAGTTGTGTTTTTGACTCATTAAATAAAATGTTATGAATACCTGCATATTCTAGACATTGATTGAGAAGTATTTTGAGACCAAAAGTAGTATTAGATATAAGACAGATGTCATCAGCATACATAATATGATTAATCCTTACTGATAATTTTGCACCAACATTAAGATTATTTAAGTCTTGGCTTAACTTATCCATATAGAGAGCAAATAAGTACCCAGAGAGTACTCCACCTTGTCTTACGCTTTGTCTAACCGGAAAGGATGCAGAATAAACGTTTCCCCATTTTACATTAAATCTCTGTGTATCCATCCAATTAATAATTAGATTAACTATATATGAAGGCACTTTCCTCTCTATTAATTTTTCAATTAGTATGGTATGATTTACTCGATCAAACGCCTTTGTTGCGTCAAGGTACGCTACATAAACAGGAGTATTTCTATTACTGTAATAATCGATTACTCCTTTCAGAAGTAATCCTTTCTTCCTTTTTTAATTCACTGCTGTTTGATAAGTCATCAGGAATGATCTGTGCAATATTTGCATGCATTGAATTGCCACGAATGGTAATAAATACAGGAGCGTCAATCAGTTTTGTACTTTGAACCACATTTTCACAAAACAACTACACATCAATTAGTCGCACAGCAGAAAAAACTAGTTTTTCTTGAGATAAATTTTTAGCTAGGGGGTGTTGGCATATCCCTGCATTTCCCCTGAAAAAACAAAGAGTGGTGAATTTTATTATCAGTGTCAGTAGCAGGATTTCAGCTAGATTTTTTTTATTCTAAATTTATGTGAGTTGCTTAACGCCGTTAATTTTCTGGAAAGTATGACATACATTATTTCGTCACATAGATAATGAAATCAAATCGACAGATTGTGGTGTTTATAAAATTTCAATAAATCTTTCTTAGAGTAAGTGTTCATCTGCACGTGCATCTTAACAGGTATCGCCTTTACTTATAAAGACTTTTTTCCTACAAAAATTAGTATATCTGTAGAAGTTCAAGTGGGGTCAATCTATTTACTTCCATATTGATGTAAAAATACTACAAATAGCTGCGGTATTCTTTATTGAATAATTTACAGCCTTGATCTTTAGCCTATGAAAATTACAACCGAATGTGGGGATTTAGGGATTTACCATAAAAGTTTATAACAATAATTTCAAGCATTTATTAAGCTACGTTCTTTTTTTATTTTTCTGTTCATAATATAACGTAAGAAATACAAGTGTTGTGTTTGGGTAATGCCTGGGTTGAATAAACTTTATCTTTCGTTTGTGATGGAAATATCAATCACAAAAATATTTTGCTTTGCTCTCCTCCGCGGATATTACTATATATCACATTTTTGTTTACTTCTTCACGAAGTCACAACAAATGTATCACATTTGCAACGTGAACATTTTTAGCTGACGAGTCACAACATACATTTGCAATTGCCATTTTTAGTCTCTTACTTGTTCGCCTACTCGTATTTTTTGTTGAATGCAATCGTAAGCATTGTTTCATCGCCAGTTGGAAATAAAAACCGTTTGCTTATTCCTTCGTAAAATTATAGGTCATTTGCATGTATGAGGTGTTCTTGTATCGTACTCGTAAATGAGTACATTACTTCTTTGTGTCATGTTGTAAGGTTAAGCGTGTTTTAAATTCGGAAAAAATCTCAATTCACCTTTTCGATTGAGTATTGGTCAAAACAAGGTTTCTATTTCTTCCGCATGTATGTATACCAAGTACTAGTGTATTACGATGCCCACACTGTATAGAACACGTTACAAATGTACACAGATATAATGATATAATTTTTACATTTTAATTTATTTCCACAACCGTATCACAATACTTCCACCGCATAAATCTAAAAAGAGGAACACTTTTGCTTGGTATTTTGGTTACTCGTTTGTGCTTTTGCCATTTATTTTCTGAAATCACGTATAAGTTCTATGAATTCTGCATAAAAATTTTCTTGTTTAAGCTTGTTGAACAACGATGCTCTCAACTTTCATGGTTTTTATTTATCTCTACAAGTTTTATAACTAATGAAAGACACCGCTTTGTACCAAAAACCCCTACTGGCAATTTTGAAATTTGAGTGAGTTTTTAGATGGAAGTTTTAGCAAAACAAAAGCACATCAAAGCAGTTGAGTTTTGAACGACACGGAACTTTGGTAACAAAAAGCCAAGATAACAACACATAAGTCTATCCTATTTTTGCAAGACTAAAAATAGTTTACGTATGGCGTGTTGAAGTAAAAGCACAAATGAGACTAGATGGCCTCAATTCCCAACTCTAGATTTTACATTTAGAATTAGAACGATAACACGGAAGTGAAAGCCCCAGTCTAATTAACATTTCTGCGTAAAACTAATGACAAATAATGAAAGTGATATCATTTTGAAATCTAAGGACAACTTGCATATTGTTTCCTTAGGGCCATAAGCGGAAAAGTATGATGAAATATGAAAAACAGCAAAGCACGCATGTATGTACTTCTAGTTATATTGCTTTCTCTACAAGAAAGAGCAGCAGCTTCAGTCATGAAGACCCCAAGAGTTTTTGATATCTTCTTTAATTAAAGTTTGCCATTTTACAAGAATGAGTGAAAGTAAAAAATAACACAACAAACATCAAATTTGGTTTTTCTTTCTTCATGTAAGAGCCGTTTCGGAGCCTTTAATGGGCACTGTGTGTCATTAAATTACAAAGGGATCTATACTCCTGCCCTAAGATTTCCTTATGCAGGCCGTTGCCACCTCTGGCACCATCAATCTCAATAAAGTCGTATTGATGATTTCATCAGCCTGAATACACATGACTGAAATAAAATGGATTTGATGGTCGAATTATTTTCTGCAAAGGGAAAATGATAGATACTAAACATAAAGTTCTGCACTTGTCAATTTAAAAACAGGGTAAACATCATTATACTTATCGTTGGAACAAAATAATTTATCTACTATGCTGATTGAAATTATTAATTTTTGTAAGAAATTTCAAATGATGTAAAGGAGACTCATGTTATTGTTTGTTGGGAAAACTTTTTAAAACTCCAGGGTCATGATTCATCCCATCGAAGCATTTGGTTTTAATTCATTCCCCTTTGCAGTTTTATTTAACCTATATGTACCTCCAAACTTCCAAAATAATTATAATACATGTTGCCATTGCTTTTTGCATAAAGGATGAGAAATTAAATCAGTCACAGTGAAAATATCTTGAATTTTCATAATATTTTTTTTATAGTATAGGCGTAATAAGCGAGCTCTCGAACAATTATGTTTAAAACTGACTGTTGACTTTTTTGCAGTCAATTAGGTAATGTATTGAGCTAATAATTTGTATAAATTGTTGAAACTCACCTTATAAATATGGACATCCCACTTAGAGTGTCTTATAAACTTAAATCAGTAGTTTATCCAACCAGTTACACTGTCAAACACACTATTTTAACAAGTTGTATTTTTTGCTATAAATAATTGTACATTGTACCGGACCGAGCTTTGAAGTGTGAGTAAAAGTAATCAAGAGTGTACTGTGTATAAAAATTTGAATTGTATAATAATTTTAACGCCATTTATTTTCTGAAGGATATATGTAAATTAATTAATTATAACAGTAATAGATTTTGTTCTTACGCCTCTTATCCATGTGCATTTCTTGAGCCAATGGTTTATGAAACTTGAAATTTCGAGAGCATTCGTCCGATTGTGCACTTTATTTATATATATTTAGCTTATTCTATAGAATTTTGTGACATTTACAGACTATCCCCATGTAGTATTTAGAACTTAGAATTCTGGGGACATTTAGACTCAATTCATGTAATTATGACAGCCAATTGTAAAGGAATTAACATCATAATGAAGTAACACTTTCACTGACACAAATGGTTTTTTTTTTGGAGAAACGGAGAAAACCTTTATCCACCTTATTTAAAGATACACAAAATCGTGTGCACTTTCTTCTACGTTCAATATCAGAAATATGAACAGCTCAACCGAAGCGACCGCGTCAGGCAACAAGCTCTGCTGGATATAAACTGGCATCTGAAAGGGTTACGCTGGTTTTCATCTCTCACAGGTTTCTACTGTTCATGTGCCGGTTTTTGTTACTTCTCTTTTGTAAAGCTCGCAACCGTATAGAGCTCGAGGTATATCAAAACTTGCACAGACGAACTGTACATAATCCGTCCAAATGTAAGTGCTTTCTACCCTACTTTTTCGTTGAAGTCTGGAAAAAACGTGAAAAGGCTAAGAGCCAAACAATACGAACGGAGGTCGGGAGATAGACGGCAGGACTTAAAACCTTGTACGGCATCACGATTGTTATAACAATTTATGTTTCTTGTGCGTTCGGTAGTTTTTCCTTAAGACCTGTGAGAGAAAATTTTGTCTGCTGTGTTTTTTACAAAATGTAACCGAAACGCTTTCATTCTTACACTAAGCACCGATGTGAAATATTATGAAGTTTTCTATATTAGAACAACCTGTTCCAGTATTCTTTTTATGGCCTCTGTGTCAAATCTGCCTCACCACCAAAAAAGAATATGAGATGGTGAAAACTTGAACTCAAACACGGAAAAAAATTTATTAAATAGCTCACATTTAAAACTGGTGCATATCTATGACGTAAAATCATGAATTCAGGATTAAACAGTGGAAAACCGCACAAATTACGAATGGAAAACCCGAACTGAAATATTTTCAAATGGTTTCTCATTTTCTTAGCCACAGGCGGTTTTTTGTGAAGAAGTTATAACATCTTGAATTGTTTAGGCATAGACTGATAAGCTCCAAACGTTTGTTCGTAACTTCATAATTTCCTTGATACTTGAAATTTTATAAAACTCTACAAGCATACAACTCGAGGTACTTTTAACACATGCATTTCACTCTTCCTTAATTGTATGAAGGAAACAGAAATGCATATTTTACAGAGTTTTGTCTGCATTTTGTGTCCCAGCCGGTTATGCTACAACAGATATAAAAATAATGGAATTTTTTAGTTTTTTAATCTTCTTTTCTTGAACATAATTCCTTTTGTGTCCGACGTCCGACCAAAAATTAGATGTGCGAAAGTACCTAAAATATGCACACTATATTTTTGACGCAGATGAGTATATTTTGCAAATCCATTATAATTCATAGCGCCTTTGATATTTTTTATTTTCCTCGCTGTGTAGTTGTCTCGCTTAATGCAGACATATATTTTACATCCAACACATTTGGCTGTTTTAAGGAGAATGTAAATTATATTCTTCCTCAAGCATTCGCTCCCATGGCGTAAAATGTATTCACCTAGTCATTCTCTCTTCTTTTGTTAAATAAATTTGGCCAAACCGCACAAGACTTACAAATCCCCTTACAATATCATAAATGTGCTGGCAGCTGTTACTCTGAATTGGAAAACAAAATGAAAGCTAAAGCATAATGTTAAAATTAAAATGGCTGGCGTTACTAGAAAAGAAAGCACAACTGGGGCTTTCCACTGCGATATGAATGTTGATAACAAAGACTATAATGCCAATGATGTGACGTGAGGCCTTGCTTTAGAAAAGTAGCAGAATTTTCAGCACAAAGAGAAACTGATGGGATAATATTATTATACCTTTTATAAACGGATCTTGCTACAAAAATCTAGATAGTATTTCTATCTTCCCGTCAATTGTTTCCCCAAAGACTTGAATGTGTAACATGTAGAAATGGAAATACGCAACCACATATCACAATAAAATGCACGCCACAAAAGCACAGCTTTTGTTTTCTCGATGGTGGAGAAGAGCTTTAGTTGTAATCGAAAAAACCGGAGAACTGCTGTGATGCTATCTATTTTCGTTGAAACGGACAAGAAGCAAATTAGTTTGATCGGAATATATATTATATTCGCTGGTTATTTGATTTTCACTGCCATTGTTGTTTTGTCAACGAGAATGTCCACTCTCACAAATATTTTTTTGATAAAATCACGTACTATTAATTTACTAATCTTCTTTAAAAAGTTGTGGTATTATTGACTCACTGTTGACGATATTCTCTGCCTTCTTTGATAATTGGTTCAATTGATGATGGGGTTCAATTTTTGTTTTTCAAGCCAACATACACTCCAAATGTAAAACTACTATAAACATAGCAGAGAAAATTCTTCTACTTTAATGCAAACCACAAAAAGAATACAACTCAGATTGCGATACACATTGTAAAGACATATTTTAATTGACTGAAATTGATATAACGGCGTACTTAAAATACTATTTTAACTTTAAGCGTAAAAGTCTCCAAACAAATTTGGGACTATTTTTACAGTATTCTCATCGCCGTTGTTTCAATTTTTTTCTGTACTACGTATACTATATTTTTTATAAAAAACCTACCATAATTGTTTCAAGAATCTTGTATATGCTTCAACCCTTAAATACAATTTGCAGCAAAATGTTTAAGACATAAATCAGTTAGATCAATGAAGTCAAAAAGATTAGTTTCTCAGTATCAACAAACATGTTTTACGATTTCTGTATAACACATAGATAGTATTACTATTAAAGGAATTATGAATTTTTATGCATATATTTTGAACAACTAAGTATGTTGATGTTTCTTTTAACTTAGGATAAACGGAGATTATAGTTTTAAATTTAATGTAGTGAAACTGAACTGTTCCGAAGCGTAAAACTTCGAACGAGTCACGTAGTTCAGTTTACCAACAAATAACACTGCTGTTGCCATCATAAAATATAATAAAAGTCATTTGCCAAATGCACTTTGGCATTTCATAAGTATCTTAAATCCTAAGCATCATCTCTCAAAAGTAATCATGTAGCGTGTAGAAGTTTTGTCCAGAAAACGAATAGGATTTTCCGCAAGCATCATATTGTCGCAAATAATGTATGTGGAAAATGTTCAACGAGGGAGATAAATGCAGCAAATCCTCGAAAGCGAAGATAGAACATGTACACGGTACGGTACATGAACATCAGACCGTGTGCAACGAAGTGAAAGTAACATTGGCTTTTGTTTTGTATTGGCTGGTAAAAAATATCTCGTTTTCCAGAATAAAGCCGTTTTCTTTCTTAGCATGAATGTTCATTTTACGTCTTGAAATTTTCTCCTATATTCGTAGCAGCACAGCAGGAAGCCCATTTGTATTTTTTGAGCTGCATACTAACAGTACCATTAAGAGCAAGAGTGAAGACGTTTTGTTGCAGAAAAACAGTGTGTGATATGATAGGATGTAACTCAAAAATGGAATAGTCACTTCAGACACAGCAGTCACATAATTATGTGCCTTTTGCCATTCAAACACACGTGGTCTATGTTTTTATAGGATTCGTGAATTTTATTGTCTTGTTTTATATGCAAGCTGAAGCAGAGATTTTATTAATACGTCCATATAAAAAAGTAAATGATAGGGATATAAAGCTGAACAAAAGCAAATCTTGGTAGAAACTCTGCCAAACGTGAGATTTTAGATTCGCTCCCAAATCCACCTACGACCTACTTTTATTATGAGAATGGAAAATGCGATGGAGACTGAATAGGAAAAAAGAAAATGCTCAGTAGGTAGATAAAAAGTTTTGGTACTATACGCTTCGATATTGACAATTACTACAAACAATGGTCTCTCGTTACCCCCAATTTTGTCACTATTTTAAATTTAAGTAGATTGGCCGTTTTGTGACTATCATAGGCCTTTTAAAGGTATGTCACAAGTCACAAAACTTTATCCAGCTGGATGATTATGCAAGAAAACTAGACTTTATTAGTTTAATATGACGTATGCTTATTAAAATGATCATTTCGTTGAAAAATGTTTTCATTACAATAGGATTCCACGTGAATAATAATTCCCATCCCCATTTATGCCAAGCACAGAAGGCTTGATTCCCTTGGGATGGCCCTGAATTAATAAGGAAAAGGTTCTAATTAAAATGCTACTGGTATTACAACTTGTAACTCCTTCCAAAGAGAAAATTCAACGAAAGCTACCATCACCATCTCAAGTAATTATTTTTTACAATCTTCATCCTGGCTTTCTTGGTTGGTATAAATAGTTTTTGCTCTTTGTTAGTTTTGCAAAACTGGATTTTGAATGCGCCGGAAAGAGAAAGGACTCATTTGAGGACTTGATATGAATCATTAATTAATTCATTAATGCAGCTTTTACCTTCTCCCTCCGTCTTTTTTCCTTATGGCCCTTCGACCTTTCGCAGTACAAAAAATTAACGCAAGCTTTTAAGCCAGATAGGCACGAAGAAAAATATTCATCTGTAGATATATTATAGTCACCGCGTTCAAACAATGGCCTAACGGCCTTACATAACATTTTTAGTTTCAGTAGAATGATAGATGTTTCCTTCCCAACTACAAAAATACTCATTCTTTTTTATCGGGGTTAAAAATTGTCAAAATGCATTCATTCGACTGAACACTTGGAATTACGTGGTATGATAACTATGATACATAATATTTTACTTTAATCACATAATATTCCAACCAAAATGTATGCACTGGTAATGTTATGGCAAAGATAGAAGTGGTGCCCATACCGCATTGGATTACAGCGCATTTCGTGGGCGCAATCATTTGGGACTATAAAATTTTTAGTTGCAAATGCCAATGGCAATATAATGATAAATGAGTGAATGTGATAAGATCTCCACTAAACCTACTCAAATTTTTCTTGTTAAAGAAGCACCACAACGTTTCAGACGAGCTCAATAATGATAACAGTTAGCTTTACGGATTCCTGACCAGTCGGACACTAGTACTGGTAGAGCTAGACTCAATTGTTTACATTCATTAAATAATGTTGTTATGATACTTGAAATTTTCATTTCTAAAAAATCATAATTTTATTATCTCGATCCCAAATATTTGCGCCATGTGCTAACGAACAAAGACACCACTTGTCTATCTTTGCCATAACATTACCAGTGCATACATTGTGATTCCAACCATTTTAACATATAATCTACGTTATTGCGTATTTTAATAAGTGTGATTTTTTTACAATCGACGTTGCACTATCCACACATTATCAGCAAATTTTTACAGAATTTTTTGTTGTCTATTTTCTGTTAAATTTTATATATTGTCTTTCATTTATTCGAAAATCCAAAAATTTGAATTCAGCCTTGTTTTATGTTAATTTATAATGATAGATTTATAGTTATGTTGTACTGAAATCTAAATTAATTGAACTGTGCAAACAAAGCAAGGAGCGAATACAAAAATATACATTACGATATCAATAGCATTTAGTTTTATGAGGTTTAGGAGATTATTTTGACAGTTTATTAATTAGTTTACAGTATTATCAATATTCTTATTTCGTTTTACATTACTCTTTTCAGTAGTAATGCTATTTGTGAAGTTATAAAGGAAAATTCGGTTACTTTGACATTAAAGGGCACGTTTTAATGTACTTCATTATATAATTTCAATGTTTGTTCTGAGCAACTAACTACGGGGATGCTAGATGAATATTTTGTTACACTTTTTAAAAGCATTAATTAGATGATCTTACAAGTGTATGGTTGATGAATTATTCAAGCATTCTATAACTTTGATAAAAACTACGAACCCATATGACATTAAAATGAAAGTGTATATTTGCGATTACGAATTAATTCCTCAAAAGTTCTTGTTTACCCCAAATTTCAGCTAATTAAATTTGCAATCATGCAAACTATGCCTCAAGCTAAAAATGTAAAGCTTACCAGCATTCTCAATCGCAATTTTGCTGAATGAAGTAGGTATCTCAAGCAGCCACAACAATTTAATCCTGTTCGGTAATAACAGAGTAAACAGAAGCACTTACAATATTTAGGAAATTCCCATATGTACGACAAAGATATCGTAATGAAAATAGAAAAGATTAATTTACATGCGAACCCAATGGAGGTTAATTTTCAATGGAATGGGTTCAAATATTCAAGTTGCCCACATCAGACTACCAACCGGTTTCTATATTTGCTCAAGAAACATAATTTTTGTAGATTTTACTGCACTGTTAACTCCAAACAAAGCAGAAAAATGACTGCACTACACACACACTTTTCAAACGGAAAAAAATTCGATTCGTACCAAGACACTTCTTTAGAGATGGAAAAAATATTATATACCTACGCTCCTACATTCATTTCTAGAAACACACAAACATCTCAACAGAAGCGAACACGTCAGGCAACATGCTCTGCTGGAAGTAAACTGGTATTCTAAAGCATAACGCTGGATTTTCTTACTTTCTCAGCGGTTCCTACTGTTCTTATACTGAGTTTTTGCTGCTTATGTTCCTTTCTTAACCTAACACAACCAGAGAGACAATAGGTATGTGGTAGTGCGAAGCAGAAGTAAAAGTTTATCCACATCATCGTATCGTATGACCCTTACCACTTTTCTTTTCTTTTACAAAGAATGATTGCATGAAAATATGAACGGATGTCGGATAAGTGGCAGCAGGACTAAGGGTATTCTACAACATGATGATTGTTATTACAATTTATGTGTCTTGTGCATTCGGCAGTTTCCCCTAAGACCAAAGAAATAAAGTTTTTTTTCTGGTATTTAAACTCTGATCTTTATTTTTTTGTACAAAATTTCTGAGCCGTTTCTTTTCGCAATACAATGAAGACTGAAGCGGCTTGTTTAAAAATCAAACGAACAAAACTAGGTTACAAATAAAAGTATTACACATACATTTTATTACGATTGCAGTGTAGTAAATTCACCATACGTGTAGCTGCTAACCTACTACTGCTATTAATTAATAATATTGCCACCACTAACTGCGTCGGCATGGAATTCAAACCCAAAAGTGATTGTTTAACAAACAGCAATTTTTTTAATATTAAAATAATAAACATATTTTTTCATTTCATTCATCATTGTAGCTGGAAGTGACAGGAAGCATAAAAATTCAAAAGCAAAAACCACATTCTGCGTTAAGCCCCATTCTTGGGGGAAACTTGTTTTTGCATCCCTACGCAAATTGAAACCATGAATAAATTCAGGACATCATGTAATGTTTAGGCATGGATAGGATGTGTTTGTGCTTAATCCTTGTTTGCATATGTAAAAATAACACTTTTGGCTGCTTCAAAAAATTAATAATTTTTTTATTGTCCCTCTCGCTCCGAAATGGCTTTAAATTTATTCATCTAGGCATTCCTAGTTTCTCACATACATTAATACATTGTGATGAACGAATATTGTCAAAATCAGACAAGGTATGCAAATCCCTAATAATGGCATAAAAGTGTTGGTGGCTGCTACTCCAAAATAGACATGACAAGAAAGCAAGCAAAGCACAAGGAAAGCATTAAAATCTATAGCCCATTTTTATACGTCAGTGAAAAGTATACCAAAGAAACGGCTTTGTTTTGACAAAGGACTGGAAAGATTTGTATTAAGATGAATGTCGCGTTGCTATCATGCTTACAACTTTTACATAGCCTGGAGAAGGAAATGAAACGCGTTGTGCTACTCTCATCATATCAGATTATTTTCCTTTTCAATTCTTTGGCCCATTTCAAATTCTTTGGGTATCGATTAACTTCGAAAGTCTACAGCATGTTCCCATTTTATCAGAGAAAGTAAAGATTGTTCTATTTCCGTAAACGTTTCAAACCTTTGATTGAATACTTATAAGAAGTAAAACGTTTAGCTGGAAACATCTTTGTAAGCATTTTGGTAATGACATGCTCAATTACATTAAGTATGCTACAGACTGGACATACCATAACATGGAAAGTGGTTGTGTGTTTTTATTTTATTCACTGTGGCATAAAATGTGTACAAAGCATTGATTGGGTAATTGGATTAAAAGGAAAGTTTGAAAAGCCGAATTAAGTTTTTAAGATTTATCAACGGATTTTTATGTGAAGTATTGTAAAGACTGACTTTGAGGTGCATTGTGTAATTCCTCCTTTTTTGTATTTTAACTATTTTTGTGTAATTAATATTACCAGTTTAAATTGTTTTCAAATTATACATTCGTAAGCATACCAATTGAAGGAAGACCTATCCATGAGTGTGTTTATAGTAATATGTATAATAACATAATTGGAATTCAAATCCTGCAAAACTAACGAATCTTTCTGCCGTGTGCGAGGAAGTATTGAAATTTCTTATCTTCTTTTTTTCGGAAATTCCTAGCACCAAAACGCAACACAAAATGCAAAAAAATCTACATTTGAAGTTAATGGATTTTTTAACGTGTACTACCGTATTTTCAACAGGTGGCTTCGATTACCCCATATTTTTACAAAAAACTGCCGTATTTTAACAACCGCTAGTTTTTCAAAGAAATTGAGTACAACTAACGGTAAAGAAGTTGGACATTTTTATTTTTCAGCTGGTTGAAGCTCATACTTCCTATAAATAAATCGACTAATGGATTCCAACCAAATATAGGCGTGTGGAAGTAAATTATAAAGACCCAAAAATACTGTGTACATAGGGCCTACACAATTTATGTTGAGAAGAGCATTTTTGCACAGCTCGCAAAGCTTAAATATTTTTTCCTTTTTTAGGTTCTAAAAGTCTGCCTAACTCAATGCTCTTACGCATAATATCGGGATGAATTAGATAGGTATAAATTTTATTACTTCCCTAGCTCCCACATGGCTTAAAATGTATTCACCTAGACATTCCATTTTCACGTGACAAATGAATTTTGCCAAAACCATCCGACTTGCAAATCCCTTACAATATTATAAATGTGCTGCAACTATTGCTGCTTTGAAACAGAAAGGGAAAGAAAACTAGCAAAGCACAACGATCATATTCAAACGGCTGACGTTGCTTGAAAGAACCACAATATGGTGGTGATACTTTTAGCACAATCGGATATGGTATAGCTTGAAATGAAGCCTTTCTTTCGAAGTACAACATAAATTTGCTACACAGAGAAAAGCTGTTGGGATCCGGATGATACATATGCATTAATATGTGATTTCTAAACCGAGCTTCCTCTAAAAATCTAGGGAACATCACTATTTTCCCTTCAGTTGTTTCCCCAAAGATTCTGACGAATACCACAACGAAATGAAACTACGCAACCGAAATCACTATGAAATGTATGTCACGGAGGCAGAGCATTTTTTATGTGGAAGAAAAGAGTTGTAGTCAGAATGATTGAAGAGATGCTATCATGCGTTTCATTCCCCTTGTACAACTCGTAGTTTAGCTTTAATATTAAAAATTTATGTGGCTTTGTTCAACTTGCAATATTTATATTTTACATTTAATTAAAGTGTATAGCAATTAAAAATTATTATTTAAAATTGTTGGAGAGAAGTAAAACCTACTTGGGTTCTAAGACTTTGTAAATAATTATTAGAATTAATATTGTTACTTAACCATACCTTATGACCTTATGACCATGATGATATTGTAAACGAATGTATTGATATTGTGATAAACAAAATATGTTATAATAATTGAAACTATTATTATTATTATTATTATTATTATAACGACGTTGATGTAAGATGTACGTCTCAATGTCTTTATTCGTTTTTCGTTAGAAACGTTTTTATTTATTATTTAATATTGAATATGTAATAAATAACAATACATTTATACTTTCAGAGCAGAATAAAAAACTCAGATATCATGTGTGATTTCATAAAAAATCCGATAACTGTACAAAGAAAATTTACGTAAGCTTTTACGATTTTCTGTTTAATGTTTATTATTCAAGCAGTAGAGGCAAAGACATATGGAGAATAAAATTAAAACCAGGGTGAGTTGTGAAAGCCGTATTTTAATGCCCTTTGTATTTTGTCTTAATTTACCAAACATGGGGAATTAGCTTTTTGCTTCCATGAAATTTCTCTATGATGTAAAAACAATGACTTGTACAGTTGCATACAAATGTTATTTGCTGAGAGCATAAAACCAAGAAAGCATTCACCAGAAGTAAGATTTCCTAACTTCATCCTGGGCACTGACAGCTGTAACACAAAATATTAGTGTTTTTAGACGAGGTCTACAGCACGTCCCAATTTTATCAGAGAAAGTAAAGATTGTTCTTTTACTAAACACTTACTTTCTGACTGGAATGCTGATCAGAAAGAACCCTTCAGACGGAAACAACTTCGTAAGCTCTTTGCTACTTGGCAGACTCTGGGAATAATGACCTACACGCACACACGAAGCCAAGCATGCTCTTTTTATGTAGAAAAAATACAAATTGGGCTTATACATAAGTATATCCTTCTAGTTGTACTAAATATCTAAAAGAAACTGATTTGATAACAGAATCCTTTATGTAGCTTTAGGACTGACTGCTAGCAAATTTGTTGGCAAGTTTGCGTTTGTTTGGAGAAAACAGAACTAAACAAACTTCATTTCTATTTTTGGATGTCTCAGCCATGATTTTTATCATTTTTTACGTAGCTACTGTAGCTGCAGATTTTTATGAGCAGTTTGATAGTGAAACTGCAACATTTAGTCATTCCATATTGAGTATCGAAAATCTTACGATTAGTTTATCAAACAAAATCTAGATGTAATTCAAATAAAAATACGTTAATGTTTTGTAATTGAGATACACAATCAATAAATACAAAACTAAATTAAATTATTTAATACACTAATTTGATGGTTACGATAGATATTCACTGCAATTTTACATAGTCAGGCCACACTTTTCTATTATTTCGTCAACACATTTTTGTTATTTTGCATGATATAAAAGTGGTTTGAGATTTTCTACTGTCACATGATTTAGGCTCCTTTTTGAAGGTCAAGTAAGAGGTCTCAGGCATGACTAAACATTGAATAAAAACCAGAGCAACTTGCGTAGATAAGCTTACCCATGAACTTGGACACTAGGAATACTGGGATACAGAGGAGAAGCGAGTCTGTGGAACGAGTTAATAGTTCACTACGCACAGCTAGACTGCTGTAGTATAATGGGGTGCAAAGTTGATGAGGATATGGCCACCCACATTTATTTCACTCATTTGATATATATTAATGCCATTCATTAAATTTGTAAGATTCATTCAATTTTAAACGTGGAACAGATCAGCGGTGCATTTAATTTTCACTGTAATTTATTAGCAAAAGACTTAAAACTTTCAGTATTTTACTTCCCTGTGGAATTTAGATGCTTAAGATTTTAAATAGAAAGTTCGCCTAGATATTTTAGCCCATACTAAAATGAAACTTGCACATGAGGCATCAATTTTGTGGTATTTATCAAAAGGTATCCTATTACCGTCAAAGGTTACAACAATTTGAAACTTAAGACATAAAATGCTCGTTCGTGAATGACTTTTATTACAAGCAATTTATTGCTTGTTATAGGAAGGTCAAGTCGTTCCGTCAGTCCGTCGTTCCGTGTGGGGGCACGATTTCTCGAGAACGCTTTGACTTTTTTAATTCTGTTTTCGCCAATCGATAGCTTATGAAAAATGAGGAATCAAGTTCAATTATGGGCCAAATCGGAGTTACCCCTGGGGGGAAGGGTCATACCCCGTAACTTTTTGAAGCATAAGGCATACCGTGTAGCATATCATTCGAAAGCTAATCACGAGAGAAGATCAATGGTACTATGCACGCTTATCTGTGATGCTATCTTCAGGGTCAAATGTCATGATAAACATTCCGTTTTCAAGCATCAGCAGATGTATATACCGTATGCGTATGCATTTCAAGTAGGGAATCTCTTTCTACGCATTTCATATAGGGCTTCTCAGCTAAATATTAGAGAAGACCAACAAACAAGATACGCGTTCTTATCTTGGATGTTATCTTAAGTGTCAAATATCATCAGTTTCCTTTTCTAAACCCTAAATTGCTTGTTCGTTACACTCCTGTGTTACCAGGTTTATTTTTATTCTCAATGATGAAATCCAACTCTTGCAAACTCTCGAGTCTCCTAAACTTCCCCTTAATGTTCAATCCATGTCGTTGTCAACTCCTACTCCAGATACTTAAAATGGAGTAAATGGACCAATGTAATGTGGTGGTGATGTGATGATTATCCCAAGAGTAGTAGAAGTACAATACTCAAGTTGTTGGCACAGTATCTGGTCTGGTGATTATTCAACTGCAGCAAAAAAAACCACGTACTTCAGTCAGTACTAGCTACTGCATCCTACAATGGATTACCATAAATTGTTCTTCAAATAATCATGGAAGTGCCCAACTTTCACATCCAAACAAAACTGGAGAAAGAACAATGCAATGAATGCACAAAAACTGTTTTGGATCTACGTTTTTGGCTGGAATTTACACTCAAAGTGAGATCTTAAATTGCTTTTTCACATTCATTTCAATGTGATCATAAAATACTTACAACTTTCCTTTTTATGTTGAGCTTACATGACACGAAAAAACACGGAGAGTGTTTCAGACTCCAGTTTTTCTTTGCTTTTGTGTTGATTATGCGATTAAACGACGAATCTAGTCCCTAACAACGTCCACAGGCTCATAGTGTTTTTTTTGTGAAAAATTTGGCAAGTCTTTTTAATGTATGAAAAAGACTAAAGGGCCAAAAGTTTCATGCGTTTGTATTCGTGTTCGCCGGCTTCTGAGAGTGGTTTATAGTTATTGTACAATTGGTTAAGTTAAAAATGTACCAACTTTTCAATAGATATGATTTTTGTCATCGAATAATTCAAAACAGGATAGTTTGGACTTTGATTTATGATTTTTGTAAGAAATTGGAAGTATTTATATCTACTTTGTATCTACTTTTAATTTTGATACGACTTGCACGTTTTGTTGAGAAATTAGTGAATATGAGGCATTGGGTTCAATAAACAGGTTACTCCATTCCATGGTTAATTTACAAACTAGATCCAGACATCAATCTCAATGTCACCAACTTCTCTTTCAGTATTTCAAGACTTGATTCATGATTAATAAGATCGTTTTCGGTAACAGTGGATGACATTTTAAGACTTGATTCGACTTGAAAAATGAAACGCAAGAAGAAGTTGTAATTCAATAAATGTCACAAATATTAATAGACAGTCGCATATAATTACTGAATTATCATGGACAAAATTATCACATTGTTTCCTACGTCTTCTTACATAACCCCAAATTTCGATACTTTACAACAAATACTGTATTGCTTATTTTCCGATTAGAACTAAAAAGTAATACAATTTCATTAATTCCTAGTAAAGATAGATTCCGCAGCTAGCATGATGTACATAATTTATATTTCATGATGGAGTTTTTAAAATTAACGCTGCAATTATTTGCAAGCAAGCGAAGAAAGTTTTTTGTCATTTTTTTTTCTTTTATTTACTGATTGTCTGAGCAAACGTCACATAAAATACTGGAGATGAGATGAAGCTATAAAACCAGGATTCTATTGGAGTACAGATGAATCACAGAACTGGAAATTTTGAACAGATGCCAAGATTTACAATAGCTATTTCCTTTATAGCTATTCCCATTGTACTTTACTTCCCTGGAACTTAAGCCCTAAAATATAAGGATTGTAGAAATGCGTGTAGTATAAGATTAAATTATGCATGATGTGTCGACAAATTTTCTAGTCCACAGACAAATGAAAATGCTTTGAATACACTTTTCTGGCGTGGGAGAGGAGAGGTACTCTAGAGATGGACAAACTGTTTAACTTAACAAGACTTTAGCATTGAAGCAAAGATTTATACTGATTTTTTGCCTGTGGTTTCCCCCACTATCTCGAACACTATTTTTCAACACTCACGATGTAATACTTCGTTAGTAGTTTTATTCTCCCTGAATGCATAAAGCAAGCACATGTAAAATACCAAATTGTAAGCTTGTTACTGGAAGATGCTCATTATGAATTTTTGTTTTATTGCATCTTATCAGCTTGCTCTCAGACCTGTGGCGAGACGAGGATGAGGTTTTAATTAAGAAAATTTGAGGATAATTAAATATATCAGTATCAATTTTTTCATTCAAATTAGTTGAAAGTGTTTATGTAGTGTTACAAGTAAAAAATGAACAAAGAAGTTAAGGCATTATTTATTGACTGAGAATCGGCTTGCGAATCATCAAAATATATGGTGTAACTTTTGGTTGTATTAGAGTTCATGAATTTAACGAAATATCCTGAAGTGCAATAGCACAAAATAAATCTCTGTTTCTGTCAACTCAATATTTTATTTTCATTATTTCTCAATCAATCCCCTTTTTATTTTCCATATTCTCAGTGAGTAGCAAACTATGGAATCGGAACCTGTTTTAAGCATACATAATAAAGTCGTCTTCAAATATTAATTTTGTCGCTGAACGCATCCCTAACATATGAAGTCCACGCATCACGCATACTTCATTGTATAGAAAATTAAAATTGCGTGGATCACATATTACCATATATTATAATTAATTTACGTGTGAATAACATATCATAAAAGCACATTTCATGAAATCATGTTGAAAGTAAGCAAAACAGTTGTATTAAAAATTCAATTCAACGGTTACAGTTTCGTATCCGCACTTTCATGCAGCACTACCATGTTGTACTCGTCTATTTGACTTTAACCTACTAAACTCTCATCATTACAATATTGCATTACAGCAACATACAAAATAAGAAACTTAAATAAACAAATAATTGGATTAGCTTTAAAAACTGTAATTATTCGAAATTACTTCCGGCAATTCTGGTAATGATGACCTTAACTTTCTCAATCTACACATTTATGTACACCGGGACATATCACATACATCGTGGCAAATGATGAGAAAAATGCTCCGATTTTTTATGTCAGTTGAATTAACGTAAAAATTACGCATGAACAGGCAGTGCATGCACTACCGCTATGAATTAAACGCATGCGCAAACTACAAACTCCTTTTTAGTTCATTCAGTCTGCAAACTCAAAAGAGTAAGAGTGATTCTAATTCTTTCCAACCTTTAAAAAATCAAATAAAAATGAATTTAAAGTTCAGCCCTTTTTTCATAATTTTATGTATTACATATACTCAAGCCTGGTTGTATTCAAAAGACCATTCATACGGTGATGAATTTTCCAGAAAACAAAACGACAAGAATAAAAATTCATCAACTATAAAACCAAATGGGGATTACGGGGACAAACTTTTCCTCACGCCTATCATTGAGCGAGAAAAAAGTGGTGAATTGATATGGAAAGAACTCGCAAAAGTTTCAAATTTAACAGATGTCCTAAGTTACTCTGGATTTTTCACTGTGTCTCAGGAGCACAATTCCAATCTATTCTTTTGGTTTTTTCCTGCTGCCGTAAGTTAAATTATACATTAACCAACAGGCTATTTAACCCATTAAACGATAAGCCAAATTTAATTTGTCAAATTAAAAAGTACGACGCCGAAACTGCCCCACTAATACTCTGGCTCAACGGTGGGCCAGGTACGTCCTCAATGTTTGGTCTTTTCGTTGAAAATGGTCCGCTGATGATCAACGACAAAGGATTTTTAGACTATCGATCTCATCCCTGGACAATGACTCATTCTATCATATATATGGACAGCCCTGTTGGAACGGGTAATAATAAGTATGAAATTCTTTATGTTTAGAATTAACTATTGTGTTTATTGCAAAACTTTCAAATTTGCTTTTAATCTCCAAAGGTTTCAGCTTCACGGAAGATGAAGAGGGTTATGCTCGCTCTCAGGAGGAAGTCGCCAACGACCTATATTCAGCATTAAACCAATTCTTTCGCGTATTTCCTGAATTCGTCAACAATGACTTTTATATAGCAGGAGAATCTTACGCAGGAAAATATGTTCCATCCATCGCTCACAAGATCCACGTTGAAAACTTGCGAAAGAGTAGAAATTCAAAGCTTAACTTGAAGGGAATCATGATAGGTTCAGGGTATTCGGATCCAATTAATCAAAATGAGTATGGAGATTATCTCTATAATATGGGACTAATTGACAAAAACCAACGATCTATTTTTCACGCTGAGGAAGATCGCATCCGGAAGTTAATCAAGGGGAAGAGGTGGAGAGAAGCTACAGATGTACGAGTGTATGACAACTTATCTAATGTTGATCTGGATTTCTAAAAAATTAATTATTAACAAGAATTTTATTATTATTGGCTTTCAGGCTGTTCAAAATTTAGTTCTTGGATATCCTGATCGACCGGCATACTTCCATAACGTTACAGATTTCCAAGTTTACATGAATATTTTATCAACAACGACACCATACGAGTATAAGAGTTACGCTAATTTTCTGAGTGAAGAGCCCGTCCGAAGATCAATACACGTTGGAGATCAACCCTTTGTGAGAGGAAGCAATACCGTTTTAAAATACATGCTTGAAGATATCTGCAAATCTGTTCGACCTGAAGTTGAAAAGCTACTTAATGAAGACTACAAGGTACTTATCTATGCGCCACAATTGGACATTATCGTTCCTCACACGGGGATTGACAAGTTTGTTCAAAACTTGAAATGGGAAGGGTCAAACGAGTATGATAAAGCAGTAAGGGGAACTTGGAGAGTTCATGATGAAATTGCTGGGTATGTGAAGCAAGCGAGAAACTTGGTGCATGTGGTTATTCGAAATGCGGGTCATGTTTCTTCATATGATCAACCTCAGTGGACTTTTGATATGGTGAATAAATTCACAAGGGGTTTGTCATTTTACTGATTTAATTGAAGCAGCACAATATGTTTATTAGCAATTGTGTGGAAGTTCATGATGTTCATATTATTAACTATATTTATTTTTTTAATTATTATTTATAAAAGAATGAAATTGAAAACTATTTGAATCTTAATAAAACTTATCAACACTAAATTGTTCAGTAAAATTTGTGTCTGGTCTGAGTCTATATTAAGAACTTTTTTACGTTTAAATTTAAATTCATTAAGCTGCATACAACTTAAGTACATATTTAACTACGACATCTCATACGTTTGACTAGCAGAAGTTCAAGGACAAATGGCTAATTGTGGAACAAAATCAATAACCCCAATTTTTAAAAATGATTTGGCTGTACATAAATTCAGCAACTGCTTGGTTTTGACGATCTCCAGTTATTTAAAAAATGAATAATTAATTTCCTCTAAGATAGGTCCCTGGTAACACGGTTGTACATGGTTTAATCGTATTAGAATGAGTTAAAATTAATTCCAAATTGATTTTTATGTCTTGAGAGTACACATATATAAAATTGCAACAAGAAGCTCCATAGCCATTTTTTATCAAACTCATTTTTTACTTTACAAAGAGATTTTGATTATTATAATAGAATTCCTTCCGATGCATTTTCATAAAAAATCTCCTCAAAGCGTAATTAAATATTTATGTAAAATCTAAGATGAAATTAAACTTAGTATCAAACTTATTTTTTTATTTAAAAATTAATTATTGAAATAATAAATCGTTTCCATGCTCATGCGAGGTCAACCTACGTTTTAAGATGGTTGAAAATTGCAAGGACAAATAAGTGGATTTCTTTGTGGAGTACCTGAATCTTTTGGATTCTGGACAAAGGCTACATACATAAGCACAACTCTGATTTGAATTAGGGAACGAATATTTGACCATGACCTTTGCACTGTAGGTTCATATGGTGACTTCCGAGTCACCCATTGGTTGGAGTAGAGGGTAGGCATAGATCACTTATGATTTTATCAGGTCAATTTTTAGCACAGGTCATTCCATTCCGGGGGTATAAAAAAGCTCCCGAAGTTGTGCAGGTTATCATTCGTTGGATTGATTTCAACAGTTTCAGTCCTCCTATCGAAATAGTTAGAAATTTCCTCAAAAACTTTAGAATTTAGCGTCGTTTTCAGAAGTCTTTAATTTCCACGTTGCCGTCTTTCTTCGAAGTTTTTAAGTTCCAGCCGTTCTTAGGAAACTTCAGCTCTAGTTAAGTTTCCATTTTATTAGAATCTTTAAGTTCCCAAATAGATTTCCTAGCTGTGGAAATATTTGGACTTGGTGTTGAGGTGAAATTGGATTTCGTTTGCTTTGAGAAATGATCCGTTCACGTGCTTGTGCCGCTAGTCTTCAGTCTTCGGAAATTGGGAACATATTTCCTGACAACAACAACTTTGGTTTTCGAGCAACTTCTCAACATTTGGAAATCTCGAATCAGAATGCAGCCAAAAAAGATGATTGGGAGCTTACATTTTGGGAATGGGAAGGTCGGCCGCAACCGCGTGTCAGCAATCCATATGCAGATGAAGCGCCTAAGGAAGACTATGAGCTTCCCAGCATCTCTTCACGCTCGAATTATCAACTGGATCAAGAATTATCCGAAGGGGAATGGGACAGAAGCTCCCCGACACCCCCAAGAAGGTTCCAACCGAGGACAACTAAAGATACCCGGAATGAAGAGCCCCACTGTGAAGAACAGAAGCAGCGTAATGGCATTGCAAGACGAATGCGAATTGCACCAAGCAGGGAAGAGGATGCTCCACATTTTAATCGATCCAGATTCGACTATAATTCCAACTCCACTAGCTTTGGTACGAATGATTTATTTTGCTAATTACGTGGAAACAGTAATTAATTACATTTAATGCAAAGCTATTTTATTCTATTTGTTTCAGGTCATAATCAACGGTATCGGAATGAACGGCCAGTTCACCGTCGCCACCACTACAATAATCGTAACGCGTACTGGAAAGCTAAGGAATCCAGCTACGTCAACGGGACCAACTCCTGGAATTCGCAGAGGTCTTCTCAAGATGCCTCAACATCGTACCAGCGCTATGACTCGAAACAATGGAGAACGAGAAATTCGTACGCAGAACAGGCTTCCAATTCCAACTTCTCCCGCGGTAATGACTTTGAAGCTGGTTCTAGAAAAAGGAAACGCTCAGATGAAGACTTCAGCATGGCCACTGACGGAAAAAGGATGCGGAGAAATTATCCTATAGGAATAGAATCACGTGATATGTCTTTTGATTTGAAACACCCGAGTGCTGGTACGTTGCTGTCAAATGAATTCTTGTAATAAATATGTGTATCTATTGAAACAAACATTTACTTCATAATTTTAATCACTGATTTGTTTTAATCTTTTCAGTAAATCTGACGCTAGATGAAATCATCTCGAAGACGCAGCCAAAGGGAAGAATTCCATCTCAACCCTACAACAGGAGGAGATCAGCCAACGTGAGCCAACGTGAGGAAGTAACTCAAGTTCGACGGGATATTCTTCCCCCACCAGCAGAAGCGCTCTACAATTCTTCAGAAGTGAAGCTAGGAAAACCTCGCCCCATAATCATTGACGGTTGCAGCTTAGCTAAAGGGTAGGTGCATTGGTTTTATTTATTTTGAAAATTTCTGAAAGGTATAAATAGCTTCATTATTAATTTTTTATCTATTTGTAGTTACAGCCACGGGGAAATCTTTGACTTCAAAGGCGTCGAAACCTGTGTCAACCACTTTCTCAAGGAAGGACATGAAACAATAACCGTTGTGGTGCCAGAATGGTGTTTCCGTAGAGGTTGTAGCAATATTGCTAATCAACAAGTTCTCTACAGGCTGAAGGAAGAAAAGCGGCTGTTGAAGTCATGGAGCAGGGAAGTAGGAAAAGGCAAATGGGTCAATTCTTACGATGACAGGTATGCTAAAATTCTTAAACTAACGAATCAACACTTTTACTTCAAGTTGTTACATGCAAATTAGTGACATTATTTTTTTTTTGTTTCAGACTGATCTTGGATATTGCCAGCAGGTGTGATGGAGTCATCATATCAAACGACAAGTACAGGGATCTCTTGCACGAGTCACAATTTCGTGACACCATTCTTCAAAGGTAATGTGACATTTGAACGCCGTTTGTTTATTTTACAGCATTATTTTTTCTTTGGACTGTTGTAATGAATAAATAGTTAACCTATAAATTTTTTATGTTGTTTTTTAACTTAGAGTGATACCGTTTCGATTCATCCCAGGAATGCCGGAGGAAATTATGCTGCCTCATGACCCTTTTGGACAGGATGGCCCAACGCTCAAGCAACTACTCCATTTCTGATCTACCTACTGGATGTTAAATACTTAACACTATCTCAACAAAAAATAATGTCCTTTAGTAACAATCTTTCAAGGATTTAGTTTTTAAATTTAAACTAATTTTATGGAACAAATTATCGAACAATCACATAGTTAAGAATTTTTATAGCTTTCAAACGTTGAATGCTAAGTTTTGTTAAAGATGAGACCATGCAGCTAGTCAATAGTTCAATGTTAACTATTATTTTTCAGACTATTTTAAGTCAATTGGGTACCCGATGTTTAATCGTCGTATTTGTTAATGTGATCTTATAAGACTGACTATGCAAAAAATATTGCATAATAAATAAATGCTATTTCAGTTAGAAATATCTAAACATTTTACTTTCAAATAATAAATTTTAATTGCATCCTGTAGCTTAGATCTGGATCACCATCAATTACCATTGCAGGGAACAGACAACTGAAATGAATGCCTTTATACGCACTAATCGTCTTCTCAGTACAGCTTCGTCAAAAAATAAGTTCATGTGGTGTTATAAGTTACACTTCAATTCCGCTTAAAAAAAGTTTATTTAAAAAAAATATACACCCCGAATAGATGTGTTTGTTTCTTTTAACGTAATATGTGAGTTGCTACTTTCTCAACACTCTTTAACTACACAATTTTTTTAATGACGTTAATGCACACTCCAAGTCCATTACAATAGCAGGTGTTGGTTATTTAAGTATATATAGTCGGAGAATTTATACTTAATGTTCTTCATCCTAACTGAATACTTAACATATCTTACTTGAATTTGAATATAAGTAACCCGATCAAGCTGAATCTACTACAAAGAGTATTTTATTACAAAGCAAAAAATGAAAGGAAGACGTCAAAAGCATTCATAGCATCATACCTAAGTTAAAACGAAATGAAAAACTTAAGTTGGCAGATCAGCAGTAGCAGTGAATGTTACCCTTCGTCATTTTATTAAGTGTTTCCTTCACGATGTGTAAACGATACTGTTATCGCTAGAAAATGAAGTTTCCTTCTAAAGGCGAGGATACAGTTACCATATCCACGGGGAAAACGCCATCGTGGAATTTTCCCCCGATTTTCCCCCAATTCGGTATTCACTTCACAATAAAAACGGGGGAATTTCCACAGGGAATAATTCCCCAGGGAAACTTTGATTTTTTCACGATTTCAAAGCGTGAAATGCAGATGTATTTTTTCACTGGTGGAATATGAGTGAAAATGTAATGACAACGGAAAATTCATTATTATTGTACATTCATAACGCACAATTTCAATACCTTCTGTGATCATTGTCTTTTACAAATCGTGGCACTTATAAAATGGGCAATGATAAGAAAGTCAAGACCAAAAAAGAAGCATCGCGCAGATGGTTATGGAGCGACCTTGCAAATGGAAATTAGCTCATGCGAACCACCGAAAGCATGATCCAAAAGCAAACGCTTGGAAAGAAATTAGTGTTGAAATGGGGGTAGAAGATAATCGTATAATAGTAGTTCGTATTCAATATTCATTTCAATTTAAGAATCACACCTGACTTTTCCAGGAATAAAAGTGCAAGTCAGCTAGTTTGACATTGCATTGCTTGCACATAGCTTATAATCATAAATATGCACATATAATCATACACTTTTAATAAGCTGCTAGTAAGCAGGCCAGAAACGTAGAAGAAGGCGTTGAGTGATCACCTCCAAACCCCCTCCACCCATGTCCACCAAATCCCCTCCGCCCTCTAAACCCACCTCCGCGATCCTCTCCCAACGTAGTAAAAGCATAATACCATTCCGGATTCTGCATATATGCACAAGCACATGATTCCGGATGTATGCACAAGCTCATCCACACGGATGCTGTGCTGTGCGTACGTATACGTTTAAGCGAAATCGACGAGTTTCTGAACTTTCGAGCCTATAACTTTCTAACAGTTTGACCGATTTGTCTGAAAAGTATTCCCAGAGGTCCTCCTGAGTAGTACTACCTGTGTACCAATTTGAGCCAACTCGGTCAATGTATGTGACCAGGAGAACCATAACGGACAGACAGACAGTTTAAGTAAAACCATTACTTCGCTGAATGCTCTCGCTTCAGCTACGTAATAATGATCATGTCATAATCATTGATAATTTTTTCGCCTCTTTACAAAGTGTGACCTTACATCCGTAAAGAATCTCCCTTTAGTACTCCGTTCTTTCAAGTAATCACTTATCACTGACCCAAACTAAGCGCGGTCTCCTTTTGACGATTTTTTGGCGTGACCTAACTAGTTGTTTTGCCGCTAATGCAATAATAATATCATGATCTATAGCAGAAGAACGAGAAGTAGCTGTGGAGGTCATTTCTAAACGATGCTGACAATTTTGATAGTGGCAAAATAAATGCCTGCAATAATTTCAACGCGTACAACAATGCTAAAAATTCCCCCGTGAAGTGAATACTGAATCGTGAAATTTTTGCGGATTTTATTTGTGAAATGTTAATTCCCCGTTCCCAGAAAAATTCCACAAATTTTCTGTTTCCTGGACATTTCCAACTTATTTTTACCACCGTAAAAGACCTAAGTGAATCCCTTACTTAAACCATGAATACCGTTAAAATGGATTATATAAGTGAACTGCTATGCACATTATCTACATTCTTACAGTATAAAACTGAGGAGTGAAATGAAACTTTAAAATACAGTCAGTGCTCAGACCTTATACATAAGGTCTTGGACCTTATGCATAAGGTCCAAAAATAACTCAGCTGGACCTTATATATAAGGTCCGACCTTATATACAAGGTCCAAGACCTTATGCATAAGGTCCAAAAATAGTTTTTATTGAAAATAATTTTTGAACAAAAAATTATGAGGTCTAAAATTATAAAACAAATTTTACAATTAATTTAAGCGAATTTAAAAAATTTTGACCGTGGCAATTCTAGTTTTTCACATACTGTATCACTGTAACCGATTTTTGAAAATTATCTAATGCATAATTTGCATAAGAGCTATTTTTGGACTTTATGCATAAGGTTCAAGACCTTATATATAAGGTCCAGCTGAGCAATTTTGGACCTTATGCATACGGTCCAAGACCTTGTGTATAAGGTCTGAGCACTGACTGAAATAGAGAATTTAAAGTATTCTGATGAAACTGAAAGTACTGATAAGTATATGTGGCATCCAGATTTTAAGTCTTGCTGATGCTATAAACCGCGATTCTCTACAGACATATAAAAACTGCAAGTTTTTTTTATACATCTTGCAGTTTGCCAAAAGCCGTTTTCCAAATTCATTCTGTTCTGCTAGATCGTTCCGTTTTAGTTAGTACTATTCATTAGAGGGTTAACTGGATTGCAAACTGTGCTCCACTCCCATTATAAGTGGATCTGAAGAGTCGTTTCCCATAACATAACATTTTATAGCTGAACTTGAACTGAACCCTTCATGAATGAGATTGGCAAACACTCATTTTTGTCATAAAATAAAATACAGACACTGCAGATCCCATTTCAAATTTGGTATTTGGTAATAAGGATTTAGTACCTATATAGATAATGGGTTGTGAGAAATGGAAAGAAGATACTACTGTAAATTCTCACATACACCACCGAAGCGGAACATTAGCACAACAAATATGTTCCACATAATGATTTTGGATTAAATTTTGTAGGCGGATGAAAGTACGAACGAAGTACCCATCCCATTACTCATTGTCAAAGCCAAATGTATAGTTTTGAAGGGAAAGAGGAATGGATAATTTGACGGCTTATACGGCAGGCTTGCAAATAAAACAGCTTCATTTCACTTTCCATATGCCAAAGACGGAATTAAAATCTTACGTCCATTAATCTTCAACAAGGGTGAAGGACAAAATAAATCTTTCTTGTGGGTCATGAACTCACTTGTTGTTAGACGCAATAAGTGGCATTTGGTAGCATTGCTGGTAAAATTTTCAAACCATTACATGCATTATGTATTACATGTTACATGCAATATGATTCCAAATTTGCATTTGCTGCAAATGGAGGAATTGCAGAAGCATAATTTACTAGTGTGTCCAGACTTATCCGGAGTGAACAACCTGCGTCTTATGAAAAACTACAGTAATGAAAAGTGTATATCAAACTCATTTCGATTAAGTTTTAAAAAGAGTGAACCGGGAATGGAGTCTAGTGGACTGTATATTCCTAAACAGCTTTGCGGACATTGATGTAGTAAATAGATATTCTTTAAGGATCTATTAAACTGCATAGTTGCAACATGTCATAAGCCCGTTTCAAATTTGTTCTGGTGGATCGTTTTCTCCAGTATATACAATTCATTAGAGGGTTAACCAGATTGCAAACATGCGGTGTAGACTCATTTAAAATGGATCTGAAGAGTCGTTTCCCGTTCCCCATAACATTTTATGGCTGAACTGTACCCTTTATGAGGCTGGGAAACACTCATTTTTTGACTTAAAATAAGAGGCAGACACAGTGTACATAGCATTTAAAATTTGATACTACGGCTTCAGTAGCAATATGAGAGAAAGTGGGTTGTGAGAAATGGTAAATGGAAAGTTCCAAAAGGCTAAAGATTGTAAATAGCCCTTCGCCACCGAACCAGAAAGTTACCACAACAAATATGTCCCTCATAATGTTTTTGGATTAAATTTTTAAGCGGATGGAAGTATCCATCTCATTACTCATTGTCAAACCAGACGCATGTTTTTGAATGGAAGGAAACAGAATGGATAAACTGATGGTCTACAGTAGGCGTAGGCAGGCAAATAAAACACCATACAAGTTTTCTATTACTTGCCAGAAGCTAAAGACGAAATTAGGTTCTTGCGTACAGTAATTTTGAGTAAGAGGGAAGCACTAAGAAATCTTCCTTCGAAATCATGAAAATAGTTTTTGTTAGAAATAATGAGTGACGTTGATGTTTAAAGGTCAAATCAATTTTGAATTCAACAAAACTTTAAATGGATTTTCAAACAAGCTGCACACTATCGTCATAAAATACCATACATCTATAAGAAATACACTCCACACATTCAGATCTTTTGGTTTAAGCAATTTACACATCAAAAGTATGATAATGGTGTTTGTAAAAACAATTCTTAAATTATTCGACCGATTGTTCCAATTCCAATGTAGTAATGTCACGTCGAAAAGTTAAATATACGTAGCATTTTTGTTTTACTGCATTGAAGGTTATTTGCAGCCGCCAATTTACTTCATCTAATATTTCGTATTGAAGGTCCTGAGTGGAGTTACTTTAAATTAATTTTGTTTTTAAGCAACTTACTGCTTTTTAATTATGAATTTGAAATCTACACAAAATGCGTGAGAATGGACATTGGAAACCAGAGTACATTACATTTGTTGTCCTTTAGCACTAAGTTAAATAAAAGCATGTTTGCGAAACAAGTAAGAACAATTTTCTATTTCAAATTGTTACTATTATACAATCAGATAATAACCATAAACGAGCCAACGAGCGCCTTTATTCTGAAGCTAAACAGAGACGAATCCAAATGGAAAATTAGATTATTATACTTCACAATACACACGCTT
Source organism: Orchesella flavescens (assembly GCA_964034955.1). Lineage (NCBI taxonomy): Eukaryota > Metazoa > Arthropoda > Collembola > Entomobryomorpha > Orchesellidae > Orchesella > Orchesella flavescens. Next base: position 15,416,438 of record OZ035956.1, read on the forward strand.
GTGGTCTAGCACCAAATAGCTTTTGAAAAAAAGAAGATGATGATACTGTGGTTATTTCTCTCGTCGACAATTTTCATCCACATGATTTATATAAATGCATGTTTGGAGAATTCTTTATTATAATACGATTCAAGAGATGATGTTTTGTTTCCTGCTATGAATTGTTATAAAATGCCACATATTGAGTTTCGTGAGTTAGAAATTTTATAGCTCCAATGAAATTTAATGGTGAGTACTTACGTAGAAAGTAATTTTTTACTTAGCTGCTTCCGTCACACAAGTATTTATTACTCATTCCCCTAAGTACTTGACGTAGGTACGTTTAAATATTGAAAAAAGTCAAGGAACTTCATGCCGTTAATATAAAGAATAATGAGTAGAAGCGAGTATGTATGAAGGTACTTTCAGACTAAAGCAGGAAGAACAGACAATGCTGGCAAGCGAATAGGTTGGAGAAACTTTATTGCCGCTTCTTCCGGATTTGGAATCACTGCAAATGTGTAATTTGATTGAAACAACAACGTTATGTAACAAGCATTAGATCCTGTTACGTCCTTGCCAACATCAATCGCCTTAGCTAGAATAATTCTTTCACAAGGCGTTACTGAGCCAGCTTGAAGGAGTTGGAAGTCAGCTTAACTGTACATGAATTAAAGAGATTTTAAAAACTACGCTGTTGCCATCCATCATCGCAGGATGTGATATTTTTACAAACAGAACGATCAGAAATTAACTAATATTAAAACTATTTATCACGGCGTTGATGTTTTATGAAACTTCAATTGTGCATGCACATTCATATGTGTACTGGATGTGTTATGCACTCCCTTTATTTTCACAAACATATCTACATTTTATTGTGGATGAAAAAGTACATTCAACATTTTGTCAAGATCATATTCTATAATAGTGAGATGGAGTAAAATATTGGTTACAATGTGTGTGTGTGAAATCCCTGTAGAGGTTTTGATAGAGCGAATTCAGATGAAAGTTGAAAACTTTGCATGTAAATAAAAAAAATAACATATAAAACGGTAATGAAATGTAAAATGTGGCTTCAATAAATGGAATAATAGCGTATCTCTTGCGATAGTACAGTCGTACAGTTTTCTGAAGACCTTGTTAATAATAAATGTGTAGTACTTTACTTCCAAGCAAGAAAATGACACCATTTGTTCAAGCTTACCTTTTCTCTTTGAACGGATCTTCTCCTCATTAAGAATCACAATCAGTTTCTTGGTTTTGGTTTGATCTTTTACTGTGCCATTAGAAACTCTTTAATTCTTTTCAAGACAAAGTATTTCTTCGTTTTCTTCTCAGGTATCCTCAGGCAATGCTAATCACAACACCTGGAATAATTAACAAGAGAGGAAAAATAAAGGTTCATGTTCACACACAGTCAGCTGAATTGAATTGAAAAGTAAGTAATATATTTTCTTGATACTCTCCTCATGAGTATACACAAGGTCGAGGCTTTCAAGAAGAAAATGTAAAAGACGTGAAGAAATAGCAGTAAGCAACAAAAGTACAAAAGCCAAGTCAAAAAGCTACTCTGGACGGATGGGCAGTTGAGTTGATGTTTTTGACCTGCTCATTTCAATTCCTCAGAAGAAGAGAATATATTTTATGCACCAAGCAAAAAAACAAAAAAACAAACGGAGTTTGAACTGGACTCACAATTCAAACATGAAATAATTGTACAGGTACACAATAAACCCGGTGAGGCTCTTCAAACCTATAACCTTTTATACTCCTTGTTCTCCCTGTAATTTCCTTATAAGAGAGTAAAGTATCGTTTTAATTATTGCCTGTTTGGAGTATTATTATTAGACGTGTTTAAGAGCTCGAGCTGAGGTGGTGGTAGACAGCTAGGTACCTACGACGTTATATGGTGAGGTTTAGCTCCACTCAAAAAATTCATACAAATATATTTATTTGCCTCGGCAGATAGATGCTTTGCATATGTATATTGATATACCTGAGAACATCAAAAAAAGACAAAGATCATGGTCAGAACTTCACCAAAAGGGAAGTGACCGACGGAAAAAAATCTTTATATTTTTATGGAGAAATTGGATACTCTTCTTCTTCTCCTTCTTTTTGAACGCGGAGACGGATATGAATATGTATGAGGAGGTAAAATTTCTTATGTAATATAATGTTTGTATGCTAGTCTTGCTAGTGAAGTGAAGTGTATCCGTATCCATCAGTTTGGTTAACAATGAGCCGAAGAAATATGAGGGAAAAGAAACGATGAGGAATCAAGCTTTAAAGTCTCAGTCGCCCCTAAATTTTATGTGAAAACTCGTAATCTAACGTAACATTGGATTGGAGAAGAGAATTCAAATGTTCTTCAATTCAAATCGTATGAAACTACATACAAGCACAAGACAAAGGATGCATAATAGCTAATGGTCGAAATATTTACAATGACTATTAAAATAGAGGAAGCTTTGAAAATTATTATGTATCACATTTGCAACCACATTCGTTCAATTTACTTATTGATACGCAATAAGTAAATTGAAATTGTATCCAATGGTGAACAAAGGTTGGGTAGGGAAATTTCATAAAATCAGGCTTATAAATCAATAAAACTTTTTTATTAATCTTTTAGCCAAATCTGTAATTCAAACTCTTGAGTCTTTTAACCTATTTCCCATTTAGAATATTAGTTTTGGCACAGAAAATGAGTAACGCATCTGTAGAACTGCGAAAAGAATTCATCTAAAAAACTCATCTCTTAGTGACGACTGATTTGGCTTGTCATCTTTCAACGACGACTGATTTGACTTGTCATCATTCAATGACGACTAAAATGACTTGTCATCTCTCAGTGACGACTGATTTGACTCGTCATCTTTCGATGACGACTGATTTGACTTGTCATCTCTCAGTGACGACTGATTTGACTTGTCATCATTCAACGACGACTAACATGAGTTTTCATCTCTCAGTGACGACTGATTTCACTTCTCATCATTCAATGACGACTAAAATTAGTTGTCATCTCTCAGTGACAACCGATTTGACTTGTCAGCATTCAACGACGACTGATTTGACTTGTCATCATTCAATGACGACTAAAATGACTTGTCATCTCTCAGTGACGACTGATTTGACTTGTCATCTTTCGATGACGCCTGATATGACTTGTCATCTCTCAGTGACGACTGATTTGACTCGTCATCTTTCGATGACGACTGATTTGACTTGTAAGCATTTAATGACGACTGATTTGACTTGTCAGCATTCAATGACGACTGATTTGACTCGTCATCTTTCGATGACGACTGATTTGACTTGTCAGCATTCAATGACGACTGATTTGACTTGTCATCATTCAACGACGACTAACATGAGTTTTCATCTCTCAGTGACGACTGATTTGACTTGTCATCTCTCAGTGACGACTGATTTTATTTGTCATCTTTCGATGACGACTGATTTGACTTGTCAGCATTCAATGACGACTGATTTGACTTGTCATCTTTCGATGACGCCTGATTTGACTTGTCATCTTTCGATGACGACTGATTTGACTTGTCATCATTCAATGACGACTGATTTGACTTGTCATCTTTCGATGACGCCTGATTTGACTTGTCATCTTTCGATGACGACTGATTTGACTTGTCAGCATTCAATGACGACTGATTTGACTCGTAATCTTTCGATGACGACTGATTTGACTTGTCAGCATTCAATGACGACTGATTTGACTTGTCATCATTCAACGACGACTAACATGACTTGTCATCTCTCAGTGACGACTGATTTGACTTGTCATCTTTCGATGACGCCTGATTTGACTTGTCATCTCTCAGTGACGACTGATTTGACTTGTCATCTCTCAGTGACGACTGATTTGACTTGTCATCTTTCGATGACGCCTGATTTGACTTGTCATCTCTCAGTGACGACTGATTTGACTTGTCATCTCTCAGTGACGACTGATTTTATTTGTCATCTTTCGATGACGACTGATTTGACTTGTCAGCATTCAATGACGACTGATTTGACTCGTCATCTTTCGATGACGACTGATTTGACTTGTCATCTCTCAGTGACGACTGATTTGACTTGTCATCATTCAACGACGACTAACATGAGTTTTCATCTCTCAGTGACGACTGATTTGACTTCTCATCATTCAATGACGACTAAAATTAGTTGTCATCTCTCAGTGACAACTGATTTGACTTGTCAGCATTCAACGACGACTGATTTGACTTGTCATCTTTCGATGACGACTGATTTGACTTGTCAGCATTCAATGACGACTAAAATGAGTTGTCATCTCTCAGTGACGACTGATTTGACTTGTCAGCATTCAATGACGACTGATTTGACTTGTCAGCATTCAATGACGACTGATTTGACTTGTCATCATTCAATGACGACTGATTTGACTTGTCATCTTTCGATGACGACTGATTTGACTTGTCATCATTCAATGACGACTGATTTGACTTGTCATCTTTCGATGACGCCTGATTTGACTTGTCATCTTTCGATGACGACTGATTTGACTTGGCAGCATTCAATGACGACTGATTTGACTTGTCATCATTCAATGACGACTAAAATGACTTGTCATCTCTCAGTGACGACTGATTTGACTTGTCATCATTCAATGACGACTAAAATGACTTGTCATCTCTCAGTGACGACTGATTTGACTTGTCATCTTTCGATGACGACTGATTTGACTTGTCATCATTCAATGACGACTGATTTGACTTGTCATCTTTCGATGACGCCTGATTTGACTTGTCATCTTTCGATGACGACTGATTTGACTTGGCAGCATTCAATGACGACTGATTTGACTTGTCATCATTCAATGACGACTAAAATGACTTGTCATCTCTCAGTGACGACTGATTTGACTTGTCATCTCTCAGTGACGACTGATTTTATTTGTCATCTTTCGATGACGACTGATTTGACTTGTCAGCATTCAATGACGACTGATTTGACTCGTCATCTTTCGATGACGACTGATTTTATTTGTCATCTTTCGATGACGACTGATTTGACTTGTCAGCATTCAATGACGACTGATTTGACTTGTCATCTTTCGATGACGCCTGATTTGACTTGTCATCTTTCGATGACGACTGATTTGACTTGTCAGCATTCAATGACGACTGATTTGACTTGTCATCTTTCGATGACGCCTGATTTGACTTGTCATCTTTCGATGACGACTGATTTGACTTGTCAGCATTCAATGACGACTGATTTGACTTGTCATCTTTCGATGACGCCTGATTTGACTTGTCATCTTTCGATGACGACTGATTTGACTTGGCAGCATTCAATGACGACTGATTTGACTTGTCATCATTCAATGACGACTAAAATGACTTGTCATCTCTCAGTGACGACTGATTTGACTTGTCATCATTCAATGACGACTAAAATGACTTGTCATCTCTCAGTGACGACTGATTTGACTTGTCATCTTTCGATGACGACTGATTTGACTTGTCATCATTCAATGACGACTGATTTGACTTGTCATCTTTCGATGACGCCTGATTTGACTTGTCATCTTTCGATGACGACTGATTTGACTTGGCAGCATTCAATGACGACTGATTTGACTTGTCATCATTCAATGACGACTAAAATGACTTGTCATCTCTCAGTGACGACTGATTTGACTTGTCATCTCTCAGTGACGACTGATTTTATTTGTCATCTTTCGATGACGACTGATTTGACTTGTCAGCATTCAATGACGACTGATTTGACTCGTCATCTTTCGATGACGACTGATTTTATTTGTCATCTTTCGATGACGACTGATTTGACTTGTCAGCATTCAATGACGACTGATTTGACTTGTCATCTTTCGATGACGCCTGATTTGACTTGTCATCTTTCGATGACGACTGATTTGACTTGTCATCATTCAACGACGACTAAAATGAGTTGTCATCTCTCAGTGACGACTGATTCGACTTGTCAGCATTCAATGACGACTGATTTGACTTGTCAGCATTCAATGACGACTGATTTGACTTGTCATCTTTCGATGACGCCTGATTTGACTTGTCAGCATTCAATGACGACTGATTTGACTCGTCATCTTTCGATGACGACTGATTTGACTTGTCATCATTCAACGACGACTAAAATGAGTTGTCATCTCTCAGTGACGACTGATTCGACTTGTCAGCATTCAATGACGACTGATTTGACTTGTCAGCATTCAATGACGACTGATTTGACTTGTCATCTTTCGATGACGCCTGATTTGACTTGTCAGCATTCAATGACGACTGATTTGACTCGTCATCTTTCGATGACGACTGATTTGACTTGTCAGCATTCAATGACGACTGATTTGACTTGTCATCTCTCAGTGACGACTGATTTGATTTGTCATCTTTCGATGACGCCTGATTTGACTTGTCATCTCTCAGTGACGACTGATTTGACTTGTCATCTCTCAGTGACGACTGATTTTATTTGTCATCTTTCGATGACGACTGATTTGACTTGTCAGCATTCAATGACGACTGATTTGACTCGTCATCTTTCGATGACGACTGATTTGACTTGTAAGTATTCAATGACGACTGATTTGACTTGTCAGCATTCAATGACGCCTGATTTGACTCGTCATCTTTCGATGACGACTGATTTGACTTTTCATCTCTCAGTGACGACTGATTTGACTTGTCATCATTCAACGACAACTAAAATGAGTTGTCATCTCTCAGTGACGACTGATTTGACTTGTCATCTTCGAATGACGACTAAAATTAGTTGTCTTCTCTCAGTGACGACTGATTTGACTTGTCAGCATTCAATGACGACTGATTTGACTCGTCATCTTTCGATGACGACTGATTTGACTTGTCATCTCTCAGTGACGACTGATTTGACTTGTCATCATTCAACGACGACTAACATGAGTTTTCATCTCTCAGTGACGACTGATTTGACTTCTCATCATTCAATGACGACTAAAATTAGTTGTCATCTCTCAGTGACAACTGATTTGACTTGTCAGCATTCAACGACGACTGATTTGACTTGTCATCTTTCGATGACGACTGATTTGACTTGTCATCTTTCGATGACGACTGATTTGACTTTTCATCTCTCAGTGACGACTGATTTGACTTGTCATCATTCAATGACGACTAAAATGACTTGTCATCTCTCAGTGACGACTGATTTGACTTGTCATCATTCAATGACGACTAAAATGACTTGTCATCTCTCAGTGACGACTGATTTGACTTGTCATCTTTCGATGACGACTGATTTGACTTGTCATCATTCAATGACGACTGATTTGACTTGTCATCTTTCGATGACGCCTGATTTGACTTGTCATCTTTCGATGACGACTGATTTGACTTGGCAGCATTCAATGACGACTGATTTGACTTGTCATCATTCAATGACGACTAAAATGACTTGTCATCTCTCAGTGACGACTGATTTGACTTGTCATCTCTCAGTGACGACTGATTTTATTTGTCATCTTTCGATGACGACTGATTTGACTTGTCAGCATTCAATGACGACTGATTTGACTCGTCATCTTTCGATGACGACTGATTTTATTTGTCATCTTTCGATGACGACTGATTTGACTTGTCAGCATTCAATGACGACTGATTTGACTTGTCATCTTTCGATGACGCCTGATTTGACTTGTCATCTTTCGATGACGACTGATTTGACTTGTCAGCATTCAATGACGACTGATTTGACTCGTAATCTTTCGATGACGACTGATTTGACTTGTCATCATTCAACGACGACTAAAATGAGTTGTCATCTCTCAGTGACGACTGATTCGACTTGTCAGCATTCAATGACGACTGATTTGACTTGTCAGCATTCAATGACGACTGATTTGACTTGTCATCTTTCGATGACGCCTGATTTGACTTGTCAGCATTCAATGACGACTGATTTGACTCGTCATCTTTCGATGACGACTGATTTGACTTGTCAGCATTCAATGACGACTGATTTGACTTGTCATCTCTCAGTGACGACTGATTTGATTTGTCATCTTTCGATGACGCCTGATTTGACTTGTCATCTCTCAGTGACGACTGATTTGACTTGTCATCTCTCAGTGACGACTGATTTTATTTGTCATCTTTCGATGACGACTGATTTGACTTGTCAGCATTCAATGACGACTGATTTGACTCGTCATCTTTCGATGACGACTGATTTGACTTGTAAGTATTCAATGACGACTGATTTGACTTGTCAGCATTCAATGACGCCTGATTTGACTCGTCATCTTTCGATGACGACTGATTTGACTTTTCATCTCTCAGTGACGACTGATTTGACTTGTCATCATTCAACGACAACTAAAATGAGTTGTCATCTCTCAGTGACGACTGATTTGACTTGTCATCTTCGAATGACGACTAAAATTAGTTGTCTTCTCTCAGTGACGACTGATTTGACTTGTCAGCATTCAATGACGACTGATTTGACTCGTCATCTTTCGATGACGACTGATTTGACTTGTCATCTCTCAGTGACGACTGATTTGACTTGTCATCATTCAACGACGACTAACATGAGTTTTCATCTCTCAGTGACGACTGATTTGACTTCTCATCATTCAATGACGACTAAAATTAGTTGTCATCTCTCAGTGACAACTGATTTGACTTGTCAGCATTCAACGACGACTGATTTGACTTGTCATCTTTCGATGACGACTGATTTGACTTGTCAGCATTCAATGACGACTGATTTGACTTGTCATCTTTCGATGACGCCTGATTTGACTTGTCATCTTTCGATGACGACTGATTTGACTTGTCAGCATTCAATGACGACTGATTTGACTTGTCATCTTTCGATGACGCCTGATTTGACTTGTCATCTTTCGATGACGCCTGATTTGACTTGTCATCTCTCAGTGACGACTGATTTTATTTGTCATCTTTCGATGACGACTGATTTGACTTGTCAGCATTCAATGACGACTGATTTGACTCGTCATCTTTCGATGACGACTGATTTGACTTGTCATCTTTTGATGACGACTGATTTGACTTGTCATCTTTCGATGACGACTGATTTGACTTGTGATGAGTTATGGTACAGAAAATGAGTACCACATCTGTAGAACTGCTTAAAGAAATCATCTAAAAAAACCTTGTTTCGTATGAACCTTTTTCCTTTGCTACTATTTAACTCAAATGAACTGAAATGCATTTATATAATATGTATATCCTAATCCTCAACTGGTCTTGATTTGTTTTTCTTAACGATAATGATATGTGTAAACTGTAAGTTGACTAAAAAATCTATTTTCGTCCCTTCTGGACACGAATTCATTAACAGTGTTTAGAATAATGTACACAAGTATATTTCACGGATCTCTTGTTTAAGCCTATAACAGGCCCATATAAAAATGTTACTTTTTTGTATGTATGTACAATTTTGGGACTATAAAAGTCCGCTCAAACCTTCATTCAACGCTCTCTCTCTTGACTCAAAGGCAGCAGTGCACTCTGCCCAATTTCTCTTTCAAGTTTCACTTTACCCCATTTGACAATAAATTCACCTTCAAATTACAATCTTTTACCTTGCCTTCCTCAAGTCATATTCATTTCCAAAAATACTAAGTAATCATACTAGCCACATCATCACTAAAAAATAATGGCACAAATTGCATATGCAGGCTGTAAACAACTTATCGTAGCACCGTTGACTTAATTAGAATAAAATAAAGATCAGTATCATCATCTAAGAATTCTTTGCCTTTTAAGATTATTTAATAATCTTGCACATAATATGTATGAACATTCCGAAGGGATTATTTATTCAAAAATAACGATAATCAATAATCAAAGAAGGAACAATGGGACTATGAAACAATCCTTAAGTGTGTGAAACCTGTGTCGAAGGGCTTGACTTTCTATTTTAAGTGCTTTACTTAGCCATTATTCGTAATGGGCAAACGTCGTGTTAGCAGGATATTTTTGTCAATTTTAGAAATAACGAACTTATTTTGACCCAATCAGCTATGCAATATAAAGACAAATGTAAAAACCTACTACTGACTGCACACAATCTACTTGACTTGAGCTGCCTTTTCCGAAGCACTTTCTTGTAAGATAAAAGTTAAATTGAATCCATTAAAATAGGACCGACCATGCAGATCATTTACATCAAAATTTGGTGAAAATTTCCAACTAATATGGAGAAATGGAAAGGCTCTAAAACCTACCGCCTATAAATCGCCATCCAACTGGAGCGTTGTTCCACAAAAACAAGGAAAATGAGTACATGTACAGTATTTATATACCTTCCACATATTAACATTGGATTAAATTTTGTAGGAGAACGAGGACGGGAAGTAACCATCCCATTACTCATTGTCAAAGCCAGAGGCACAACATGTTTTTGAAGGGAAAGTGAATGGGGAAATGAATTGATGTTTCACAACAAGCAAATAAAACACCATGCAACTTTATTTTACTTTCTATATCTGATGCCGTAGCTGGATTATATTTTAATGTCCATTACTCCTGAACAAAGATATCATAAATCTTCCTTAGCAAGAATAAATTCGCTTCGTTGTAGTGTTTGAGAAGGTTATGCGTGTTGTTGGTTTAAAAGGGTCAAGTCAGTTAAGTTTAAATTCTATGGTTCATTTTTTAGAGACACGACCAAAAATTCTGCAATTCTACACGGCGCTAAGGTGTAATCTATAATGTAATAAAAACAACTAATACATAAAGATATCGTATAGTTTACTCACAATCTTGCCACTGCACAATACCTCATAGAAGTATCGTATTGAACAGATCAAAATATAATTACCTTACATTAACGAGGACTACCTTTGGATTGCGAATTCAAAGACTGCGTTGTTCAAATTTATCTTAGGATAAACATTTGGACAATTCTAATTATAAGCAGCAGATTGAAAAAAAAGCTTCAGACATGCAAAAATTAGCGCAAGTTATGATCTTGTCCGATACTGTATAAAACGATAATAACGGTAATACACCTAGTTTTCTGGCTATTCTGAGTAACAATCTGCCTCTGTATCAATCAGTTTTGCACGTGGCGTAGTGAGTTAGAACTTTAAATCGTAAAGAGATCTTATATATTATTCAGCTATTTAATCGTCGTTTAATGTCAACCTAATTTTAAAGCACGCGGAGGAGAGCTAGAAATATCTATTACTCTACGTAATATTTAAATTATTCTTCCAGAACGATACGACTTTTCAACAATTTTTGACAATTGAAAGTACGGGAAATTTTGTTGCACTAACAACCCATTTAGTTTCTTTCCTATGTTGTTAATAATTTGAAACCTTGTAGATAGTATTTGGATATAGTATTTTTGATTTAAGCTGTGTATTCGTCGGGGAAATTGGCATGCATTATAATTTATAGAATCAAATATACAAGATCATTATCCTTTAGTTCTATACACAGAGTCTTAACTAGTCTTTAGGTAATTCAGATCTGGGGACCTTGTTATAGAGCGACGCAACGAGCTTTTCAACTGCATTTGAACATTTTATACATTGCGTTACTACTCCGTTTGACAATGTTTCGAATTGTGCCGCAGCGCTATAAAAGGAAATGTACTCGAGGCAAACTTATATGTTGTTGGAATTGGAATAAGCAGTAAAAAAGCACTTGGAAACTAGAAAAAAATAAAACAAGATGCAAGTAAACTACACTGTGTGCTTTATTCACGGACTAGTAGGTTTGCATCATCATTGTCTAGTTCCACGGATGCTGATAATGCACTTATTTTAGTCGTTAGAAATTTATGAGAATGGGCAGCATGGGAAAAATTTAGTTTGATATACAGTTCACAATTCAGTGCTTTTAGTGCTACGCCAGATTTTACTTTGCTTCCGCTGCAATTTTATGAAATGGAGCAGAGCATGTTGTGAATTGTAAACTTTTGTATTTGTTTTTAAATACAATTTATTGTCAAAGTTGTCAACATATTTATGTCATGTATATTTTGTGTAGGAGTTTATACTTTAAAGGGCAGTAGAAAATGTCCTTAAAAATTACAAAGACAGCGATATAGGGATAGATAGTAAAAGAGAACGGCATAAATAACCGCGGTGCCAACACTGTTCTGAAAATGATTCGATTTATTTGGAATAGATAAGTCATTTAATTTATAATAATACCATTTAATGCTACTACTATTGAGCGCTTAAGTTTCTTTACATAATTTACACACTTTACACTATGCATAAAATGTCAATGACGAACCGAATCTGTATAACGGGAAATTATTAGAAATTCAACTGATTCCTTTGAGACGTATAAACCTTTGAGATTTGATTTAATAATATCTTTTATCAGTACAAACTAGACATGATGAGCAACTTCTTTTCTCTAAGAATTTTAATTTTGCACGTAGGTATCAATGGGAATGGTATACCTAAAACAATTTGGTTTATTTTTTTAATTTTACAGGATAATATGCTTCTGTGGCAATTACCTCACTCACACCGTTCAATAAGAATTAAATGTCAATTGTGCCTTCTCCAATTGAGTGGGTCGAAAAATTAGCAATTTAAAAATGGTCAATGTTTAATCTCTAGCTATCAGGTCTTGTCGTAGCCATAACATTTTATGGATGCGCCAGCACGAGTCAAGTGAGTAGTTAGACATATGATAACCGAATGCATGTTTTCTTTCAAAATATTGGCTGCACTTTGTTTGTACAATCTCTATAAATTTTAAGTACAATTTTGCTTGGAGCATCATAACAGCAAAGTAAAAGTGTAACGGTATCATACCGTATAGAAACGTCTTGTTTCTGAAACGGACAAACGAATGCTAAATAATCATCATTAGGATAGGATCAGAAAAAATTGTGAATCTGTCCTACCGATCCCAACCCAGAGAGTTACTTAATCACCAGCACCAGCCGGAAGAATCATTACATTTTATGATTATACCATAATAAGATGGCATTCCATTCCACTTCAGGGAATCATTAATAGAATTGCAGTCTTCGATTTTATCTCAAAATTACAAGAATCAGGATCACCTCGAATATCGAAGCTGATCCAGCCAGAAAAGAACCTATAATCCATAACTCCACAGTAGAACGTTTTACATCCAATAAATGTAATTTAAAAACGGTAACCCCAAATATATGGTTTTAGTTTTGTAGGTGTAAACATTTCTCTCTGGCATAATTTTGTCCCTTTTTGATGCATTGCTTTGAATATTAATCATTCCAAACAACCCCAACAGTTAAAAGCTTCGTTATTTCACTGTAACTTGTTGTTTTCATAAGTTCTAACAAGCGTGCTATGAGAAATGATAATCTTCTATAACTTATCTAAACAAAAAACTGTAGTAGTAAAATTTCAAACATGCAGCAACCCAGTTTTTTAAAGTATCTCATGCTGGGTCTGTTGTGAATTTTGTAGACTCTGCTTTGAGATACCAAAACTAGTTGTACAAATACACAACACAGGAAAGCCATGACTGTGCATCTGTGCATCAATTTTGAACAAAAAAAATCTTGCTGAAACTGAAAACAGAATCATACAAACTACAGAAATATCATACTTTTCATAATAACATAAATGTTTATGAGGAACTATTGTAGTAAGCAATGATGAAAATCTAACTTACGAAGGAAACCGACCAAAACTGGGGTTCTTAATAAAAAGCCACGTGAAAGACGGATGTTTACATTTCGGCAACGACTTTATCAGATATAATCGCTAGTATACAATTGGACGTTTGTATATTTGTTCAAGTGTATTAGATAGCTCCAGAGTACTTTAACTAAAACTTTTACTTTACCTTTTAGCAAAAATATCATATTAATTTATTTATGAGGTATAGAATAAGTTTGCTTGCACTTTACATGGCACCCAAGGAATTAATTTTAAAAGGCACCACCTAAATTTCTGTGCACTTTTTTTTGTGAATTTCAATGCCAATCCTATTTCTTCAGATGAAGCAAATTATAATAATAATCACTAGGTAGCATGCTTCATGTTAAGTCAAAATAATTTTATGTACAATATCAACTTCACAAATGCACTTTTAGTAATTTAGTCTTCATAATTATGTTTATAAAGAAATTTGTTGTAAAATCGTCCTTTGTATTATATCAATAGTCCAATATTTTTTTAAATATCACGTGTGTGTAAGCACTCAACACAACAGGATCAAAAAGTACATAATTTTTTCGTCCAGTCCTTAAAAGTTGTAACAGCAACGTCATAAAATGCTTATCCTTCCTGAATTTTGGAAGCGAATACGGTATTTTTCGGGATTATTAGCACAGAAATCACAAATACTTATACGTATTCTCAAAAAGTAACTTAACTAATATTATTTCATTCTGCTCTGAAAAGCTCATGTCCTCGTTATAAATTCTAAAGTTAAAAAGTAGTGTATTATGAGAATTGAGGATTTTGTAGGTAGCATGTCAAAAGGATAAACTTTAGCAGGCAGAGGCAGATACCGAGTATGCAGCAGCTCAATTTTCTTTTAGCATGAGTTCATGGTGTGTCTGTTTTGAATTCCTGCAGACATTGTTTTGAGATACCAAAAGTGACAGCATAAATAGACAAGACAGAAAAAATCTGGCTGTGCATGACTAACGCAAAAACTATGCTGAAACTGAAAACAGAATATTTGATAAGTACAACAGAAATATCAAGTAAGTTTATATACTTTTCTTAATAACGTAAATTTTTATGTATGTGTGTTATTCTATATCGAAATGATGCTATTGTTGAGCAACGCTGTACAATTATAGTTGCATCATTTACAGAATGGGAGACAAAGAAGCATGAAATGGAATGGAAAGCCGATTGTAGCGTTTGAATATTTCTTAAACTTCAAAGTCGCTTCTAGTTTTTGATGCAAAGCAAAATAATATTACATCTGATAGATGTGTCCTTCTTATTTTCATTTGATGTATGTGTGACATAGCTACAGGCAATTTTAATGAACACCATCGACAATTTTTCTGTCAATTTCAATATAATTTTTGAATATCGCTTATTCTTTGAGACATCTGTTTCCATTCCGACACCATCGAATTCAATACTAACCATAAACAAACATACACAAACGACGCTCCAAACTGAACAATCGCGTTTGTGCAGAAAGTGACGTATTCTTATCCAATCCATTTTCTGAAAGCCAATTTTCAGACCTTGCCCACAATAAGAACAAAAGCTCTGTAGCTTTCATCCAATATATCCCATCTCAATAAAATTAGTTGGGAGATGAATCGTCCTGGTTCTTCGCTTGTGAGTTATCTAATGCTTTTAAGCATAACTTTTTATGGATAAAAAGCAATTTATATTTAAATCTTTTAGAAAAAACCAATACTTGGATTATTAAATTTCCCAATACAAACTGCATGCTGGAAGAGAAAGAAAGGGTGAACGAAAAATCATTTCGTTACTTTGGCTAGGACCAGATGTTGCTGTAAAATAACCTATTGCCCGTTATAAAACGTGAGCAAACTCATGACAAAGAATGATCCGAGGAACCAGCTTGATTTAAACTAAGATTCGAGACTGAAAACGCAGCTGGCTTGGCTTCCTCTTTGCTACTTTATCCGGTTGTAATTTTTCAGATCCGACACACACACCAGCTCGTGTGTCACCAGTGCTTGCTTGCCCTTTCTTCCTTCCACTTAAGAATGAAAAACCATTGAAAACATAGTTCAGAATTTTATTGACTAATATATCTATCTACAACTAACTATAAGTATTAGATTGAATAGACATATTTTTTGTTCATTCAAGTATCTATAGAAAGACCAGATGACAACCTTGTCCACAGTGCTTCACAAAGTTACTTATTGTGCCTTCCACTATCGGATTTCCCCCAGAGAAAACAGAAAAACTTAAACCTTATGGAACGACGTGACAAGGAAAAATGCATGTGGGTTTGGTAGAAATATGTTTGTAATAAAGCAAGCTTCCACTGTAGCAGATGAGCTTTCACTTTCAGCCTTTTGGAGTGGGGTCGTATTAGAGATGAAACGAAATGAGTGGGAGGTAGTTTTTGCTTTTGTGTGCTTTCTTTCTTTCTTTACATTCCGGAAAACTACAAAATAGTCAAAAGCGAAAGTATTTGAGGCGTAGTATTCAGAGCCTTACAAAAAACAATAAAAAAAATTTGCTTTGAAGCAATTCGGAATAATAACAAAATTGATTTTAGGTAAGTCCGAATAATCAAATACACAAATTTTTGATGAATTACCATGAAAGGTAATTATTATAAGTTAAATGTATTATCTTGAAAATTAATTCATCGACAAAAAATTAATTCTGAAAACTTTAAATTCCTAGTTTACTTTCACTTGAAATAAAGCGAACAGCTTACAGTTATTTCTCACAAACCCGATCAGCTCCATAACTATCTCTCCTGTACATTAATTTTTATTCGTATCGAATTTATATCTGTGGACGCAAAATTCGACATGTTGCATCCCATTCGCCATGATGCGATATCTGCATTTTATTAAAAAGTTGGTGATGGTATACTATATCATTTAAGTCGCATAGTGTATGATTTGCAGCCTGAGATGGTAACATGAAAAATGCAATCGAAACAGTAATTAGGATGGATGGGCTCGGAGAAGTTCCAATAAGCTGGCAATGCAATTTTTCTACTTTTGTACTAGCTACCAACTTACAATAAGAGTTAAGCTCCTAAAATAACAGTTGGTACAACATTATTATGAAATCGTGTCCATTGAGTAAATGGGTAGCTAGCCTAGTTGAGTTGCCTACAAAGCATAAGTACAGACATGTAGAAAAAGCAGTACTGAATAAACATAAACATTTATTTAAACGATTGGCAGAGTTACATTGGCAAACTACACATGTCATATATAAATCTCCCTTATATATTTCATGAGCAAGAGTTGTTCTGCGTGTGTTTTGCATTCAAAAGTGTTTTGTCCTTTTTCTTTGTACCGATATTACTATGCTACTCATTCAACGCAACGAATTGTGGAGTAGCCTTCATGAAATATTTCCAACGAAGCAACTTAATTTACCCAGCGACTGGTTGGATGCGGACCTCGTTTCTCGTTTTCATAAATTCTAAAGAGCAAAAACTAGGACAAAAGAAACGAAAATTTGATATAACGTGTCACCCTGTCGAAATGACAAAAACGAAACAGACAGATTGAGAATTCAGAGCATACATCCTCTCAACTCTCTTTTGAAATGAGTTCATGGTACGCCTATTATCAATTTTTTATACCAAAGTTGGATGCACAAAAAACAGAGAAAACCTGACAAAAACAAACAACAGATATATTATGTGTGTTGAATTCTTTTAATATTATCGTAAATGTTTACGTTTGAGTGTAGATTTTCGCTATTGCAACGCCGCACATTTTTATTTGCAATCACAATAAAACCAACCTCTTACAAAGATTATATACAGCGGTAATAATAGTAAATGCAAACTCTGACCAATCACCCAAAGAAAAAATGGGGATTTATATTAAAAAATACACATACTGTATGCATAAAAAACTACTTGATTAAATTACCATTAGTCGCACGTGTTTTCTCGAGCGTTGGGTGGCTTGCTTGCAATTTATTTCTGTACATCAATCGAGATCCCAAACTAACTTTTAACTACTAACATTTTCGAAAGTTTAACTCCAATTATTATACTAAATAGGTTAGATGACTGACACGATTCGACTTCATAATTACTCAGCAACCAATCTGATAATATTAGTCCTGTTCAATGTACTGTCAAATTTGTACGAACTTAACCTGAAGAATGTGGATATGGGAACAACACAATTTCACAATTTGTCCTTAAAAATATTACTTTTAGTCATAACTTCCCCCAAAGTAACAAATCTCTCTCAAATTTATCTTTCTCAATTTCTTAGGAAAGCAAATCAGCCTTGATTTATTTTTTTGGATAATTTGCACACCTTCATCCAAATTTATTGGATTCCAATAAATATACTACTGAGCAGGTCGGATTAATGATCGAAAATTCTTTCGAAGTTCGAGTTCCTTTGATAGAAATTAAACTCGTGGTTAGTCCAACACCTTTCTTTACTTTTAACAAACTTGAGCAGAACCACGACAGAGAAAGATTCACTGAACCCGCTCGATCTCAACTAACCTTCCAGATCGAAAGCGCAGCTGGTTTTTTGCTCTTCTCCACTCTTTTCGGGTGTACTTTTCTTATCTGACACACACTAGCTTGTGTGTCACTGTCTGCTTCCCCTTTCTTCCTTCCACTCGACTTTACAATGTTTAATTCAATATATCTCTACACTACAATGCTTTCTGCCACTAGACAACCTATGAACTAAATAAACGTAGTTCTTCTATCTATCTGAAGAGAGTCCTGATGACAGTCTTGTTCCTGGTGCTTTACAATTTCCTGGTTACTTATAGTGGCTTTCACTATCGGATTTTCCGGCTAAACGAAAAAAAGATAGATAAGCTTGAAGTTTATGGAGTAACATGACCATGAAAAGGGTGTGCGGTTTTTTTTTGGAAGGATGTACTTTTACTGAAGAAGGAGACGAGAGCTTTTCAAAGTGGGAAAACATTAAAAGGGAATTGTGGTGTGTAATAGCCATAGCCATTACTTTCTTGCATTATTCAGTCAGGGGAAAGTATATCAAGGGAGTAGTCGCACATACAAAGATATACACACATAGAAAAATACGGTCTGATACTTCAGCCGTCGGGATACATGATTTATAAATGAGCCACAAACCTCTGAGCATCAGCTTGACATTTTACAATATTAGAACTTTAATTTTAATGTTTACTTTACACCTTTTTGACAAAAATATCCGGCAAACAATGTGATGGTTTCAGTGCCAGCAGATAGCCAAAACCCAAAATTACAGGCGTTTGAAGAAGCAAAACCTTTTAAACTTCTTAAAACAATTGTTGCATCCAATATTAAAATACGGCATTGTACTCTACAATAAATCAAATTTTGTCGCATCCAACCGGGGGTAATAATTTAATGATGACATTTTTAATATTAAATATAACATTACTATATGCATAATATCATTAAAGTTTCTGTAAATATGTTGTATGTGTGCAGTTTGCAACAGTTTTGAATACTGTCAACCATAAATTTCGCCATTTTTTAAACTTTTCCCAGTAGCTCTATTCCGTTGGAGTCATCGCATTCTTTTGTCCTATTCCACTGCAGCACTCTCGATACATATGAGGAAGCCAAGCAATAAATTTCGTGTTCTATTACATTTTCCTTGACTTATTCCAGTGCGTTTATTATTATGCTGCTGGTTGTCAATCGTGAGCATTTTTGGTGCTGCCTCGTTATATTATTTCCTGAATGAAATAGAAGTTGATCTAGCTAAATAGATATTTTTGTAGTGCTGAATGCTATACAAAAGTGGGTTAACGTATATTTGATATTCCAAGCCAGACAACATCACAAAAAAACTTTTGCATGCAAGCCAACTTGGACATCTAATGTACCAGTTTTGTGAATGGGATTCCCTTGAGAGAGAAATGATAATAAATGTTCCAGATCTGCATACACATACATAAAAAAATCTAATGAAATGGAAATATATTTCGATTGTATTTGCCAAAACTTCATAACTTATTGATCCATCTGTTTCCCTTTGTTTCTATCATCAGCTTCCGTTCTGTAGTTCTCTGGCTTATACATATTATTATGAAAAATAAACATGGAAGTAGTACAGTACTTGCTTGTGCTACTTGTTTTGTCTTAAACTGAGAATAAATTTAGCAAAAGTTGTACACATGTTTATCTTAAAAATCAAAGTGAAAAGTAAGTTTCTGGGAACAAAAACTTATTATAACAAAATTTTAACACCAATACCACTCCACAGTAAAAGTACAACGGCATCTTTTCACTGATTTAGTGAGAGTCGATTTCAATGGAGTACAATAACATGAACAAGATATCAACAAGCTACAAAAATAGTTGATAAATTGAAAATGGTTGCAAACATATATGCATGTAATTCTTTAGGGATGCATCATGGCAATTGTAACTTTGAATGGAAACCGATGTGTACATAGGTTAACTAATTCTTCCATAACTCAACTGAATATGGCCAGTCACTTAAAGTTGAGAGTGAGCTCTTTCAACACTAATTTCCATCAGTTCAGGAGCAAAAAATCATGTAGCACTTTCAAACACAGTTCTAAGTAACTCGAGCAGAACCACGACAAAGAGTGATTAACAACACCAGCTCGATTTCAACTAAGCTTGGAAACTGAAAGTGCTGCTGATTTTGTTTTTTCTTCTCAACTCTCTCCAAAAATTCCACTTGCGTGTCTGATAAACTTTACATGGTTCACATGGCTGCACACAATATATCTATACAATGCTTTCTCTAAGTAAATGTATTTATTTCTAAGTAGTAGTAGGAGACTTATTTTGTTTCTGCTAGCAATGTAATCATTGACGATACAATTATTTTCCAACCTTCAATTCTTGTACATGCAAAGGAGTTTTAAGATACAACTGAGGGTGAATGTGTTGAACGTTGACACACACCAACAATTTAGATTGGTTCATGTTCATTAATATGAAATACTAGATGCAAAACTGATCATGGGTCTGCGTGTAAATGATAATGTGTGTGGAAGTTGTGTTGTTTGTTACTTGAGTAGAATTATTTCAGCTATCGAAATTTTTACTTTTCTTGGTTATCAAGTCGAATAAAATGGGTTGAGTCTGCATTGTGTTTTCAAGGGCATTGAGATAGCTTATTGAATTGATTGTCGTTATCAGGAATGCTCAACAATGAAGAAGGATAGAAAATGCTGAAGGCGTTCATTCTAATATCTTACACAAGTGATAACCTGTCCTGCATAAATAAACTATCACATTTTATGGGGTTTTCATACATTTTTGTCAACGACTATTCTTATGTTTACGTCTTGCACTTCTTGAAATGGCCGTTTGAGCGCTTCTTTTGTGTTCTTTGTTCAAAAATTCCATCACCATCAAAACATTGGAGATGCTGATGCGATGTTGTAATTTGGCTTTTGAAGTTAGGAGAATAGCGTTAGGATAACAAAGAAAGGGATATTCATCGAAGTTTGGAATGCCATTTTCTCTTTTGTGCAATTTTTCGTTCGTTGCTTACAATTAGATGTGCTCTTAATTCAACATCTCCTCCCTGGCCATCAATCATTCGTAGTTTTCAAACGATGGAGAATCGCCAACAAAGCATATTCCAGTACCTAATAGATATCCTACTCGTTTGTCTGTTTTCCCAGCTTGTAGAAAGCAATGCTGCAGCATTTCTTCAGTAAAGAATCGATAAGTAGGTCGTCTTTTATGTATCTGTACTCTTAAACCTTAGATATGTAGAAATGAGTAAAGTTCCAATGCGTGGCTTGAAACATTCGGAAACTACCATCAATGCGATTAATTTTATCCTGAATAATATGTTCGGATAATGTAAATGCATAAATTAATATTTGTGCGTATTATCATAAAAGTTTACCATTTTTCAAAGAAGTGGCAATAATCATCATAACATGCTTTATGTGCACATTTCAATTTATGTTGCTACAGAAGTGAATTGGCAAAAATTTATTTAGCCCTTTTCCGTCAAATGCGCTTCATGGATATTCTTTGGCTATTAAATTTTACTTTCAACTTGTTTAATTCTTTTTATGGCGATCATCACTTAATAATGTCTCAACACCTTTTTCTTAAGAAATATATAAGCGCATAGTCATTTATGATATGGCATTCAGATTATGCTTGTGAATAAAAATAATTATATGGCAAATATTTGGGTACCAGTTTACACCCCGATTTTTATAGACTTTTTTGGGGGAAAATTGCAAACCGCTCTTTCTTTTTATCTGGTTAATTAAAAAAGCCTTTTATTGTAGGTAAATATTTTTGTTGGAATTAAGTTCAATGAAGCTTGAAGTTGAATAAATTTTGCTTAAATCATTAAATATTCTGTCGATGGTTTTGCAAGATTATCTATTTTTATTTATTTGTTAGAAATATGCCTCTGAAATAGATAAAAATTGAAGAGGTTGATTGGATTTCTGATGTGCTGTAAAGAGAGATAAATAAATTCATGACAAGAAAAATATTATTGCATACGAAAGCGCCCATCATACTTTGGACTTAAGTTTGTATTGTTGAATTGAGGAGTAGGTTTATATCATCAAACATGTATTTGATTGTAATAGCAAAACGAAAACGAGAGTAGCCTTTAGCCATTCGATACAAATGTAAAATGAATTGGTGAATTGGTGCAAGAACTGTGTTGGGAAATGTACTGATATGTTTTTGTAAAGAAATGAGGAGAAAGGTTGTCTTATTCCTACGCCATATAAAACATATTTGATTTGTATTGTGTTGATGAATGATGAGAACGAGGCAGACAGAGAGTGCTTGAGAAGCAAGACAGAGTCAGTTGAGTCCGTGTGTGTGCGTACTGGTACTTTTGAGATGAAGTGTGAGAAATAGTCAATTCCGGATTGAATTTAACTATATCGATGTAATTACGAAGAATTAAGTAGTGCTGACCATATAAAAACGAATAAAGACTAACATTCTTGTTGTTATTTACAAAACTAGACATTTAATTGGAGTTTGTGTTGTTTTTTGAGCTATTTGATAATAATCTATATTGCCATTAGAGGCCGTGCTAGTTGTTGTGAGGTGGAGTAAAAGGGTTCATCATTAAGCCTACTGATATCTGGGATAGAAGCACTTTTTCGAGCGGTTAGCCTTAACGGTGTTTCAACATTTTGGAGGCCCTGCCCAGATAGGCAGTTTGTTCAGGCTTATATACAATTATATTTTAAATCATTATATGCTCTATACAATTGACTAATTGCATGCCTTGTTCTGTTTGTTTGACTTTTGAAGTTCCAAGAGCAGTTTTGAAAACTGAAGGAACTATTCCCGTGACTCGGTTGTAGAAACTGAAGGGAGCCCGTGACTCGGTTGTAGAAACTGAAGGGCCATCTGTAGACTTTTGAAGTTCCAAGAGCAGTTTTGAAAACTGAAGGAACTATTCCCGTGACTCGGTTGTAGAAACTGAAGGGAGCCCGTGACTCGGTTTTGTAAACTGAAGGGCCATCTGTAGATTTTTGACGTTCCAAGATCGGTTTTGAAAACTGAAGGAACTATTCCCGTGACTCGGTTTTAGAAACTGAAGGGAGCCCACGATCGGTTTTGTAAACTGAAGGGCCATCTGTAGATTTTTGACGTTCCAAGATCGGTTTTGAAAACTGAAGGAACTATTCCCGTGACTCGGTTTTAGAAACTGAAGGGAGCCCACGATCGGTTTTGTAAACTGAAGGGCCATCTGTAGATTTTTGACGTTCCAAGATCGGTTTTGAAAACTGAAGGAACTATTCCCGTGACTCGGTTTTAGAAACTGAAGGGAGCCCACGATCGGTTTTGTAAACTGAAGGGCCATCTGTAGATTTTTGACGTTCCAAGATCGGTTTTGAAAACTGAAGGAACTATTCCCACGACTCGGTTTTAGAAACTGAAGGGAGCCCACGATCGGTTTTGTAAACTGAAGGGCCATCTGTAGATTTTTGACGTTCCACGAACAGTTTTGAAAACTGAAGGAACTATCCCACGACTCGGTTTTAAAAACTGAAGGGACAATAGTGGTTATCAGTTTGTCACTGGGTGGCACTGGTTAACAATGGAAAGACTGACTAAAAGAAGAAGACCGTTGAGAGCACAACTGACTGGTTGATGTACTTTTGTTGGCTGAGCTTTACAAGTTGCCAGTGACGTGCTCGAGAAAACAGTGAATGAGCTTGACATCTGGGATGCAAAGGTTCTTGAACAACTGTTGGATGACGGTTCTTCGGATGAAGTGATAGAGGAAGACCAAAAGGCCAAAGAGAAATACAAAAGACTGTATTTGAAGGCGTGGTATGAGATTGACCAGACCACCGTGAAGTCAGTTGTCAGGGACATTGCTTCCGACGTAGTGTCTGTGGCTGAAGATGCCAGGTTGAAGACCACCGTGAAGTCAGTTGTCAGGGACATTGCTTCCGACGTAGTGTCTGTGTGTGGCGATGCCAAAAAGAAAAAAAAAAGAGAAGAAGTTTCACCTGCCGGAGGTCAGGTTGACGACATTTGATGGTAACCTGAAAGGATGGTTGGGATGGTGGTCTCAGTTTGTGAAGATTCACGAAGATGAGGAACTACATCAGACAGACAAATTTCAGTACTTGTCACAGTCGATGGAAAAGTGTTCCGAAGCCAAGGCCATAACTATAAGAAGGCTGTTGAGGCTTTGCGTTAGAGATTTGGTCGGCAGGACCTACAACTGCAAGTCTATGTGAGAGAGTTGCTGGCGCTTGTCATTGGAAATGTTACCAGTGCGGATAAGTTGCCCTTGTCTGAGCTGTCCATCCGATTTGAGTCTCACCTGAGGTGCCTAACAGAGTTGAATTTGGGATTAAGCGGATCCAACAATGTGGCTTTATCCTTTGGTTGAGTCGTCTCTAGTTGACGAGACTCTGCGAGCCTGGCAACGTAGTAGCCAAGCCAGTCTCGATTGAACTTGTTGAGGGACTTCATCAAAGAAGAAGTGCAATGCGAGCAACAGATAGTGTTGGCTCAGCACGGTTTTCTGTTCAAACCACAGCAGTTGGGCAGGTTAACTTGCAGAAAACAGGATGTGGGTTTTGTGTTAAACCACATGAAACAGAGAAATACCTTGTAGCAAAGAGAATGACAATGTATGAAAAGCGTAGGATTGTGCGTGAGAAACATCTTCGCTATCAGTGTCTTTCTCCACGACATTTCAAGCGTGACTGACGACAATTTGTAAAATGCTCACGGTGCTCGAGAAAAATCCACGTGATAATGTGTCTTGAGAATGGCTTTGAAGATAGAAATGAGACTCGTACCCATGATGATTTCAGTATCAAGTCTCCGTTGCAGAAAAAAAAAAAGAGGAGAACTGGGGAAGAGAAGTTGCAGAGAAAGGGACAAGACTCTAACCCGTGAGATTGGTTGTTGACAGTGGGAGCAGCTATGTCAGTCCTACAACACTCAAAACTGCTGAAACTGTCTGGATGGAGGATGAGTGGCGTCAGGGGGTTCTGTTAGGAGGAGAAGTCACGTCTCCAAAGAGGTTTCCTAGGCGCGAAGTGGGAGTTTATGGATTGAATGGTGGCAGTATGGATTTGCAGCTCTTGGAGAAATCCCAAATCACTGGTGAAATTAGTGGGGTTCCAAGTAGCCGATGGATAATGGGATCACCTTTTCAGACGTACATAATGAGTTTTTTAAGGCGGATATACTAATTGGCAACGATTATTGGGGAGCCATTCGTACTGGTCGGATAGTGAAAAATGACATGTGGCCTTGTGGCAGAAGAGACCATTTTTGGATGGACACTAGGTGGTCCGATTCCTGTGGCAACTTCCAACATGATTTCAACTACCATGACGGTATGCTCCCAAGAAATAGAAAAACTGTGGAGTAGCTCGTGACGCTGATGAACGCTATGTTGTTGAGCTCCCGTGGAAGAATAATAAACAGGAACTTCCGAGCAATAGACGAGTAGCAGAACAACGTTTAAGAGCGACTACTTTCAAGTTGAGAAAAACTGGCTGAGTATCACAACGTCTTCGTAGGTTGGGAATTAGAAGGCCTTATACGAAGAGTTGACGATGACCACATGCAGACGGGGTCCAAGCGATGACTTCCCTTGTTCAGATGCAGAAGTAACTGAGAAAGAAATAATGTATGAAAACAAGAAAGCATCTACGATGGTGACAAATGTCAATATGCAGCCTCCCAGGTTTTCGAGTTACCGGAAAACTGCTGCAGTGTGGGGTTGGGTGATGCGCTTTGTGGATGGATGTCGGAAGAAAAGGAAAGATAATTTGTATCTTTCAATTTTTGAAACGAGAAGAGCCGAGAAAGTCGTGTTACGAGTCATGTAAATTGAAGCTTTTCCTTCTCCTTGCTCAGATGTGGGAGGAATCAAGATTTTCAATGATGCAGAGGGCATTCTACGGGTGAAGACCAGATTGACAATTCACAACGACTCTGCCGACTTCCTATATTGCTTCCCAAATCACATCCACTTGGTGGGGTGGATGCTGGGAACGACTCGTGAGGTCTGTAAAAGTATGTCAGGCCGCTCCAAACTATCCTATGATGATTTGATTACTTGTTGGGCTGTGGTACGCTGATCGCAGAAGATAATGAAGACCTTGTTGCTCTGACTCCTGCAATGTTCATCAGACCCAAAAGAGATTCGAGTGGCCTTTGGGAGTCGGGATTGAACTATTACATGGAGGAGATGGGCACGTAAGAGTGGTCAAAGTGAAAACAGCAAGCGGGATTTTGATTCGTCCTTTGCAGCGGCTGTTTCCGCTGGAAATTCCTCAACAACAAGTGTTTCCAATAGAGAAAGTTCCACCCACAGAAGCGATTGCAGTGAAAGAGAAATCCGAACATACTACACGGAGCGGTAGAAACTCTAAGCGACCTATTCGGTATAGCAAGTGGTGGTATCAGGTCAACTCCTCGACTGGGTGAATGCGGTGAGAGCCTAACTCTTACTGGGCCAGGTTTTTTCTAATTTTTTTGGGTAGTTTTTTCCCTGTGCCCACAGTCATATGAGGTGTGTAGGTTTCTTTTGTAGCTTAAGCATAACAAAAGAAAGTGGGAGTATGTTGGGAAATGTACTGATATGTTTTTGTAAAGAAATGAGGAGAAAGGTTGTCTTATTCCTACGCCATATAAAACATATTTGATTTGTATTGTGTTGATGAATGATGAGAACGAGGCAGACAGAGAGTGCTTGAGAAGCAAGACAGAGTCAGTTGAGTCCGTGTGTGTGCGTACTGGTACTTTTGAGATGAAGTGTGAGAAATAGTCAATTCCGGATTGAATTTAACTATATCGATGTAATTACGAAGAATTAAGTAGTGCTGACCATATAAAAACGAATAAAGACTAACATTCTTGTTGTTATTTACAAAACTAGACATTTAATTGGAGTTTGTGTTGTTTTTTGAGCTATTTGATAATAATCTATATTGCCATTAGAGGCCGTGCTAGTTGTTGTGAGGTGGAGTAAAAGGGTTCATCATTAAGCCTACTGATATCTGGGATAGAAGCACTTTTTCGAGCGGTTAGCCTTAACGGTGTTTCAACAAACTGTTTAATTCTACATCCCTAATTAATATAATGTTTCACATTACTTTATTTGATTAAATTAACTTAAATTCAGATACAATTCAAGTAACCAGTGATGTGGTGAAGATGTGTAAAAATATGGGTGTGTTAATCGTACAAGTCGCTGGATGGCTTTGGGTTTGGTCGTGGACCTCGTGGTGCTTCCGGCTGTTAGGTTTTAAAAAATCCAAATTCATTATTACTAACTCTGTAAATTCAAATTGATTGGTTTAACAATTTAATTTCTTTTTGTATTTTGTTAATCTTACGTCCGCTTTTGCCCCAGTTGAAGCTAAAGCCACAAGAATGGCGATGACTCCTAAGATTCTGAAGACCTTCATGATACTGAAGATTATATTCGTTGAGAAGTAGTAGTAATAACTGGGTTCTTCCTTGACAAGGATGGATTGGTCTCTGATGCTGAGGTTGAGATTTCAAGCCTCTTTTATACCCACTGTTTGCGTAATAATCTTGAACGTCATGCAATTAATGCTTATAGTAATTAATTACAAACATTAAATTAAATCATCATCGTCACCGCATCATTATAAAGCAGTCGCATTATATTCTCTTAAGACTCTTTCTGATCTTGTCAGATTTTAGTAGATATGACGATGAAAGCTACAAGTACTACCAACGAATGATAACAAATAATTAACATTTCTATCAGACCCTGTCATCAAATATTCAAACCACTGATTAAAATTAGTAGTAGTGTTATGTATTTGTGACAATAATTTAAACTAAAATGTGTATTGTTATACAATCTTTCAGGAATCTGATAAGGTTATAGCAGCTTGAATGAGAGCACATAATAGTTTTTGTGATAATGGGAAAAGGTTGGCCAGGGGTGTCCGAGATGCAAGTGTGACTTTAATACCCAATATAATCTTTTTTCCGTTGGAGCTCAACGTCAGGTACAAGGGGGGAAATAAACTGCTGGACAGTATTTAGCATAACATTCTCAATCTGGGGTATGAATTTCATAGAAATGTATAAATGAAATCAATCATGGAAACGATGATTACTTTGATAAGTAGCTAACAACTTTTTTATATTGTTAACGTACAATAATTACATAATTCTACAATGTTGATTTTTATGCGTAAAACATTTTGGATGTCAATTAACGTGCTATTAGTTGAAAGTTGAAGCGTCGTCTGGGGGTAATAAAATTGATGAACAAAAAGAAAAAAAGACATTAAATAAAAGGTTTTATAATGTCTCGACACCTTTTTCTCAAGAAATATATTCGCATAGTCGTTTATGATATGGCACTCAGATTGTGCTTGTGAATAAAAAAAACTAAATCCTTGGTTTTCTTGCTGACGTGAGTATTCTTTTTTTCCTTCACTTTATATGCTCACATGTACATAATATGTGATATATATATTATCCCGAAAAAAAATATACATACGCGATGTGTGTGCCTGAATGCTTCCTCATCTCAACTCCTTCTTATACTCATTTATAACTCAATATGATACAGCTTCACATCATGAGCTTCGTCAGTCACCACATATTTTCTTAAAGACAGGACGAGAAACGAGATCACAGTCTTTGGGACAGGTTGACAATATACACCCACAATCATACCTATGTCATAAAAACGACTAAATATTTGTGAAGGTGAGTAAATGTTGTGATTTCTTTGAAATTGAAATTATAGCCACATCACAAATATTTTAATAATTACAGCTTGAAATTAACTACTTCTTTTCGATTTGTATTGCATTTAGTGCAAATATGGGTGAGATGTTCGAAGGAGACTGGAAAAACTTTGAAATTCGCATAGCCCGGCAACAAAACTCCAATGGAATTTCAAAATTCATGTGGCAAAACGAGTGGAAGGAGGACCCCCTCGTTAAATATTTTAATGACATGTCACCTATGCCTCATAGATACTTAAGTTTTGGATTATTTGATACGAATCTGAGCTTTATCGCATTCGACAAGTCAAATGGCAAGGTAATATTAAAACTAAAAGCTTGAGCACAACAAGATAAGATCATTTAATTTGAATCATCGGTGAGAGAGGACATGATTTGATTTTGGTAATTCTTTATTAGTCAAGCTTTCTGCGCGCCTTTCACAGGACTAGCTAAATATAAGCTCATGTATTAAATTTTTTGTTATGTTTTATAGATTGCAGGTGTGCAAATAAATGGGCTCAACAAGAGGGATTTCATCTTAATGATATCCCAAATAGACAAACCATTTCCTGCTTTGTGCAAGAAAGGTGTTGCCAAAGAGCAACTCAAGAGAAGGGTCTACTACGATGAATGGTTTGTCCGTCATCAGTTTCCTGAGATTGATCATTACATTGAGTTTAACACGGTAGTTGTCGGGGAGGAGTATCGTGGTCAGGGGCTGGCAACGGAGATGTGGAACAGAGGCATTAAAATGGGGAAAGCTATGAAGTGCCCCATGATAGTGACTTGGTCCAGCAATCCAGCTATTCATCGGATTGGGAAGAAGACGGGATTCGAGGAACTAAACAAGGTCAGGGTGAATGATTGGAAGGATTTTGATACTGGAGAGCTGGTCGCTCCCAATGCTCGTGATGATGAAGTGGTCATGTCAATGGTGATGAAGCTAAACTAATTTCTTTTATTGGAGGATTTAACTCATTTGATATGGACAATGAGATAAAATTACTTACATGTAAGACCAGAATTAATTGTGCAATAAATGTAAAATTGAATATTTTCTAATCATAGTCGTTCACAATTCTTCAGTCAAGTGATGAACTCAGGTTCATCACTTCCTGCTTTAAATCCAGGGAATTTCATTGCTGGTGTTACTGCTCAATGAGACATGTAGTTTGCATCAGTTTGGCAGAGTAGAGTCAAATTAAATTTAGTTTGCCGTCGTTAAATAATAATATTCTAGGGAATCATGTAATAAGAAATGTACTTACTCACGTTTTACGCAAATATTTTATGGGAAACAAAACTTTAATAAGTTTTTCATTCACGTATTATTATTTAGTTACTTTCACCTTGAGCGTAAAATTTCCTATTAACTTTAGTATTCCTTGAGAAATCACTAGCCTTTCCGTCAGATATCATCGGTAACACATCTACACATAACAACATGATATGCAAAAGAAACGTGACGTGAGGTTCAAAATCAGATAAAAGCAAAATAGTAATTAAAATTTAATTTAATGTGTACTTTCGATGTCAACCAAAGAAAGTATCTTTCCTTTCCCGTTTTTTCTGAAGAAAGCACAAAACAAGAACTGAAAAAATGATATCTCATCTTATTCAGGTATTCCATTCCATTTCACATAGAAAGCTCCAAAGGTGGGCGCGGGTACCGGTTCCCACACCCAAAACGGTGGGTACCGGGGATGGAAACCGGTTCCCACGGTTTCCAGTACCCCAGTTCCCTGGTTCCCACAAAATGCTTGGTTCCCAGTACCCCGGTTCCCTGGTTCCCACAAAATGTTTGGTTCCCAGTACCCCGGTTCCCTGGTTCCCACAAAATGCACGGTTTCCATCCCCATTCCCATGTGGGTACCGGACACCGTAATGCTATTTTATATTGGGTATCCATGGGTACCGGACCGGTTCCCCCGGTACCCACAAAATGCTTGGTTCCCAGTACCCCGGTTCCCTGGTTCCCACAAAATATTTGGTTCCCAGTACCCCAGTTCCCTGGTTCCCACAAAATGCTTGGTTCCCAGTACCCCAGTTCCCTGGTTCCCACAATATACTCGGTTCCCAGTACCCCGGTTCCCACAAAATGTTTGGTTCCCTGGTTCCCACAAAATGCTCGGTTTCCATCCCCATTCCCATGTGGGAACCAGTTCCCTGCCCACCTTTGGAAAGCTCTAGACTGCGTGTGAAAATAACTATGTGGAAAAGCTTTGGGACTTTTTATGTGTTCTTTTTACACCCTCACTCTTCAGTAGAGTATTTTATGGACTGATGAGGTTTATGTTCTTCCTTCGTTGTTAAAAGGGATTTTTGGTCCTTTTAAAAAAATTCCCTTGTGACATGAAATTATTTCTTTCCTCCTTCTAGACTCAAGTTGTGTGTAACAGAATATATTTTACTCAAACACGTTTTCATGATAAATGTGTGGTTTGGTGAAAACTGACAAGGCTTACGAATCAAGAAATACAACACCAAACATGCAAAAAAGCCATAAACCAGCATGTCTGAGAATCAGAAGGTGAAAGCCAACAAAGGGGTAAGATAATGCAAAAAGCCTGCTTTACCTACACATATTATCTACACAAGTTCTTGTGCATATATATATACATATTTACTGCTTTTTTGCTACTCATTCGGGAATTTTTAGTGCAAGAACTGAATTTTACAGTTCCGAAGTAGGGCATTCTATAAGGTACTCCTTTGTATAAACCACTAATAATAAGATTCGAGCTTTCTTACAACTGGTATTCGGAACTTAGTGTACATATGCAGGTTTAGTGAGCATTTAATGACTGACCAAAAACCACATGAGAGGAAACCCTTGCAATTGCATTTAATTCCTTTAATTAGCGTGAACTTTATTACGAATCAAAATATTATGTATAACATTTATATTTAAATATCACAAAACACACTTTTCCCGTAAACCTATCCGTGAATTATAAATGTTCATTTGCTACTATTCATAAAGAAGTTTTCCTCTGACGCCTTAAAAATCCAGAAAAAAGTTTGTTTGGAAATCTTGCTTTCACTTAATTTAATGAAGCTGTTTTGGCAAATTTATTTATCTATATCACGCGTTTCACTTCAAATAACACAATCATTCACTCTAAATTACTTAATAAACTGCGTCTTAACATCATTCTTCAGTTAAACTCGCTGTGGTTTCCATTATCTTCCGTTAAAGTCTGTTGGAGAGCAAGTGCATGACTGTTCATGATGGTAAAAGTGCAGCTTTCGAGTAGCATCTTATTTCTATTCCTTCCTTTTTGATTGTTCCTAAAAAATCAGATCCCATTAATATTCAACTCAACATAAATCATAGTATTTAGCAGCTTGAAATATCTTAACGAATTATTTTTTACCCTTCAGTGATTTGGATTTTCACATCCAATTTATTTAAAATGTCGTTCATCAAGTTTCCAAACTGAAGAGCTGTTTTCTCATCACAATCCTTTTGCATGGCAGATTTAAGTCGCTCGGATATGACTTTAACTTCAATATCTTCAAACATTGGTTTAGCGAGCACTCCTCCTTGAATAATGATTTTGTCAAACTTTGACGACAAAATGCTCTGAATCTGAGCCAGTACCTCTTCCTCCTTAAAACTCACAACATCTTCCAATGGATTTGCTAATTTGGCAAGCTCCATCACGTGTTTGAAAATAATTAATGATATTTTGTTGGCGTACATTGTATTGAGTTTGTACGCTCCTCTTACTGACCCAATGCATTTCAATACCAAAGAGTCTGAATAAATCTAAATTAATTTAAAAACAAAAAATGCTTAGACATTACTTACTTCCTTACATTAATTCATAGGTAAATCGAAAAGCAATATTCGTTTCCTTACCGTGTGCTTCAGCGCTTCTGTTTCTTTAAGGATTAAATCAGTTAGTAAACTTTGCAGATAAAGCTCATATGCATTGGACAATCGTTCCGAGTTGGTTACAGGAGGCTTCAGCACTGCCGCTGGTGCAACAGGTTTGAATGCATTTTGTTTACCTGTAGAGTCGATAAAGTAGTTACAAAAGTTTAGTCACGCTAGTCAGTTTATTTATAAACTCTTAATGTACTTATGTTGATGCTAACCGGCAGAAGATGGTCCAACAATGTTGGTTTTTGATGGTAGTAAATTTTTGCCAACTGATCCTATTTTTATAGGCTTTCCCTTTTGCAGTATTCTTCCTGAAATTGCGGCTGAGGTTGGCTTATTTCTGTTGACTACATCAATTTTTTTCACCGTCTCCGTAGATGAAGGTAGATACTGATCACTCATTGTTTGAAAAATGAAGCTCCACTTAAATATAATTAAATTCGTTTAAATTTTCTTGTAAGGATTTCTGTCTCTCTGTCATGCACGGATGTGTATGTTTATATTCACAAGTACTACACATATATAAACTCTGTTTTTATCCTTTGTGATGATGAGAAAGCCGGTAGCCGCTGTCCCCATTTCAATTTTCAACTCTGTGGCTTGGGATGAAACATGTTCTATAAGCAATTATGCATGGTATCTATATGCTTTTGTCTTTGTTCATACAAACAGAAGCTACACTGAATGAAACTTTACATATCATGTAATATGCTTGTGCATTTGAAAACAAAACAGTAGTGTAAATCACCTTTCCTGTATTGCATGGCGAACTCGTGTTATCAAGTTGAGGTTTTCTTCAAATGAAAAAAAAAATATGAAGCCACAACACCTTTTTTTCGTATTTTACTGATTGATTGAAGTATTGCATGATAAAATGGTTTTTAATGTGTCATGAAACTTAATTTAATAATTTAATTTTAATAGGAATTTATGTCAAAGCTCATTAATTCATATCAATTTTAGACTAACAACGAAATATACACCGGATTAATAACACCATCGGTAAAAATTCTGAATATGTAAAAAAACGCAAAGTATCCTAACTACTAAAAGTCTAGAAGACTGAAAGACTGAAACTAAAGTAATAATATTCTTCAAAACTATAAAATAGGCTAATTCATTAATAATAATTCACATACATATAATTCACTAACATCTATGCACAATCCACCAGAAACTGTAACTTTAATTTCTGCGAGAGAACCTCAGCCTCTTTTAATTATCCCTGGTGAACCACTTTGTTCCTCTGACTCTCTAGTTGCTCTCAGAACCTTTTTTAGCTCCAGCATCAGCACCACGAGTATTGTTAAGAGCAGCAGGATTAATACAATCTCGTGTTTGTGGACTCATAGAGGGTTGGTTGTTGTCAGAAGTAGAAGCTTGCAAAATCTGCTGGCGTTGACGCGTCATGCGCGGCTTGATTTTTGTGGACGTCTTGTGCCTGAAATTTTATGAATAAATATTATATGATTAAATATCTTTATATAATTAAGTCTGAAAAAATCATGAATAAATGATGAAACCTACACGGACTTTTTTGCTGCAACAGTTCTTGGCTTCCACTCATCCTCACTCTCCTCTTCTGCTGAAGAGTCGCTGTCTTCCGAATCCGTTTCATCTAACTTCCTTTTAGACGCTGGTGACGCTGTAGTAGAAGAGAAAGTAGCTTTCTTGGTAACTTCCACATTAGTCTGAGTGTTACTACCTGTATTAGGATTAAAGTTTTCATTATCGTATGGAAATATTGCATTTTATATAAAAATTATTAGTGCCGCATTTTGAAATATTTTATATTTTTATTACCTCGCGTATTTCTTGGTTTGGTTTGAGATGGGTTAACGCGTTTGGTTTCATCATCTTCTCTGCGGAAACTGTTATGCTCCTCAATGGATTTGGAGGTGGTAGCTGTTGCAGGACTCCATCTCACCATTCGCACTGCATTCCGTCTTGGCCGTTGTATTGAGGGAGTGGGAACAACTACCCCTGCCGTAATATTAGAGTCTGAAGTTGATGAATTTGAGGTAATTCGTGAACCACTTGGGGTCCAATCGGTAGAGCCACTAACATTAGCCATATTTTCTGCATCATAATATAAATCCGATGAATCTGAATACGAGATAGAGGAACAGGAAGAATCCGGTCGTTGGAGATGATGCCTTTCATTTTCCTGAACAGTTGAGGTGTTTGTATCCTCAAAGTCCAATTCCTGTAAGTCGTCATCATCTCCCTCGATAGCTGAGCTGGGTTGTAGGGGAATATGATTGATTTGATCGGCCGCAGGTTGATGAGCCTGGTTTCCGACTTGCGTAAATTTCTCCAGCTTCTCACCAAATAAAGTGTCCATAATGCCTCCAACCTTATCAGATGTAGTTTTGCAGAAATTTATCTCATCTTTGAGTTGGTCAACCTCAGTCTGCAAACGACCATCCCTCTCCTGCTGCTCATTAACTTTTGAATCAAGGTGAAGTACCATGTTACACATGAAATTCATACTGGTTTCATCTTCATCGTTCTGTTGAACAAAGCGATTGCCCACGTCAGCCCCTAATTCATTCACTGATGTTTTTATCGCGTCTTCGTTTCCTTTTTGTTCATTAAACTTGTTGGTCACGTCATCCTTCAAGTCATCAATTTTCTTCTCAACATTTTTCAAAGTTTGTTCTTGAGCTGC
The DNA here is from genome assembly GCA_964034955.1 of Orchesella flavescens. NCBI lineage: Eukaryota > Metazoa > Arthropoda > Collembola > Entomobryomorpha > Orchesellidae > Orchesella > Orchesella flavescens. The sequence goes on from OZ035956.1 coordinate 15,451,865, forward strand.
TGCTGCTACACATTTATTCATTTCACTCACATTAACAGTAAGCTCCAAACTGTGTTTCTTGAATTGTTCCATTTCGTTTTTCAGTTCCATCACAATTTCCTTGAGTTGATTTCCATCTTGTTGTCGCTGCCCAATTTCGTTCATAACGAAATCAACAACTTGTACAAATCGTTGAATGCCTTGCATGTTCATATCCCAATTGTCCTTTACTTGATTCATCTCGTTGGACACTTGCTTCACTTCATCAACGGTACGTTTAAGATCAGCATTGTTGTTTTTAAATTCGAGCGAGTCATCTTTCACCTTCCTTGTCTGCTTTTGGATTCGCTGTAGATTATAAATCAGTGACACTAGGTGATTCTTAAGCTTCTTGAAACTGATTACAAGGCTTTCACTGTTGGTTCGGATGCTCTTCGATTGTGCTTCTAATCTTTCTTGAGAGTACCCAGCAGTTTCGTTGCTAGCTTGTAGACTTGTGAGTTTACTGTCTACCTGACCTAATTTGACGTTGCTCTTCTCCAACATTTTTATGGATGAAGTGAAAATTGAGGTCACTTTGGCCAGATTGTTAACAACATCCTTAAACAATAAAAAATTCAGTCTTTCATGGCTTAAATTTTTTTTTTGTGTGTTGGATTGTGGCAAATCAATTTTTGGTTTGGATTCGTCCAATGATAATGTCAATGTTGAAGGAGTCGGACTTGATGATGAATTATTTGGAGAGTGACCTACTACAGGTCCTCCAGTGATTTTTGTGGGTTTGACTTCCGGTACAAAAAGCGCCGGTGGAGTAGATGACGGTTGGCTAATTGCAGGGGTGGACTGAGAATTACTACTAATTTCGTGTAAACTTCCACGTTGCATGCTTGTTTCACGGTCACTAGCTCCTATTTCTCCAGCACCCAGAGCGATTGCACGATTATGTGGTGTCTTGTTAGTTGCATTTGGGTTCGGTCCCAAGAAAATCCTCCCCCATCTTGTCTCTCTAAGAATGTTTTGATTATCCATTTTGAAAACTGACAGCCCTTGAATTACTTATACTTTGTAGCTTCCACTTGTCAACTGAACTGGCCAACAAATGCTGACTAACTGATGGCTGCCAACAAACTAAGCGCCTTCATGTAGAGCTCGCAAAGCACAATAAGATAAGTACACCTTTCCTACTACAAATTAGATACTGTAAATTTACATAATGTAAAAAGATAGGATGTGTTTCTTTGTCGTCCAGACAGTCAGCTTCATCCCTCTTTTGCTTTTGCTTACATATGTACCTGTTCACATCACAAGTATTCATATGAGAAGATTGTTGAAAAGTATAATCTTACTTCATGAAGCGAACGTTAAGTTCAATATCCACTTTTTCGGCTTTGTCACACTAAATCCAGAAATACATGGATCTTAATATCACGTATGGTAGTATTGAAGTACACTAAAAACTGTAACAGGTAGATTTATCCCCATAATCCTTAGAAAACCTGAGAGTCATGTTCATTCTCTTCCATTATTACAAAGACTACGTAAAAGTGAACTTGACACTTAAAACTTCTTTGGTTTCAAAGATGTATTTGTTATTAAAACTGATGTGAAATAAAATGTGAAAGCGAGTGTAACAGAGCTGAATATTGTTGTGATATTTGTTCCCTTTGCCAACGATTACTTGACGGATGCAAATACCTTTGCTACAATTCTTATATGGGGTGTTCTGTTTCTGAAGCAGAGACAAGGTGTACAGTGCACAAACATTGAGCACCTACTCGACCATACCTTTGGCTCAAAACTGAACAAATCTCTTAAAAGATATTTGAATGATGATTATCCACATTTGTCTGCTGTCGCTGGTATGCATAAATCACACAAGAAAAGAGATAACCCATGTTTGATTCTAATTTAGTACCTAGTCTTCGCTTTACATAAACAGCTTTTATTCAAATGCATGCTTCTAGCCTTTCATGTGCCGTGTCTAAGGATGTATGTATGCCTTCTATCTAATGTTATCTAGGAATGACACACAGTTTTGCAGTTAAGATAGACTTTGTGATGGTGGTCATGAAGCCGTATGATGCTGCCGGATCTAATGAAAAACTTCAACTAAAGCGATAGTTTTGAGGGATTAAAAACCAGAGCTTGTGTTTCTGTTGCTACAAACAAGAAGTATGTGATAAAAGGTGTTCGTACGGGTAGGTATTCTCTGGTATCGCTAAATTAAGAGCACGTCACAAGGGAAGTGATATAGTACTGGAGGATCCACATAGAGTGACCCTTCTCTGTGTGATGGCCTGAGTCTCAAATCGTAGTGAGTAGTACCTAGTTTAGTAGATGTTCTAGGGAGACAGGCAAAGTCATTGTGTGGGAGATCACTCCATTAAGTTGGCATTGATCACGGATGACTATAATCAGAAATTTTAATTTTTTATAATTTTAAAAGCTGGAGTTGTGTCTCAATACTTGCGTATATTTCTTAAATATGCATATATGTAGCAAAAAGTCATAGGACCTACATATATATTCGAAATTCCCTAGATTTTAAGCAGGAAGTGATGAAATGAGTTCAGCAAATTCCAGAATATTAAATTTCGTACAGGCATTCCATACAAATTTGTTAAGACTTGTCAAGATTCCTCTAAAAGAAACTGAATAATTGTGAACGACTTTGATTAGAAAATGTTCAATTTTACATTTATTGCATAATTATTTCTGGTCTTACATGCAAATAATTTGATCTCATTGTCCATATCAAATGAGTTAAATCCTCCAACAAAAGAAATTAGTTTAGCTTCATCACTATTGACATGACCACTTCATCATCACGAGCATTGGGAGCGACCAGCTCTCCAGTATCGAAATACTTCCACTCATTCACCCTGACCTTGTTTAGTTCCTCGAATCCCGTCTTCTTCCCAATCCGATGAATAGCTGGATTGCTGGACCAAGTCACTATCATGGGGCACTTCATAGCTCTCCCCATTTTGATGCCTCTGTTCCACATCTCCGTTGCCAGCCCCTGGCCACGATACTCCTCCCGGACAACTACCGTGTTAAAATCAATGTAATGATCAATCTCAGGAAATTGATGACGGACAAACCATTCGTCGTAGTAGACCTGTCTCTTAAGATGCTCTTTGGCAACACCTTTCTTGGACCAAGCAGGAAATGGTTTGTCCTTTTGGGATTTCATTAAGATGAAATCCCTGTTGTTGAGCCCATTTATCTGCACACCTGCAATCTATAAAACATAGCACCAAATTTAATACGTGAGCTTATATTTAGTTAGTCCTGTGAAAGGCATGCAGAAAGCTTGGTAAATAAATAATATTAAAAATCAAATCATGTCCTCTCCCACCGATAATTCTAATTATATTAGTTTATCTTGTTGTGCTCAGGCTTTTAGTTTTAATATTACCTTGCCACTTGTCTTGTCGAATGCCATTAAGCTCAGATTCCTACCAAGGGATTCAAAACTGAATGATAGAGGCTCAAAAGGTGTTGGTGGCATGTCATCAAAATATTTATCAAGGGGGTCTTCCTTCCATTTGTTTTGCCGAATGAAGTTGCAAATTCCTGGGTAGTGTTGCTGCCGGGCTATGCGAAATGCAAAGTTTTTCCAGTCTCCTTCGAACATCTCACCCATATTTGCGCTAAATGCAATGCAAATCGAAAGTAATAATTAATTTCAAGCTGCAGTTATAAAAATATTTGTGCTGTGGCTATATTTTCAATTTCAAAGAAATCACAACATTTACTCACCTTCACAGATATTTTGTCGTTTTCCTGAAGTAGGTATGATTGTGGGTGTATATTGTCAAGCTGTGTCCTAAAGACTGTGATCTCGGTTCTTGTCCTGTCTTGAAGAAAATATGTGGTGACTGACTGGTGAGTGGTGTTACGTGTATTGTACATGCTCTTATATAATATTGCAAGTAAGATATGACTCATGTCAAGCTCAAACTGAGGCTCATGATGTGAAGCTGTAATATTGAGTTATAAATGAGTATAAGAATGAGTTGAGATGAGGAAGCATTTAGACACACACATTGAGTATGCATAATGTTTTGGGGATAATATATATATCATATATTATGTATATGTGAGCATATAAAGTAAAGGAGAAAAAGAATACTCATGTCAGCAAGAAAACCAAGGTTTTGGTTTTTTTTATTCGCAAGCACAATCTGAATGCCATATCATAAACGACTATGCGAATATATTTCTTAAAAAAAAGGTGTCGAGACATGATAAAACCTTTTATTTAATGTCTTTTTTTCTTTTTGTTCATCAATTTTATTACCCCCAGACGACGCTTCAACTTTCAACTAATAGCACGTTAATTGACATCCAAAATGTTTTACGCATAAAAATCAGCATTGTACGATTATGTAATTGTAAGTTAACAACATAAATAACGTTGTTAGCTACTAAAGCTACTTATCAAAATAATCATCGTTTCCATGATTGATTTCATTCGTACAAATAAATTTCTCTGTATACCCCAGATTGAGAATATTATGCGAAATGCTGTCCAGCAATTTATTTGTCCCCTTCATCCTTGTACCTGACGTTGAGCTCCAACTGAAAAAAGATTATATTGGGTATTAAAGTCACACTCGCAATTAGGATACCCCTGGCCAGTATTATTACTTTCCCCATTATCTCCAAAACTATTTTATGCTCTCGTTCAAGCTGTTATAACCTTATCAGTTTCCTGAAAGATTCTGTAACAATACATATTTTAGTTTAAATTATTGCCACAAATACACAATAATATTACTAATTTTAATCAGCGATTTTAATATTTGATGACAGGGCCTGAGAGAAATGTTAATTATTTGTTATCATTCGTTGGTAGTACTTGTAGCTTTCATCGTCATATCTACTAAAACCTGAAAAGATCAGAAAGAGTCTTAAGAGAATATAATGCGACTGCTTTATAATGATGCGGTGACGATGATGATTTAATTTAATGTTTGTAATTAATTACTATAAGCATTAATTGCATGACGTTCAAGATTATTACACAAACAGTGGGTATAAAAGAGGCTTGAAATCTCAACCTCAGCATCACAGACCAATCCATCCTTGTCAAGGAAGAAACCAGCTATTACTACTACTTCTCAACGTATATATCTTCAGTATCATGAAGGCCTTCCGAATCTTAGGCGTCATCGCCATGCTTGTGGCTTTAGTTTCAACCGGGGCAAAAGCGGACGTAAGATTAACAAAATACAAAAAGAAATTAAATTGTTAAACCAATCAATTTGAATTTACAGAGTTAGTAATAATGAATTTGGATTTTTTAAAACCTAACAGCCGGAAGCACCACGAGGTGTATCTGGATCTAAGTTAATTTAATCAAATAAAGTAATGTGAAGCATTATATTGATTAGGGATGTAGAATTAAACAGTTATTGCACCAATTCACCAATTCATTTTACATTTGTATCGAATGGCTAAACGCTACTCTCGTTTTCGTTTTACTATTACAACCAAATATCCGTTCGATATGTATAATATAAACCTACTCCACATTTTAAGAACACAAATTTTCGTCCAAGCAAAGTATGATGGGCGCTTTCGTATGCAGTAATATTTTTATTGTCATGAATTTATTTACCTCTCCTTACAGCATATCAGAAATCCAATCAACCTCTTCAATTTTTATCTATTTCAGAGGCATATTTACAATCATAAATAAAAATAGATAATCTTGCAAAAACGTCGTTCATTCTTGAAACGTGAAAAAAACTATACGTCAATCATCTTTGTTCATTAAATTAACATTGTCTTACCTTAGCATATGGATTGAATGAACTTCATTATAGTTAAAGAGGTGTTTAAAATTTGGCATAGCATGACATATAAGATATAATCCCTTGTCGACAAAATTTCTGCAAAACAGCCACATACATATAAGTCTTATGAATGAGAATTGTTATTACAAGTTCATTCTCAAGTCCAGTCATGATGTAATGTAATACTCGTTTGTCCGTGTTCCAGCTCAGGGGAAGCCTTGGTCAAGGTAAGTGTACAGAATATTTAATAAAATTTATTCAACCTCAAGCTTCACTGAACTTGATACCACCAATAATTTACCTATGGGCCTTTTTAATCAACCAGATAAAAAGAAAGAGCGGTTCGCATTTTCCTCCAAAAAGTCTATAAAAATCGGAATGTAAACTGGTACCCAAATATTTGCAATATAATTCTTTTATATAATAACAACATTGCATTGTCGAAAATTACATTGCCTTGTTCCACTCCTTAACATTTTGTTTGTATTTTAGAAATAAAGTCGATACATCAGTGCATGTTCAATAGAGATTGAAATGTAAGTAGGTTGAAGTTTTGGATGCATCCAGAATGCAAAAAAGGTAAGGAAGATTCGTCACTATTGTATTGAACTACCTTTTCAAGATTACACTAAAATGGTTATTAAAACTATAAATCCTCTGAAATTGCCATTTGTGAGCCATTGCTGTGTCTTGATTAATACTAAACGAAGTTAATGTTTTAGATGCGAGAAGTCACTTGCGCATGCACCTTAAAGAAAGCAATGGGTGTATTATTGAATGACTTTAATTTTATATAGGATTATTAGTGAATGTTTATTTATCAGTGTTTTTTAACTGACTAATTTTTCAACATTATTATGATCCACATTTTTATAACGAGCTGGCCTGCTAAATAGATAGTATGCTCTTCAGTTAGTACATAAATAAGTTTAGAATCTTTTGAGTCTACATTATTTTCTAAGCAACACTGCTAGACTATAGTCAGAGTGCTTTTTGGAATGTACTTGTCTTTGTGAGCGTAGTAGAGCTCCATTATTGCGTCAATATACGTTGAGTGTAAAGCGTCAATCTCCTCCGTCGTAGGCTTGTCGATCTTGGTTACTGGAATAGGGGCTCCAACTAGAGTGATGGGTGTCAGTCAAAGCATGATGTAATGTTAAAAATCTTTGAATAACAACAATTTACTGCTCATTTGCCAAATAGTTTGAACTTACCAACAACGTGAATGGGTTTCGCGAAAGGAAAAGGTCCAAAATTAACAATGAACCCGGTTCCATAAAACAAGCATGGTGGTATACCAACCCATGATTGAATAAAGTCTTGAACTCTTCGTACGAGCGAGCCTTTTGGATTCGGGTATTGCTTGTGGATATCATTCTCCCCGAAACTAAAAACTGGAACGAGTGGTGATCCATTTTCCAATGCGACCTTGATGAAACCTTTCCTGTTCCGGAGTTGGAGTACGTAAGCGTTTGGATGAGCGTCTAAAACTTCAGGTGCACCACCAGGGATTAACACCGCCACATTTCCCTTCTTCTCACTTCCCAAAATGTTGTTCATACTTTTTCTTGAGGCGGAGCACATTCCTTCAAAGTAGAGGGTATACTAAATAACGGTTCTGATAATTGGCAAGTAAGATGATGCATATGATTTTTTGGTTATGATTTTTACCACAAAGGAGCGCATATTCTCTGAGCATTGGGAACATGAATGTGGCGTCAAACGTCAATACCCTAAAGTTAATTCCAGGGAACAAACGTTCTGCGCGTCTTGAATTAGTGCCAAAGGAATAACCAACGCCAGTGCTGACAAGCCCATGTGGATGAGCGCAGAACAAGTAGTTTTTGGATGGGTCCAATTCAACCGTTTTGACTAGCTTAATTGGATAATAGTCTGAGCCATGACGCCATACGCTCAGGTTGCGGACTATGTTAGACCTGCAATCAACTTTTTTTTAGCATAATTGGAGTTTGACACAATGCAGGGGTTCTAAAAATCATACTTACGGCCTTCCAAGGTTATGTGGCGTGTCACGGTCGATCCAACACCAAAGTAGGTAAGGAATAATCACGATCGATGAGGTTGGAAATAAGAATATGCACAAAAGGAGGAACGGGAAACTGGCAGCGGGTACTACCCACATCAAAAAGTATACTAACGCTATACAAAGCTTTTTAATATTTGAAGAACACAATCTTGCCAAGCGTTTTCGAGGGAGGGTGCTTCCCAACGCGGTTAACAAACGGGTGCTCATGGTTGTAGTTGCTCCTTTCGCTGACTTTTGCCCACTGTGCTAATATTTGCATGGTTGTGTTCTGGAGTGGATTTTTAACTATTTGTAATCAATTGTTGGTGCATTTTCCATTAACGTCAGTTCTTGAAAGATTGCGAAATCATTTCGGGGTCAATTGCATACACGTGGGATGCAACGCTAAAACACACCAATTATGCCAATTATGATACACATCTCTAAATAATGATTCTGTACGAGGATGATCTTGTCTATTAAACAGGAAGAAATGGGGCATTCTGATTGATACGGTTTGAACTTCCGTTTGGATTAATTGGACCCTGAAATTACTGTAAATTACAATAAATTGGAGTGCGTTGTTGGTGAATTGCTCTTACATCAGTAGTTTGCGTACACCAGAGATCACATGGAGGTAAAAATTATATTTCATAGCACATCCATTTAATCGTCTGCGTCTGAATAAATACTTAGGTACCAAGCACATGCGGGTATTAGATATCTATTACATAGTTGATACACGTTATATGTATTTGTGTCATTGTTTAAACGTCGGTGGCTTACACAAAATGCATCCTCACTAAGGTTCTCATTCCCACCTGAAGATACCTCATGTTGGAATGGAAACCTTTTGTCATTAAGGTTCCGTTATTTCCGTTCTGTGTCACGGTTCACATCAATGAATTAATTAATAATTCCTATCAAGTTTTAAAAAAATGTCCTCTTGAAGCATTCAAAATTCCATTGCTCAACAATCACCAAAGCAAATTATTCGCATAAAAAGCAGAATAAAATTGCAATAAAGTAATTGCTTGAGCTGGAGTTGGTAAATTTTGCCGAGTTTTTTGCTTAAAGGTAGTCATTAAGTATAAGTACCAGCAAAATTTGATGAGAGGACTATAAAGACCAAAGAATGAAGTATTCTGGGCAGGTATGGAGGAGGAAAATTATTTTTGAAATATAATGCCATTGTGTAGAAACAGTGATCATTTAAGAAGTATACATTTCGAACCTATTTATCTTATTTAGCTGTTCATTTCGACTTTTCTTCCATCATATATAATTTTATGAACTCCTCAAAGGTTAGTAATGATGTATTACGAATAAATACATACATATAAAAATATGTGTACGATTAGGATCATGCAACACAACAGATATGATACTATGAAATGGATTTTGATGAATGGCTCTAATTACATTAATGTTTTGTTACCACTGTCCATGAATTTATAATGCTTGTTACTTAATTGATTTTTCACCCATTGAGTAAATTAATATTAATTAACAAAATTAATTTCTGGTTTGTGATTTGAAATGCACTATTTGGTCTAAATTAATTTTGTAACAAGAAGTGTTGATGGTAAAAAATATTTTTCCCACATGATAAATACCTATTTTTAATTTGCTAATTCTCCATCGTGGCAATTCCCAAATTCATTGTAGTGAGTAGGAGTTATTGCTAATTTAATGAAAAATTATAAAAATTAGGCCCCTAATTAGGGTACTAGGAACCCTAATTAGGGGCCCAGCTGTTTTCGTCTCCTAATTAGGGGACCTAGTACCCTAATTAGGGGCCAAAGCTTGTACCCTAATTAGGGGCCTGAGCACTGACTGAAAGTAGTACAAGATTAAATTCATGCTAAATGACGAATAATCGTAACAAGGGTGGTGCTTGATAATTTCCTAAGGTGGTGGCTCCTAAGGTTTCATGTTTATTTAGGACTCTCTCATCAAGTCGTTTTACCAATATATTAATCTGATGCTAATTTTTTTGCCTGTTAATTTAAGCCCACTATTGATTTATTTAGTCATTAAATTACAAGTTTGTGTAATACTGATCTGCAGCTCTTATTGTTCCCGATTCTGAATCTGAACAGCACCCTGGTTCGCCTCCAAAGTTACAGCTGTTGAATTTTCATTGTCATCCGTTTGCTCTGGATTTTTGTCAGTTTCCTCCCATTGCAAATCATCCAACTCCAGCTTTCCTTCCTTGAATAATTCCCACTCCTCCCTATCTCGAGGGTGCTTAGGTCCAAAGTCTGCAGTAGGTTTGATTGAGTTCAAAAACCTTTCTTTCAACGTTCCAGAAGATTTGTACATTGCATAAACCGCTCCAATCGGTACTGGAATAAGACTAACCGCTGTCAGAGCCCATCCGCAAGCTGAAAAATAACATAAAATGTTGCATTCACAATCATTTTATTCAATGTCACATAATTAACTATCATCTCAGCCAACCAACGCAATAATTTACCCATAGCTTTTGTGGGAAACCCATGTCCATTATATTCCAGAGGTTTAAACGTAGCAAACACATACACCATAACAAGCACCAGGAAAACGGGAATGAAGAATCCCCAACAAATTTTCCAATAGCATCCAACTTTTTTTCCAAACATGAACTCGACGTCCCTCACAAAATTCTTTAGTCCATAAATCCAAGCGACTCCTATGCTCTCCAGAGTAGCCAAAATGTAGATGTTGATGTTGCCTCCAAAATTGTCCACAAGAATGAGAATAAATTGTCCCCCAGGGGTGAGGTAAATGAGCGAACACAGGAATCCAGCTATGCAAATGGCTACAATCAGATAGATCAATTTGACACGAGGAAATTGGTCGTGAATAATTGAGGTCAGGGCCATGACGTAAGACACGATTAGGCCTATTGCCAACATCATCATCATCAGGAAGAACATGACGCTAAAAAGTTGAGGAACGGGGAAGTTGGAAATAGCATCTGAGAAGCTAACAAAAACAAGTCCAGGCCCAGAGTTGACCACCTCCTCAATTGGGAGGTTGAGCTCGAATGATAAATAGCCAAGTACTGAAAACACTGCGAGGCCTGCAAGGAAGCTAGCAAAGGTGTCTACAACGCTGCAAATTATAACGTCTTTGTAGATGGTCTGGTGAAAGGCGTTGTAACTCGCGTAGTTGATGATTGGACCGTATCCGACGGTAATGGAAAAGAATGCCTGGGCGGCAGCTGCGAACTGTAAAGAAAGCAGTAGCATGACATTGCTTTGAAGCCGCTTAGTAAAAGTGTTCAGGAAATTAACTATTATGAAAGCTAACCCAAACGTTTGGATCTAGAATCTTGTCCCATTGAGGAGTAATGAAATAAAGCATCCCGTCAAACGCTCCTTCTTTTGTTATGCTGTAGCCGAGCATGATAAAAAGGACGAGAAAGGGATACACGGCGGTTACATAAGCGACCTTTCCGTAGGTCTCCACTCCTTTTAAGAGAATGCCAAGGATGATGAACCAGGCAGCGACCAGGGAAAGGACCAGCTTCCATTGTGGAACCCCAATTCCATCGTCAATGCTGGTTAGTTCATTGAACACACCTTTCCTGAAAAAAACCCAAAAATTTTGAAGGTTGAAATGAGCACTAGAAATTGTTACTCATGCTTCAGAAATGGTTTGAAATTTTATGTTTACTCATAATATAATCTGGGCAGATTCGCAATGCTCCGCTGACTCGTTCCATTTGCAGCCGCTTCCGCAATCTGATCACAAATCTTTTGGGTGGCCCACGACGGATCACACTTGGTCCATGGCAGGGAAGCTTGGCAGGAGATAACCATATAGTAAATAGTTGTGGCCATGATAGATGAAAAGTAGGTTAGGACACAAAAACAGCCAACGGCAGATCCAAATCCTACGCCTTTGAGCAGTGGACACATTCTCCAGCACTTTACTTGACCTGCCGTAGAAAACTGTCCGATTGCCAGCTCCATAAAGTATAAAGGTCGTCCAATGAAACACATAATTAGAACATATGGGATGAGAAATGCTCCGGCGCCGTTTTTATAGCAAATATATGGGAATCTGTACACGTTTCCAAGACCTTAGTAAATAAATAATGTCATGTCATGTAACCTTTTCGCATGCCAGAAAAATTTCATGTTCATGTCATGTCACTAACCTACACACATGGAGATCATGGAGAAGAGGAACTCGAGCTGGTTGGACCATGCCTGCCGAGGCTCATCATGTTCATCACCACCTCCAGCTTCCAGGTTGTTATCACAAGTGGATGCAGCACAAGAAGAAGATACCAAGTCTCCATTTTCCGTAGGAATCTGATAGGATATTATGCTCAATTTTTTTGGAAGAGATTTGGGTCGTGACTGCTAAATGAAAACAAAAATGATAAGTGTAATTGTACCTTTTTTAATGCAGCAGAAGTTTTTTTACGACGGCGATTCAGCCGCCTCCTCCGTTGAGTTGCAACACGCTCTTTATCAAACTCGGGCCATGAAGGAAGTGACCATGTGTCTGAGACGTCGTCGGCACCATCCTTGTGATGTCCTTTTTTGTAACGTTCACGCCTGTATCTGTAACTGCGCATGTAGGCTGGACCATCGTCCTCAATCCGAATATGAAACAAACTCATTGGACAAACTTATCTGCAATAATTATGATAGTGGAGCTCTATTTAGGCAAATAAATAATTGGGTAAAAATTAATTTCAACTATTGGGATAAAAAATAAATCAAGTTTTTTTTTAAATAAAAAAATAAAAAAAATATTTATGTGGTTACCATGCATGTGAAAGTTACTTTTATATTTTATCCAATGTTCATCGCCAGTCCGGCGATTGATTTGTATTTAACAAAAGTATTTGTATTTTTCATATTGAATTATAAAATACAAAGTCAAATAATCTTGTAATTTAAATTTAAAGTGATTGAGACATTTCCTTACAATACATTAGACTACGCAAATTGTTTTAGACTACATTATTACATTTACGCATTATACAAGTACATGATTAAATAATTTAAAACAGTTCATATTACTCATACTTATCATTAAAAATACATTAACTAAGATTCCTACACAAACAATTTTAAACACTATTTAAACTTCTACTTTCTAGCATACGTATAATGTTTTAATTAATTATACAAGCTAAAGTCATTCACCTATTTCAATTTCCACCGTCATTTTTAAGGATGCGATGTACTAATAATGAGTCACAACATTTGTTAATTATTTCGACCGTCTCACGTTCCCTATGATCCCATTCACCCTTGCAGTACTTGACAAATTCTTCCACACTTTGAAAATGGAAATCAGTAACCGTTACGCGAGATTTAAAGTAGCGGCTGTACAAAATGGGTGCATCCTCTGATCGGATTTTTCCTCCTCCATGAAATCGAACAAGGAACACCAGCCGTTTCCAAAGTCTGTACATAATATTGTGATGGTTGGAGGATGCAATGTCTATACAAAAATATTAAAGGATTGAATTAACACCAGAGAGAGTAATACGTTTGTTGACCATAAATGTAGCATCATAAAGTGCAAATTTACCTCTCATAAATGATGGATACAAAATGATTCCCTCTTCAACTTCCTCCGTTGCAAATACCTCAGGAAGCTGCTTAACAACTTGTTCAAAAGTCAATGGCTCCAGAAAGTTTTGTATGGTGTTCCATTTGCCTTGGTTGAAAAGCGCAAAAAATCTCGAAAGGGAAATTCCTAGTGGATATTTGGCAATCAAGATGTACATTTCATTGTACATAGTCTTCCAGTTGCACTCCCTTCTATAACGCTCACTCTCACTGTCAATTTCTCTAACAGTGTAATAGGGATCCTCCGAGATCCGAGTGGAATTGGTGACACAGCAGTCCACTAGTGGAAGCCAAACTCCTTCCACAACCATCCTAGTTTTCTCAGGAATTTGATACTCTGCCAAATGTTCCAGTTCCGGGTGAAGAAATCCATATTGCATGAATGTGGGGTTCACACGGGGCATGAGGAACCAATCTGTGTGAGTCTCATTTGTCATTGGATTCAGGTCACGGTATAACGACACATTTTCTTGGATACTTTGTAAAAATCCCTGAACTTGTTTGCTAGCGTGCTCCTTCAAAATCTGGAGTTGGTTGAGAACCTCATGTCGTCCAATCATCTTCACCATTTCTGAAAAGTATTTAGAAAAAAAAGAGTTTTATTCCACGTGCATTTCAACGGCGCGCGATGGATAAATTATTTCTATTATTATTTTGATTCTAACTACCTTCAAGAAACGTTCGCAAGCGGAAGTATTCCCTCTCATATTCATCTCTTTGTTCTGCGTACCGCTCGATAAACGGGACGATTGAAAGTCGCACCAAGTCAACTGGTCCGTAAATACTCATGAATTCTTTTTCGATAGCTGACCAAGTTGGAACTGCCACCGTCTTTTGAAGGTTACCACTGAATAAGTCTCGATACAAATCTTGAGCGTTTTGCAACTTCCACTGCAACCTTAATGCCATTTGTAGATGGTAGTAACTGAAAAATTTCCCTTCCAACCCTTCCAGCTTCCGAACCATGACATTTTTCGTGTCCTCAGTTGACCTAAGAATTGCTTCTTTGGTGTATGATTCATATATCTTAAAGTGTGAAAAACTTTGGGAAGTATAGTAAGGGAACTCGGTGTCCATTCTCCATTCTTTTGTCACAGCTTTGTTGGCGTAATAACGAATACTTCTGCACTCGGTGTTTCGAGCTTCCATGTAATTTACTCTTTCGCCTGATTCAGACTCCTCCTTCGAGCTTCCTTCCTCGTCACTGGACTCCCAAACCCCGAATTTAGGCATGGTGCAGTGGAGTACACTCACTTATAGAAAAAATAATTTTTTTTGATAAACCCAAACCTTCAGATTGCTGATAACACCAATAAATTAATATTTGCTGAATTTGCACGTCTCCCAAGAGCAGCCCCAATATCTACATCGTTCGTCTGGTAGTTTAATGCAAATACATATGCATGGGTGAAATCTAGTCGTAAGAAGCAACGCATAACGAACAAAAAATTACGAAACTAACGAAGCTGGGAAAGTACTTTATGCAAAAACATAATTGTGCATAGCCAAACGAAGTTTCGAATAACGAAAAGCAACCTCATATGTACATGTTCAGAATACAGTATGTTTAGAATACGTATTTATATTTAAAATACGCCTTTAAACCGTCAAGTCCATCGTCAAGTCAAGGTTTTCTTTACGGGTGGGGACATAAAAGTCGTCCGCTAAACGCCGGGGTCCATAAGGCCGGAGTTTATAAGGTCGGAGTCCAGAATGTCGGATTCAAATGACAAAAATGTCGGAAAGCATATTTTATTTTCATGCAAATTCATAAGCCCCATAAGCATAATTTGCACCCTGCATAATTGCATCTGGTTCTCAAGTTCTGAAGTTGTTGAACCTCACAAAACTTCAGTTTATTTTGAGATTCTGAGTAAAGCAGTTCGGCTAAGCCCAACAATATTATTTAATTTAAAAATGGCAAGTGAATCTCAAGTAGTGGCATTTAAAAAAAACCCAAAAGGGGAAAAAGTTACTGGTTTTTTAAGACCATTCTTATATCCACAATAAAACTGAAGCAAGTGGTGTGCAATTCACAAAAGAAAGAGTTGTTAGATTTTTTAAAGGGCATGGCTATAAATACCCATAATTTTGTTACTAGGAAGCGAATAAGACAAAAAGATTCTACAGTCTCAGGGACTAAAAATAACGACGATGACACTGAACAGCATTCACTGTAGTATTAGTTAGTTTAAATATTATATAACCCAAAACAGAAGACTTTATATTTGTATAGATTATTAACAAAACGGAAAAAGCTTAGCTGATACCTGTGTTATATGTAACGTATCCTAATATAGATTAAAATTATGAAACGATAAAATGAAAGTATGATATTGACTGAGTTTTTTGTGATAATATGTATTAAAAACTTGTTGACATTCGTTTTTTTTGCATTTTTTAACAAATTATAACAAACAAAAAAATCAAATAAAATCCGACCTTTTGTACATTTTTTTGTTTTTCACCCCGACCTTTTTTTCCGGGACGTTTAGCGGCCGGTCTTTTGGGTCCCGACATTTTGAACCGGGATCATTTTACCTAGACTCAGTAGTAGGAGACCTTAACAAAAGGTCAACGAACAAAGACAAGTATATAATCATGTTTTTTTGAGGATTTACAAGCTGAAAAAATGATTGACTTTGCTATTACAAGTTGCTTACTTTCCGACGGTACATAAAAAAGTAAATTTTATTTGAACTAATAATACAATTCATCTAGGAAAACAATTATGACAAAGTTGCATTCATGGCCGTATTAAAAATTATTAGTAGTAAGGAGATTACGCATTGAACTTTCTATTACTTCATTATTTTGTGTTTCGAGGAACACTGTTGCGAGTATCATACAGAAAACTGGTTCACGTGTACGTGTTAATGAAGATCATGATTCCGACAGTAACCTAAACCACCACCTTCAGTGTCCTTTGCCCTTTCCACCTTCAGTGGAAAACACTTCAATAACTTCCCAATGAAATTAAGTTTCTATGATTGTCCATGCAAACATTTGTCACACATTCACAAAGTATCTTTCCTAACACAGTTTTAAATACACAAAGTAATGGAAGAGCTTACTTTAATCAACATAAATTATCCTTTAAATTATAACTTTAAAAGTATTGCGAACGCTAGAAATGATTTTCCCGAAAAGGAAGTAATAATCAATTACTTAACTAAAAATAAAGTTTGTTGTACATACAGTCAAGCGAATTAAAAATTGTTGCAAAAGAAATGGAACGATAAGCTTGTTTTCCTATTACATAAAAATGATAAGTTGATCCTAATCAGATCTTTTTATTTATGCTCCACCTTGAACCCGTATGAATAACTTTAGTTTTGATCCACCCACTTGTTCTCCAGCTGGATGAAGTGGAGTTCTTCCGGAGTGTAATCGTTCTTTATTTTAAGGACAGTCCTGATCTCTTCCGTGCTTTTGCCGCCAACAATCATGCTGGCAATCTTAGTCGCAATTAATTTTTCCAGATCTTGAACACCCAGATCGCGAGCAGCCTAAAAATTTAGTGTTTAAGAATGCATAGAATTTACATTTGATGGAAAACCAGAAAATAAAGTTACAAAATAAAACTCAAAAATCCTTTCTAGCTCACCACCAACGTCTCAAAGAGATCGCCAACATTTGCCAAATGCTTATTTAGATAGATCTGATTCTCTTCACTGATGTTTTTATCGTCATCAGAATTTTCTCGTCCATCGTCTTCGTTAGGGTTTGGAGGATCATCCTGCACAGAATAATTATTTAATTAACAAACCACATCTAAATTTTAAATTAATTCATAATCTGACTGAGACGTTCGTCCTTTGCTTTTATATATGTACCTTGTTGATCCTCACCCATTCGATGACCTTTTCTAAAATTCCAGAATAACATTTAGGAGCTGGAATGACTTCTCCTAGCCCTTCCTCCACACCGTTTTCGAGCATCAACTCCCTGACCTTTGGAATCAACTCAGCTATATGAGTCTCCACTTGGAATGTAATTTCATTCGAACTGCGTAGCTGGACATGTGGAACATTATCATCACAAAGTTTCACGATCTGTTGAAAAAGTCGATTGAATTATTGAATATTTTCTTTGAATTAACAGGATAGGACGCTCAAAAATATGTAAGTAATATTTGGTACCCTACCTTTGGTTCCCAAGCATTTGCAAAAAACATTGCTCTCATCCCCTCCTCATCCTTTCCTTTCAGCATGTTTGCGACCTTCTGACACGCCACGTCCATTAGAGGTTTTATATCCAGGAAGTTGGCAGCCTAATTGATATAAAAAATTGCAGAACCTCAAAAAATCACAAAACCACCTTATACATAATTTTACTGTTGTTAAGAGATATAATAGCAGCAGTACCGAGATCAATTCAAAAATGGTAATCTGGTCAAAGCCATCCAAGAATGCAGCATCCCACTCACCGATGTCAACCTTGCCATCGGTACCATTCTCCCAATTAAGGGATTCATCATTCTGTAACATGAAAATGAGAGCGTGTATGTGCAATATGAAAATAGCTGTAGTATTATTAGTTAATTGAATAATATCGTTCAATTTAAAAATTAATGCTCAAACCTTATGATACTCCATCCACTTTATCACATTTTCCAAAATGTCCCCATCCAAATTGGTTATGGGAACCAATTCCTCGTTTCCTTCCTCCGTTACTTCCACCCCCAAGTCTGACAGCATGTTCTTGAGGATTACACTGCGGTTTGCCAATTCAACTTCTACCACGAATTCTTTCAAATCCCCACTTTGCAGTCTAATCTTTGCCATCTTTTCGTCCTGGATGATTTCACTTCGCTGCTGATTAATGACAATGGCAGGCAAAATTGTTTAAATATTACAATTTACTCCATTACTCGCATACTAGTGACAGTTTCATTTGAAACTTATTTTGTAACAAATAAAAATGATACGTGACCACAAAACTTACCGGTAATATTTTTTGTTAGACAAAAGGAATTAACTTCACTATTACTAATTTCCAAATAGAAAATGAGTTCAACTAAAGAGCCTCTATAATAATCTTTATTTTTCAAATCGGAAGTAACGCAAAAGCACTAAACTGATCCTGTAAGACAAGACGAGTAGCATGTAAGCATAACTATGAGTACGTTTGTTGTTTTTGATGCAAATACATTGCTGGTATGAAGAGAAAAATGTGTACGAACATTCCTCTAGAGCTACAAGTTATTGTTACCAGTGCTCGTGTACTGAGTGTAGAAGCTTGAAAGCACCACGAGAAAAGAAGGCAAAAGTATACTGGAATAGAAAGTGACTCAGCCAGGAGAAGGTCTTTTTCATATCCATACTCTTCTGATTTATACGTGTTTTGTTCACGATTCTGGTTTACTGTGGGTTGTTTTGTGATTTACTTATATTCACAAATTTATGCTGTGCGGAGATGATGATGATGATGATGATGGTTTAGGATGCTATTTTTGGTAGGAAGTGGAGCAAAGTCTTTCAGGTTGATTGTTGCTTACTGTGCACAGTTTAGCTGCATCATTCATTACTTTGCTTACTGGAGGTAGAAATATGTTGATGCTGGGGCTTTTTGTTGATGTCAGTGCAGTGTCAACACTCTACACACACTACACTTAAAGGACAAAGTTAAGGCACTCAGCATTTCCATCAACATGACTATCTGCAGTTCCTCCTCATGCGACTCTCTAGAATATATATTGTCTCGTTATGGATTATGCCCCATACTCATGCTGAAAATAAGATTTTCTACTGCTTGCTCAACAGCTATGCAGTCCATGTCCATGTAATACAATATAGCATAGCTTCACGAGCCAAAATGTGATATACAATTTTCTAACTAAAACGTGAAACGTTCGATGTGTTCATGATACATAATTTTTGTAAACTTTTTTTATTTATTTTTCCTCATAAACCATTTAAAGATGGATAAACGGCAACAATTCAAATCAATTAAACATTAAAAAAATTATACACGTTCTTAAATTCATATAAACGTCAATTTCACATCATATAATATATATTTAAACCTATGAATATCTATTAGCATTAAAATACATTCTCAACTCCACCTTAAACCAATTCTACATTGATAACATAGTCAATTTATAAGTCCTATGAATATTACACGAATTCGTCTTCAGTCTCATAATTTGTACAGTGATTGGTTTGCAAAGCAGTAGCTCTACATTTTCTCCGGTTTGATATCCTTAACCATATTATTTTCATTGAAACCCACCACAGAAAGAACATTCTGAAGGAGCTTACACTTCTCCTCCAGCTCAATTCTCTTTGCCTTCTCTCCTTTAAGCTCCACATTTTCCGCTTCTAACTTTGCCACCTTATCAGTCAACTCTTTGATTAGATTAACTCGACCTTCATCAATTTGACGCTTCTTTTCACGGCTCCTACGACTTGCGGTGGTGTTCTTCAAACGCATTGTATGATACTTAGCATCCCGTTGTTTCTCTGGAATAACCTTTGTACTTATAAGAGAAACGTTCGTAATTGCTTAAAAAATCAATTAATTTCACAGTAAATTGTTAAAAATAAAAACTGAGAGTCATTGAAGAATATCAATGTACCTTTCTGGATCGTGACTTCATTGGAGGCCGAATTTTCAAAAGATCTTTAGGTGATATTCCATCATTGGCATCTGTCCTCTCAATCGCCTTGGGGTCTACCATCACAAAATCTGGAATAGTAAGCTCGCCTCCCTTGTTAGTGATTGAACTTTGATCATTTTGAGAAACCAAACTGTCAGCTAGCGATGGAGTTACAACGTCCCACTCAACCTGCTGTTAAGTAGTCATGCGCAAACGAACAAAAGACCAAATTAAATTAATTTATTTCAGTTTCATCGAGAAAAAAAGTTGAATTAAATTTAAACCTTTTGAGTCTTGAGTGGAGATGATGGATTGAAGACATCCATTTTCTTTGAATATCCAAATATTCCTTAGAATGTAGAGATGTGGATCTGCGATTATTATATCTTGTGAAGAAGCAGTACTTCGGGCTCCAATCCAATTTTTAGTGCACGACGTTGTTCCAGAAGCAGTTCTTGGCGAATTTAATGTGTAATGTAATGATCGGAATAAATTTAATGCTTGTGACTTAATACAAATTATGAAAATCAGCAGGGCAAGTCAGCCAAAAAACACGTTAAAGTTGCGTACGTCAAATGTAGAATTAATACAAGAATTAAAAATATTTCGCACTAAACTTCCAACACGGGTATACAGGTGGAACCCTATATACATTTCATAGTATTCTCTCAAACTTCAGCTCTTACGAAATCGCAACGTTTATTTCACAGGAGGGCATTCTGAAGGTCTTAAGTTAATATTTGGAGAAGTGGGGTAAAGTGAAATGCATAACTACTTGATGTAATTACGGATGGAAGCATTTTGTAATCTTTTCAGAAAATATTAGGATATAACCTAAAGCTGTATTTTCTTTGTTTTTCCAATGATTTATGTTTAAGTTGCAACGTTTTAGGAATACATTTTTTTATTTCTGCGTTTATTCATCAGTCTGCATTAACTGTAAATTTTATTGTAAAAAATGACATAATTATAATGATGCTGCCAACTAAGATGGTCAGTTTTTAACAATGAACATCTGTTTAAAATTGACGACAGGGCAAGCAGCTGGCATCAAACCACGGCTCTAAATTCATAGAGACGAGTTCGGGGATCCAGCACATTTTTTGATGAGATGCTTTTTGGGGTTTTGAAGCAAATTCAGTTACGGGAGGCGGCTTCCATTCCACAAGCACTACCTTTAGCGCACAACAAGTAGCATTTGCATGTTCAAGACATTACTCATCGTGGGTCAACTATATTTACCCGAGAATTATAACAATAATGCTAAGAGTTGTGAGAACCTTCATGTTCTGTAATGTATGGAAGATTTCATTATCCAATAAAAAATATCAACAATTTACTTGTTGAAAGGAGATGACATGCTCATGTTTGACGTTATTGAGATGCATAATGATAATACTCTGGCTCTGGCATGCTTGTTTATACACAATATGATAAGCAACATGAAAGGATAAGATAAGGATGAGGTCATGAATCATGAATAGACTCAATGGCCCGCTAAAATGTCCAAATCTCCTTTCTTATAATAAATAAAAACACGTTAAATGTAACCTTGCATAATTTCTGCCGTACATTAGATTAGTTTAAGCACAGCTACAATTTAAGTTTTTAAGCACTAATTATGGATGATAGCCAGAAAGAAATAATAGTTAATAATTTGGATAAACTTGTTAATACCACCATTTGTAAACCTCTGTTACTAGCTTCATTGCGGGCGTCTGGGATTCTTAGTGAAGATGATGTTGACGTCCTGGTAAGTTACACTTCATAATATTGTGCAATATTATACAGTCATTTAGCCAGTTAACAAATAAGTATTTTTCTTACAGAAAGGACTTGATAGTAACCGGAGTAAACAGGTGATGGAACTTTACTCGATCATACAGAAGCGAAAAAATGCTTTTCAATCACTTCTTCAAGGACTCAAGGTAACGAAGCAGTCTGGGGCTCTGGCAATACTCACGCCGGCGCAAGACACACATGTCGCCATTGATACGGACACTTCGCTTCGCAAACGCGTGGCCATCGAAACTTCCAAGAAACATTACGTTGGAATCAATGTATCAGATACTCGTGGGAATTCTGGGTTCGAAGGAGGCACAATTTCAATTAAAAACACACTAGTTTTTATTTTCTCAATTTGCGTGGTTGTTATTATCCTCAAGGAAACACCCATTGTCAATATTGTCAGTAGTTTTGTAGATGATTGGAGGATGCCCAACAAGAACGAGCTTAATCCACATTGGGTAAGAATCTACTCCAACTTGGATGCACACAAAATGTACACGCTTTGGTGTGATCATCAAGGATACGCCACATTACATGCGGCAGTTGCAGTAAAAAACATAGACTTAGAAATCATCAATGAGCTTATTGAGGATGGCGCTGATGTAAATGCTGAGACCAACAATGAGAATTGCAAAGATTCAGACAAACGCACTCCTCTTCACGAAGCGCTTTTCAATCATGGTGACAATCAACTGGAATTGATTCAATTGCTTATTAACCACAAGGCAGATGTTAATGCGAGGGATTCCAAACATTACACACCACTTCACTATGCAGTAATGCAGAAACCACTTCCACCAAACGTGATTGAAATAATCAAACTTTTGATTGAGAGTGGTGCTGATCCAGATGTGGTGGATTCAGTTGGTTGCACGTTCCTCCACATTGCTCCTCAATTCCTCACTCCAAAGTTATATGCTCAACTAATCAAAGTACTTGATTCTACAAGTATAAAGTCTTTCGAAATTCCCGATTATAATGATTGGACACATATACATTGGGCAGTTTCTGATTTGGAACCGCTCAAAAGCACGCTGGAGATATTCAAGGACCTTGATTTCAATGGATTAGATAAGGATGGGAATTCGGTGTTATTTTATGCAATAAAAGTAGGCAGACCACCTTCCATTTTAAAAACTCTCATTAGTTCTGGAGCTGATTGGACAATATTAAATAAGAACCAGCACAATCCACTCCACGCGGCTGTTGAATACTCCAACTTGGACGCACTGAAAATGTTCATTTCACTTGGCTGTGATGTCAATGCTTTTAATCTTCAAGGGCGCACTCCTCTTCATCAGGTCTTTTTCAATCACGACGACAAACAACTGGAACTGATTCGATTGCTTATTGACCACAAGGCGGATATCAATGCGATGGATTCTATAGATCGCACACCACTTTACTATGCAGTCGCACAGAAAACTCCTCCACTGAACGTGATGCAAATAATCAAACTATTGATTGAGAGTGGTGCTGATCCAGATGCGGTGGATTCAGTTGGTTGCACGTTCCTCCACATTGCTCCTCAATTCCGCACTCCAGAGTTATATGCTCAAATAATCGAGTACTTTGATTCCACAAATAAGGAAAACTCTTTGAAAATGGCTGATAATCTTAATTGGACACATCTACATTGCGCAGTTCTGTTTTTGGAACCACTCAAAAGCACGCTGGAGATATTCAATAAACATGGCCTTGATTTCAATGGAGTAACTACCAATGGGGATTCGGTGTTATTTATCGCAATATTAGGAGGCAGATCAGCAACATTTCTAAACACACTCATTAGTTTTGGAGCTGATTGGACGATATTAAATAAGAACCAGGACAATCCACTCCATTTAGCTGCTTATTACTCCAACTTGGAAGCACTGAAAATGTTCATTTCGCTTGGATGTGATGTCAACGCTAAAAACATACTCGGTCACACTCCCCTGCACAATGCGTTTTTAGGGAAAAAGTGGGGTGAAGAAATTATGACAGATCATGATGTAGTCAATGAGCTCTTGGAAAATGGTGCTGATATTAATGCTAAAGACAACCAAGGTAACCTATATTTTGACCTAGCTAAAGAACGGGCTAAAATTGGATTCGTAGAGGAACGCACACTCCATCTACTCAACTCCTTTGTGTCAAAAAAATAAACTTTTTAACAAAAGACTTAAAAATAACATTAGCTTTAGTAACATTTCAAAATAAAGATTTGCTGAAAGAAACGGTTATTGTATATAAAATAAAAATAGTTTATTGAATAAAGTGATCAAATTATTACATACAATTTGCATGATTATCCTCAATGACCTCGATAACCTTACACTTGACTCTGTAAAAGTGTAAAGCACATTGTACTTGTTCCGAGGTTTCCTCACTTATCCGCCACGTTAGCAATGAACATTTGGGATTCCGAAAGCGTCTTTGTTTCCTCATTACTACTATATAGGAAATGTACGTTGTTCAGTGACCCGTTGTCCAAATAAAATGTGAATGTCGGTCCGCCGCCCACCCTGCATTTGCTTGTGCTTACTCTTGAAAGCCTCTTCAGTGTTCCGCTTAAGTTTGTTCTAAACGGTGAAAGTAAGTACTGTTTCTGCAGAAACATGCAACATATCATATTCGACAACGTTGCCTTTAAATGATTAGCCGTAAGATTTACATACTTCATGAAATAATTTATTGTTCAGCAGCAGTCATCTTTATTTTTTTAGTTTTCATACTCGTTTGTTCAATAATACATTGTTATATAAAGTTCTGTAAATTACAACGTATGCATTCAGTTTTATTAAATTAGTTATAAAAGTACCGTCATTCAATTACAACTCGCATTCAAGCTAAGTATGTCATTGAGATGAGATGATGAGATTAGATGAAAGCTTCACTAAACTTTTTTTTGCACATGCCAAAAACGATTGTCCTTCAGTTCAAAAGGGTAATTGTGAATCCACCCCATTGTAAATTTGTCAGAGGAATCCCAAAAACTCTGCTCCATTGTTGTTTCAATGTATAACATTGACTCCATGATGATAATACCCGATACCACCATAACCGTGATGTCGAATTGATTGTAAATATGCTGTAGGGTAGTTATAGTACAAAAGCGGGTAGTGATAGTGGTATTTAACTAAAGAGATTGATAATTTCATGATATTAGAAAAGGGTTTTCATTCAATTTGTTTATGATTTTAAAATGATAAATCATCGTGAAATATTCTTGTCATACCAAGAGTTGGAGAAACGATAGGTAAGTAATAACCTAATCCAAAGGAGTTTGAAGTTTTTAAATCTCCTTTTGATTTTGTAGTAGAATCAGGAGGAATGACAACTTTTACTTCTGACGCAGAAGTTATTTGATCACCCACAGTAGTGGAATTAGTGACATTTAAGGGTGTTCCACTGGCTAAAATGGATAAGACCAGAATCAAAATCTACAAAAAAAACGAAAATGCAACTAGCTTAATCCTCTATTATTCAGATTTAATTTTAGAATATCTTCTTAACAAATAATATTGTAAACCTCTTACACAAAGTTTGAAACTAGCCATTTTGACAGATAAAAATTCAAATGGCTCACTGTTGCTTGGAAAATGTGAGTTTTTAACACTTTTATGAATGTGTATGAACATTTGTAATCATATTACACAACTGTCAACGCAGCCTTAATCAATGTTCCTTTTTATACCAGAGAAGAGACTGTTGATTAGTTTTCGAGACGGCAGTTCACAATTTGATGTCATGCATCATGCGATCATGAGCAGCTCAATACTGACTGATGTGACTGTGAGTAAGAGGTAAACGTGTAAATAAATTGAGGTAGCTGTTCATTTTCGTGAGAACTGAGAAAAACTTCCAAATAATTTCAAATCGCATTAACTTATACTTATACGCATACTTAAAACAAACAAAAATGGTATCAAATTAAAATTTGTAAGTGGCGACGAGCATGCGTGTTGGTTTTCAAAGATCGTTAAATGGTCTGTATTTAATACGAACATGCAAATGCGTTACAATTAGTGTAAGTAAATGGTTGACTGCAAAAAGTTGAAGGGCGATGATGGTATTTAGCATTTACATTTACTAATAAATTAATTGCACGCCATTTAAATTTTCTCATTGGACAGTTGCTCTATAAAATCCTATGTATACTCGCATTTATCATCCACACTAAACGAATGTTAAGCTTGTCATTTATCATTAGCAGAATGAGCGTTATCTGCAACATGCTCTGAAATCATACATTAATTAGATAGCTGTGGATATATGTATGAATCCTGAAATGACATTGTTTTGTAGTTTGTTGTATATGCATACCATTGTTTTTAACAACACGTGGTAGTGTTAGCATTTTTAAGAAAAAGTATCCATACTATACGATAGATTTGCGTGCTTTTGAAAATATAAAATCTGCATGTTACTACAACATGTTATATACATACATGATTAAAAGGAACAAAATGATTGTTTAGGACAATGACTAGTTTTATTTCATTTGATTTTGAATTTCATTAGCTTAATTTTCCATTTGTTTCATTGATAGCGTGTTTATACAATCAGTAAAGCCATATATAAATGAGAGTTTCAACAGTAGTACATATGATTGTTATGTTATGAGATATTTAACTGATTCACATCCAGTTCAGAAAAGTAAATGTATACGAAATGGTTGAAATTTCCCTAATTAGTAATTAAAAATATTTTAAAGCTCATCCTTCTCCTTTATTGTGACTTGATACTCTCTTAATGGAAAAGAATTCCAAAAGTCTACTCGATCACTTAATTCCTTAGAAATTGGCTTCATCTTTGGCGTATCAGTGATATGATAGTATCTGATTTGTCCATCAGAATTAAGTGGTTCCCATACATCACTTGGGTTGTCCTTGTCAAATGGTGGAATTTTTCTGAATTAATTTCACATGTAAAATATGATTTTTAGGATAGCAAATATGATGTAACATTTTTGACAGTGCAATTTTAGAATGCTCTGTTGAGTGCAATATTAAAAATTTAAAAACAAATGTGAACTTACCCAGATGCAACAAAGTCGGTTATCATTTTAAGATATTTCTGTTGAAAGGGTTGATCTTGTGCATCAGGTTCAATGAAGGGAAACAGAAAAGTTGTGAGTAGGTACTGAATATCATCCATGTGATTTGCAACGAAGCCATCCCTAGAATGTCCTCTTAAAGTTACAATGCTGTGAGCTCCCTCATAACCAAAATTAAATAGATGTACTGGATGCGTATAAACTTTTCCGAATTTTGCATGAAGTCTTGCAGCTTCAATTATTCCATGAATGAATGTCTTATCGGAATACGCCTGCAGGAATGAAAATTATAACACAAATGTATTTATCTTGCGGGATTTAGTTCAAACTTTTCAATAATGGAGACTTACATTACTGAGATTTTTGGGATTGTTAGCATTGATTGGTTGATTATCAAAATAAAATTCTCGAACTTTTTTGGAAATTTTGGATTGAAGCTCTGGTGGCTCATTTACATACTCTAAAGTAATTGGGAACACTTCTTCCCATTTCGAATTGAGCCGATCCAGCAACGGCTGTGACTTTACTACTCCTAATGTGTGTTCGTATCCTTCGTCAGTGTCAAATCTACACGTATGAGTGAAAAATTAATATCCAGTTTTTTATAAAGCTGTTTAACTTTGGTATAAAATATTTTTCATTACCCAATAAGCCACGGAACCTAAATTTAATTTAAAAAATATTTAGGGATTAGCTTAAATTTTTGTTTTCTATAAAGTAAAATCAAATATTAGCGAACCTCGTTGACTACCCCTTTCTTTATAATATTTCTTGGCGTGTCTGAAAGAAACCTTGTCCCTAAATCTGGATTTCCATCTTCAATCGACGGTCCAAAAGCCGCAATTGGATCACTGTAAAAATCCTAGAAATTCAAGTAAATATTATGCCCTCTGCAAGCAACGATATGGTTGCTGATTAAATTATTGCAAATAAATGGTTACCAAAAATAAACTATGCGTGTATGCAATTTCATGAGCATCTTTTGTCCTCAAACATTCCACGAGTTCCTTTGAAGGTTCGGTTGGACAGTTGTGGAGCTCTGCTAACTTTTTCCCGTTTGGAATTGGAGTTGGTTGGAATGCCCACGGATTTAATGCAGAACCACTAGCTGACAAAGCCGTATGGAAGAGTCCTAATCATACAGGGATAACAATTAAATGCGTTTAAATAATGGCCTTGAATTCGCAGCTTAAACTAACTTTAAATGAAATTATGCTCACCCTTCGACATTGGCGATAAGATATGATAGTGGACACTAGCTGATCCAGCAGAAGTCCCAAATATCATTACTCTATCTTTATCTCCACCAAATCTGCCAATGTTTTCTTGGACAAATTTTAAAGCCTGGACCTGATCCTTCATCCCCATGTTTCCGAAACTTTGTTCATCCCCCGTGTTGAGGAATCCCCTGAAATTTTTTTCATTATCTTTCAAATATTCATATTATTTTAAATGCATGTATATTAAAGAATTGATTTGAGTTTTACAGCGATCCAAGGCGATAATTAAAAACAACCAGCACTACATTTTTATGCTCCATGAGATAGTCCCCTCTAAACTGAGCACCCCGACCAAACATAAAGCCACCAGAATGGATATAAACCATGACAGGTAGCTTATCATCATCACCATTTTGGGATGAAGGTAAATTAGGTGTGAAAATTTGCAGGTACAAACAATCCTCTTCCCCCTCAGTAGAATTCCAAAAGACATTATACTGCACACAGTACTCTGGAAATTTCACTGTGGCAAGTGTTTCAGTCCATGGCTCAGGCTCTTCAGGGACCTTAACGAAGAATATGAAAGCATTAATTTTATTAAATCATCAGGCTTCCCTTAGCTTTTATTACCTTAAACCTTAAAGGACCTAATGGGGGTTTCGCATATGGCACACTTCGAAATTCATAATGATCCTTATATTTCACTCCTTGTATTGGACCGTATTTTGTTTGAACAACTGGACTCGGAGGCAATTCCTCTTCTTTACCAGATGTGGATGTGACCAAGATAACCCATAAGATAAAAGGCAACCATAATAAAGTTCTCATCTTGTAAAGAGCTACACGTTTGCACACCAAGAAGGATACACGCAAACTACTTTCTAAATTATGTGTCGGAGATGCACAGCTCATCATGAATAGATGCAGTTGAAGCAGAATCTTTATCATTTATGTATACCTCACGAGTGGACGGCGTATGTTGATGTACTTCAATTCATGCTGACCAACATATGAATGGATTGGATGATTAAAAATATTCTTCATTCAAGCATTTCAGTAGATATGTACATGCAAGTTGAATACTGTTTATGCTACTCACAGATTAAATTTGTTATGCGCCTTTCATGAAGCATCACCAGTTGTAGTACTGGGCAATCTTTCAATTCCAATAAAATATACATCATTATGGTTTAGAATTTTAATTTACCTTTTATTTTCAACCGTCATTCAAACCGTGTTCATATTTCCAGAGTGTCTACAGAAGATTTTTTCATATTGCTTAGGATAAAACATTGCATACCTCATGTTTCTGTTTTTAAACCATCCACAAACATAGATGTAAATCGTTAATATAGTAAGGTGAGATTGAAAGAAAATATACAAGCTCCCAAGATAACAGGTTTTGATATGTATAATTCGTATAATGATTTGATTACCAACACACCACAAAGACAGCTTTCCAGTGAGGCGCATGTTCATTTGCTTACAACTAATGATTATTACAGCATGCATACAGAATCAGCTAATGGTGTATGGCGTCATAAGAACTATCAACATAACATGTCATTCGTCTTATACGCTGTATCATCAGAATATCAGATCATTGACACACATTCTATTGTGAACGTTCAACGTTGGCTTGCTTGGCTCCAATCTTATGCCATTTATGTCAAATTTTGCTAACATAACATAAGTTGTTGCGAAGACGAACAGTAAATATAAATACTCACCAACACAACATAGAATGTGTAGTAGAGCATTGACGTTGCCTTCCCTCTCAAATGATACGTAAATTTGTATTGAGAAATACTTACAAAAAAATTAGTATTTCGTGCATCTTAAAGGCTTCCTTTGTTTTCTTACTAAATTTTGAATAATACTTATTGCGTAATGAATGAATTCATTTGATCTTTCATTAACAGTTCATCAACAATCAATCAACACGCACGCACGAGGCAAACAATGAGCAATGTTGATGCTGAGACGGCTGTTAATTGGAAACGATTTGGTTTGGGTTCCAAAGAAAAAGAAATTGATTAGAATGACTACCCAACTATAAACTATTTAAATAGTAGCGAGGGTTGTGGTTGGGGATACCACGTAATTCAATGAAGGCTGGAACTGCTCAAGCGTTTGATTTCGGGGTTTCGGTTACCCGGAAGGTGGTGAGAACAAAAAGCAGGACATAAGATTGTTGACCACGGAAATCTGGCTGTGTTGTATTTATCATTTCATGGGATGTCATGATAGATGTCAATATTAAGGCGAAGAACGTGGATTGCTCTGTAAAATTAACATAAGAACTTAAATTATAACTCAATTAAATATTTTGTCTAGCTAATTTGAGATACTTTGTTTTGTCTGTGTTGCTAAGCATAGTTTGCGTGCATTTCCTTTGTCCTTTCCTTTCGCATCATTACATGATTTCTCGGCAAGTTTTTGAACAACTTAGCGAGCAAAAGTCTTTTCTCTGCACGTGCAGTTTCAAGGTCGCTATGATACGACCATGAGTGCGTGTGGATGTGGAGTCTGCAAATTGTAAACAACAGAATTGGCTTTTCATTTTCACAATAGCACTCAATATGTACTTCATATTTTCTATTTTCAAACTGTTTTAGCAAGCATATTTAAATATTCTTATCCATCCCAGTTTCTTGATTGTGCTAGCGTATAAACAATTAACTGCTCAAGCAAAAAAGCTTCATAGAAGAACGATTGAATTGTCAACATGGTAAGTTGTAAAAAGTTAAATGTAACCAAGGTTGAATATTTTGATTATCTTTTTTCCGTACCTCTGACTGAGTTTCTGTCATCTGTTGTCCTTCACAGGTGAATCCAGGCTACTCGACCCGCCACGTGTCACCAGTCAATCCGGAGGTATACGGTTATCTGGCGCTAGCATTCCTGCTCTTTGGCATCTTCTTTGCTGGGTGGTTGTTTGTGAATGAGGTCACGAGTGACACGAAGAAACGCAAGAATATCAAGGAACTACTCATTAGTGTGTTTGCATCGACCTTCATGGGGTTTGGGGGACTTTTCCTGTTCCTCGCAGTTGGAATATACGTCTGATTGATCAGTTCAACTCCATCATGTATTTTACCATTATATTATATTACCTTCTACTTACTAACATTATTGCGATTCATGATTGCCGAGGGATGGAGAATGTGATGATTAAATAGTTTTGTTCTCGTTGTTGATTACTACCCAGTTTTTCAATGTTTTATTATTCATTTAATTAATATATATTAAGTTAAGTTTAAAGCATGATATTTTCATTTTAATACAAATTCTCAATCCTCATATATTTTAATTGTGTATTAACAGTTACTATAATCAAATTCTATGATACATTCGTACTTAGGTTGAAAAAGCTTCTAGCAGTTTGATAGTTATGTCCTCCACTTTTCCGATTGTAGCCCTTTCATTTGCTAGATCAATTGGTAGCTTTCCTTGGTTGTCTCTAGCATCAACATCAGCACCTTGTTCCAAGAGTTCATCAACCACCTCATGATCAGTCACAATTTCTACTCCATACCGTTTCCCTAAGAACGCATTGTGTAAAGGAGTGTGGCCATCTATGTTTTTTGTGTTGACATCAAAGCCAAACGAAATGAACATTTTCAGTGCTTCCAAGTTGGAGTAATAAGCAGCTAAATGGAGTGGATTGTCCTGGTTCTTATTTAATATCGTCCAATCAGCTCCAAAACTAATGAGTGTGTTTAGAAATGTTGCTGATCTGCCTCCTAATATTGCGATAAATAACACCGAATCCCCATTTGTAGTTACTCCATTGAAATCAAGGCCATGTTTATTGAATATCTCCAGCGTGCTTTTGAGCGGTTCCAAAAACAGAACTGCGCAATGTAGATGCGTCCAATTAAGATTATCAGCCATTTTCCAAGAGTTTTCCCTGTTTGTGGAATCAAAGTACTCGATTATTTGAGCATATAACTCTGCAGTGCGGAATTGAGGAGCAATGTGGAGGAACGTGCAACCAACTGAATCCACCGCATCTGGATCAGCACCACTCTCAATCAAAAGTTTGATTATTTCAATCACGTTCGGTGGAGAAGTTTTCTTTATCACTGCATAATGGAGTGGTGTGCAATCTCTATAGTCCCTGGCATTAACATCCGCCTTGTGGTCAATAAGCAATCGAATCAATTCCACTTGCTTATCGCTATGATTTGTAAGTGCTTGATGAAGAGGAGTACGGTTGTCTGGATCTTTGCAATTCTCGTTGTTGTTCTGAGCATTTACATCGGCGCCATGCTTGATAAGCTCGTTGATCACTTCTACATTTATGTTTTTTGCTAAAACTGCCGCGTGTAATGGAGTCCGTCCATAAAGATTTGAAGCATTGACATCACACCCGAGGGAAAGGAAAAATTTCAACGCGTCCAAATGAGAGTATCTAACAGCCCAATGAAGTGGATTTTCATGTTTCTTGTTGGTTATTGTCCAGTCAGTTCCAAAACTATTGAGAGTATTTAAAAAGGAAGCTGATCTGCCACTTTCGATTGCATGAAATAATACAGAATACCCGTTCTTATCTACCCCATTGAAATCAAGGCCCTGTTTCTTGAATATCTCCAGCGTGCTCTTGAGTGTTTCCAAGTGCTGGACGGCGTGATGTAAATGTGTGAAATTATGATTATCAACTATTTGCAAAGATTTTATCCTATCTGTTGAATCAAAGTATTCGATTAGGTCATTATATAACTCTTGAGTTAGAAATTCAGGAGCACAATGGAGGAACGTGCAACCAACTGAATCTACCGCATCTGTATCAGCGCCATTCGCAATCAAAATTTTAATTATTTCCATCACATTCACATTCGGTGGTGGAGATTTGTGCATCACTGCTAAATGGAGAGGTGAGTATTCTCTAGAATCCTTGGCATTAACATTCCCCTTGTGTTTAATCAGCAAACAAATTAATTCCAGTTGTTTATCGCCAGGATTTAGAATTGCTAGATGAAGAGGAGTGTGACTTTCTTCATTTCTAGAGTGAACAAGTCCTGGATTAATGCCAAGTATCAAATCCAGTACCCTTAATTTATCATCATGAATAGTTATAGAGTATATGAAAGTATCTATACAATCATGAATGATGCTTGCAAAGAAGGGATCGAAGAGCAGGTTTGAGAGCCCTTGCGCTTTCACAAAGTGCTCAACAGCGTCATATTCCAGATTTACCACGGCAAATTGTAGCAAAGATTTCACTTCTTTCGAGTTCAGCGTTTCAGTCATTACGATATTCAACGCTTCAGTTTGATTTGTTTCTTCTAGGGCCGTCATGAATTCTTGCAGGTCAGGCCTCCCTCTTAATATTCGATATAACATTGATACCTGCGTTCTATCGTCAACCTCCATGTTCTAAAACACATCAAAAGATATTTATCAGGACATTGCCAAGCTCATTAAACCGTTTTATTTTAAGTATGAGTATGTCTAATAAAATAGAACGTACCATTTCTTCTACCTCAAACTTTGTAAGAGTTCCTGTATCCAGCAACTTATCAAGCAAGATCATGCTGCAATGTGTTTTCTCAATAATTTTATTCAAGTTCCTGTCAATTATTTCAATCTGTAACTTCTGCAGCCTGGACTTCACATTTTTTAAAGCTGAAAACT
The DNA here is from genome assembly GCA_964034955.1 of Orchesella flavescens. NCBI lineage: Eukaryota > Metazoa > Arthropoda > Collembola > Entomobryomorpha > Orchesellidae > Orchesella > Orchesella flavescens. The sequence continues at coordinate 15,485,555 of OZ035956.1, forward strand.
CTTCTGCGCCCCTTTCTTTGAGAAAATTGACAGTTTGGTCTTTAATTTCTTTATTTTGATGTTTTTTCAGTGCTAATGAAAGTGGAGTAATCTCATTTCGTGCAATGGCGTTTACATTAGCTCCATGCTCAACCAGAACCTGCACTATCTCTTGAATGAGTGGTTTTTGTTGACCAATCAGTGCGAAATGAAGCGGAGTAAAATTGTATGGGTTTGTTGAATTGACATTACTCCCACGGGAAATGAAGTACCTCACATAACTTAAATTACCATGTTCTGCGGCCAAATGGAGGGCAGTACTCAACTTATGATATTTTTTAACGTCATCGGCTGGACCAGCAACAATGAGCGTATTCAACAGACGTGCACTTCTGCCGCTAACCAGTGCCTGCATCAGTACAGTTTTACTCTCGACATCCAAGGCATTGAAATCGATGTTAGCAGAAGAGAACATCTCAACGGTGGTGTCCCTGATTTCAAGGTACCTGACCGCGGTGTGGAGAGGCGTGCTCATGTTGTCACTCTTTGCACTGAGGAGTTTTGAGTGCCCACGTGTATGTAGGTAGTTTACCAATTGATGATACTCCTCTGGTGTCATGTAATGAGGGCTTAACTGCATGATATTTTGAGAACTTGCATCAGCAGCAAACACATCTGCCCTCAAATTTACCAAGTGCATGAGTAAACCAATGTTGATGTTTGGAACTAGTAAAGGAGTTGCTTGTAAATATCTCTCATTAATCAAACTGGGCTGAATATTCAGGATACACTCTATCATTTGCTCCCTTTCCACAACCTGATGTTCACGATTAAGCGTGTCAATCACGCAGAAGTGTAGTATATTCTTCAAGATAGGTTCGCAGAGCAGTTGTTTGAAACCAAAGTTGTTGATTAGGTATTGGAAAATTCCTATATTTCCTCGCAATGCAGCGACGTGGAGCAGCGTTACTGTGTATACATAAACACAGTTTATTTTTTGTGCAGGATGGATTACAAAGTGGATTTTCTTTCTTCAAATTCATCTTTGCTTGATAGAAAAAAGGACAAGAAAGAACACTTCACTCTGCATTTGCTTTACCGATTCTTGTTAATCCCTTGTAATTCATCTGTGTTCGTTACTTGAAAGTAACTTGAATGGGAAATTAGTTCTTCTTAATTCTCAAGGATTGTGTGCTCACAGGTTTATATGTTTGTATGATTGCTATCATGAAAAAAAATTGACACATATTTCAATGCACATCTACACATCTCAATTTTGTTGTTTTATAAGCAGCATTATTTGGTTAGGGGACATTTATAGTGAGACGAGAATGAGAGAAAATATACACTAGGATAACAGGTTTTCATTTATATACTGATGATTATGAACACATCACAAAAACCAAGCAGTCAACTGTCCAAAAGATACGACACAAGATCTTGGCAATGTGGTCTCTAGTCTCGTACATTTTACATGCACATGTTTACTTTTGTTTATGTAGTTGGATGGAGATCTTTTGCTAACTCAAAGTAGAGGCAATGAACCGTCAGTATTCTCTTCTTTATTAAATCATGCACAGTTTGTATTGAATCAGTTTGCAAGAAAAAATACGAGAAATTTAGTACTCTGCACATTTTAAAAGCTTCTACTATTTTCGCAGTTAATGAAAAATTACGAAATTACTTCAATACAGTAACAGTTATTGTTCATTGTCAAACTATGAGTAACACTGGTATTGACCCGACCGTAGTTTTTAAAGAGTGGAATGGTTTTGGTTTCAAGCAAATCGACCGGAATGATTATCCAACTATATTTTCCCATTTGGAGCAAAATTTCCTCAAGGATGAGCCCCTCCATCAAATTTCTGGTGTTACAGAGGACCGTTTACAAGATTTCATTCAGAAAATAACAGACATTTTGGAACTGGGACACGGAAGTTATTTTGCATTTCCATTGGAAGAACCAACAAAAGTAACATTTTATTGCATACATGCTTTGTATTTAAGATAATATACATAATTTGTATTACGCCCCCGCAAAATTACATTCTACTAATAAATACTTCTTGCAGGTTGCAGCAGTGTTGATAATCTGGATACACAAGTGCGGAATAGACCTTCCATCTCGTGAGTTTCGGTCTCCACTTTCATTGCTAGTTCGAAACACTGTGCTTCAATTAAAACAAAAATACAATATTCATATAGAACGGAAAGTTGCTACGTATCCGGAAATATTTATCATCTCCAGTGACAAAGAATTTCGAGGCAAAGGATTGGCAACTGAGATGTACAAAAAAGCCATATTGAAACTGAAAGCGGAGGGTTATGAACTTGTATCCAGCACATTTACGAATCCGTTGTCTCGTAAAATTGGAGAAAAGCTTGGATTCAAAGAAGTAAGCAGATTTGATATCATCGAGTGCAAAGATTCAGACGGGAACTCGGTTTTTGGGGATGCTGGCAGTGGTCACTATCTAATTGAAACTGTTTTGGATTTTAAATGAATGGATTCGAAATAAGTTAAATCCTTCGCAAGCTTGCTTAGTTTCCCTGCCATAAATTATTCATCATTATGTTATTATAGCTTAATCGATATAAAGATTCCAGGGGTGTATATATAGGTGTTTAGTCTCTTGAGTTTGCAGGTATTTAAATAGTATGTAAATTTGTAAGGATTTATATAGCTATGGAAGTACTAAAGACTGAATAAAATGAAAAGGAGGCAATGATACGATTTATTTGTATGAATATGATTATGTCTTAACTTAACGCACAAGAAAGTGGCAATAAAGCAAACGATGATGATGTACATAAACCTTTCAGCTCCATTATTGCATTGAAATACAAGGTTTTGGAGCTCCTTCAAGATAAATGTCCAAAAAGTGGGGTTTTAGGAGGAATGAAACGAATTTTTCATAATGAAAATTTGTTAACCATCTTTAAGGTGGACTGGCAATATAATGATTGTGGATCCGCTACTTTTGATTCATCAAAACCTGCATGAACATGGCTATCCTTACTGCGCATCAAGCCAGATAACTTTTCATAGAAGAATGGATGACATTCACATTGAACTTGCATTGAAAGCCGCTTAACAAAGGGCCATTCCGTTTGTGCATTAAAGAAGGTGAGCTTCGGTCTCCACTTACACTGCTTGGTCGAGATGTTTTCCTTGAATTCAAAGGGAAATACAATATTCATAAAGAACGGAAAGTTGCTACGTATCCGGAAATATTTATCATCTCCAGTGACAAAGAATTTCGAGGTAAAGGATTGGCAACTGAGATGTACAAAAAAGCCATATTGAAACTGAAAGCGGAGGATTATGAACTTGTCTCCAGCACATTTTCGAACCCTTTATCTCGTAAAATTGGTGAAAAACTTGGATTCAAGGAAGTAAGCAGATTAGATTTCAAAGATTTCAAAGATAAAGATGGCAATTCTGTTTTTGGGGAGACTGGTCACTTTGTAGTTGAAACTGTTTTAGATTTGAAATGAATAAATATCATGTTATGAACGGATGTAAACATAATATGATGTTTATGAGTTATTCTGCCTAAAAAATAGTCCCATTCGGCTACAATCCACTAGTGAGAGCTTGACGTCGTCAATGATCAAAATTGTTTCTTTATGATTTTGTATGCAACTAGGTAAAGTAAACAGTCAGATTCGGCTACGGCTACTGCATTTGTGTTTGTTAGATATCCAATTGTTGAAACGTGGTTTCATGACTGCCGTATGTACTTGTATTTATGAATTGTAAACTCCACTATGCATTTAACATTGACCTACGTCTCATAAATTTTAGCAAGAGGTGAAAAGTCCATTTCTTCCTCGTTTGAAATTTAACACAGAGTAGAGTTATTTCGCATTTACTGAAAATGCGAGAAATTTACAAATAGGCATGAATGTATTGAACTGTAACTGAATAATAGGGTTTAATCTGGACTGTTGCTTTAAAACACGAGGTTTTGCAACTTTTACAATGCATTTATGGCATTGACAGGGATTTATGATGCCGAGGCACGTCAATATTCCAAAGAATCCTAAAACTAGGATAAATTAACATAAGTAAAAAAATCCAAAATCCATTGTTTATATTTTTGTAATTCGCTTAACTCTTTAATATGCTCGCCCCTTGCGTTCGTTTAAAGTTCAAACATTTCACAGAAAATCATGTTTTTATTGAGAAAACGGCAATAAAAACTAAGGTTAGCTAGTAAGCCAGATATCATAATGAATGTTTACACAACAGTAAAATTGCAGTTTTATGTATCTGCAAAACATTAGCAGTGTCGTAAATTCATAAGAATCTTCATACATCTCTCAGTTTCACTAGTGCACCATTTTTAAACTATTGTCTGCATAAATCCTTTTATGTCCACTTCATCATCAATCATTTTCATAGGAAACAGCACAGTGAACTTCTCGACTGTGCCGTGAAAGTTATCTCACTTCCGTTCTTATTCTCACGCTCTTAAGTAAATAGATTGCTATTTAAATTTCAATCTGATGGTCAAGGTACTAGTACAAATATTTGTAACCTCTGTTTGACAAATAAAGAAAATGAGAATTCTTCAATAGTGGTTGGAGTTCAAGTACAAACGACGTTTTAATTAGAAGTTTAAACACCATTACAAATCTTGTTTGCATAGTGTATCATAAAAAATACTTTGCATATCGACTTATTAAAGACCTACGCTCACAGCTAGTTACTACATGTAACACGTCATCTTGCGAAAATGCATCCGGATGTAAAATTATAAATGCTTAACAACAGCAATAAAAGAGAATCCTTGTCCCCGTTTTTCACCAGTAACTCGAAAGTTGATGAGTTGTGAGCATTGATAACTTTGCAATCATGGTTTCGTTTCTCCAGTTTTTTATTTTTTTATTTTTTAGTACTTTGTTAGGAACCGTCGTAGGCTTTCCGAAATCTCAACATCAAAAAATAAACAATGTTGCAAGTAGAAACGCACTGAGTCACCGTGCAGGACGATGTAAATTTCTAAATCTAAGTAAGGTGGGAAATTACTAGGTGTAAATAATTTCATTATATTTTTTCCACGCAGATTTGTTTCCTTTTGCTGTTATAAATTTTCCACCGGAACCATGTGCTCCAACGAGGTCCCCACAAATGGAAGGGGTTTGCGTGTCCAGGTTATTGAATTTGATACTAACATAGCATATTATTTTGTAACATAATTTCCTTCCAGTTAACAACTATTGTTCTAATAATCAAAATCTTTACGGTGTTTAGACAAAGATGCAATATTTTAGGAGGAGAAAGTGTGGGAGCGTGTCAGCAAGGTTTTGGAACGTGTTGCAAATGTGTGTAGCTGCCTCTTTATTTACATTTAAACATAACTTTGAGAAATGTATTGTATTTGTTACGTTAAAACTTTACTTCTTACGTGTTCTCAGTTGTCAGACAGTGTCCGGTGAATAAACGATCAGTAATCGTTACCGAAGCGGTGGAAAATTTAATGAATTCTAACACTGCAGGCTCTTGCGAATTCGTCTTTCCCAAGGTAAGTAGGATTTATCATTTCAAATTCCATAGATAACTACTTCAGATTGGTAAAATTTGTGTTTCATTTTTTAAGCAACCTGGAATATGTCAAGTAAGGCTTGACTTCACGATAATGATGCTGCAACAACCACATACTAATGGGGCAAACGCTGGAAACTGTCAGGCGGAGTCAGTTACTGTTGTGGGAGCAGCGAATCTAAATGGTCCACTGAAAGTGTGTGGTCGTTTATCAGGACAACATAGTATGAAAACTAATCTATAATTCATTATTATGGACAGTCTAAAATATTTTGAATTGGTTTTTAAATGACATATTTAATTCCATTTTAGTGATTTTATCGTATGGCACAACGTCGGAGCAAATAAGCGTTATTGTTCATTCGGAAATGATATCCCAAAATTATAACATTCGAGCAACTCAAATTCCATGTCATTCTATTAATAAAGGTACATCATTGCAAATTATCATTTTAAGAAATTTAACTAACAACACAAGTGTTAACGCAAATTCTCGTTTATAGCTCCTGATGACTGTCTACAATATTTCACGTCTACAACTGCGGCAATAAAAAGTTTCGGATTTCCAAATCAGTTGAACAATCAAAAATATACTATATGTGTTAAGCCACATTCAGGAGGTTCTGCGTTTACGGTAACTAAAATTTAATGTTGCAAGCTAAAAGTTCATTCTAAAGCACAACTGCGAAAGTACGTATTTATACTTATTCTCTAAACTTATGTTCAAAACTAGTGGGACCGTTGCATGGATATGGATTCCGACGGCGTTAGATATGCAGATCGTTTTAACATCAGTGAGCAAACCACATTAACAGCCCCTTGTTTAACAGACTGGATTTTAATTGAATCTGAGAAGCGATGTGGTACCGAATTTCTTCCATTAATGACAAGTATGTTGTGTTTAATTGCAAACTAATTACTTAATTAGAATTTTTAGAAAATCTCAAAGTGCCCCAAACTCGTTTTAACTGAACACATTCTATTTCAGCAGATTCTGGAAGTTATGCGAAAATACGTGTAAACTTTGATGAAAACGAAACTGGAAACGATATTTTTAATGTAACATTTAACAAACCAATAATAGAAAGCTATTGCGCTAGTGTCATGAATGATCAGTCAGTCTTCCAAGAGCCAGGACCCCGAATGAATTTCTGCAAATTTAATACCAACGTGTGCGAATGTAAATTCAGTAATATGAGAAATAAGTTTGCACAGCCGTTAAAAATTCAAATACCTGATGCAATGTCTGATGGCACCTACAAATGTCCTAATATTCAAGGGTATACCGCAAGTCCCCAAATTCTACCAGTGGGTACTACAGACTGCTTATATTATGCCAACATTCGAATAGCTGATATTAATAACACTGGTTTTTGTTTGAGATATCAAGCCATGTAAAAAATATTAAAAACGTATTGTTAGTTAATACAATTATTATTTGTTATTTATAATAAAGTAATCAACATATTTCTCATAATTTTGTTATTACCTGTCTTTTTGTAATAGAATATACAACACATTTTATTAGTTATTCAAAACAACTCAAATTCATAGTATCCCAGGAATAGCCAAACATTTCAATACCTTTATCAGATATTGTTGTTAGAAATTAGTTTGGAATATTGAATTGAAGTGTAAAACACGAAATACCAGCAATACTATTCTAGCAAAGTTCACCGTGTAACTTTTATTCATATAGCTACTCTCAATTTCATATAAAAATTTCAGATAAAGGCTCTCTGAGCTAAGCTAAAATAATCCTATTTGCAATAAAATTATTTTATGTTGCAGGTTATTTCAACAGTTAGTAAGTTTAACATTCAGTAAACTTTATTGAAGTTACAATAATGATATATATATAATATTACATAGTATAGCATGTACAGAGTTTCATAAAAAGCTCAAGATTAGACAGTATAAAATAGCCATATAAGAATCTAGTAAAAACTCGTGGAAGCTTTACTATGCTATAAATTGGAGCAGAGCAGTGTTGCATTATTAACCGGCACCCTTTGCAAAAGGGGGTAGGTTCTTATTTTCACAAATGGTGTGGTGTCTGTCTGTCTGTCTGTGAACACGATAGCGGCGACACGGTTGAGAAATTTCGAAAATTCTTTTTGGTAAACGATACCTTAGGTCAAGACCTTCCCTGGGAAACGAGATGGGTCTTATCGGTTATTGATAACCAGGTCAAAGATAAGATCAAATATTTCTAAATAGCAAAGTATAAAGTGTGATACATCAAAATGACACCATTTGCTGAGATGAATTCAGTCATGATGTTTTAAAAATTCTACGATGACCACAGCGTGACCTACGAACGTTTGAAATCGAAATTTCGTAATTTTTAAACATTCAAAATTTCCAAATTTAAGTAAAATTGCATAAGGGTGTCGGTTCTTTACGCCTGTTGTCGGGTTTATTTTATTATTCACTGGACATGATACCAATTGAGATAAGACATAATCAATAGCATTTTCATGTACTGGTGTCTAAATAAAAGTTATTATGTACAAAATGTTATTATTACGAACGAATTTATTTATGTAACTACTTGTGTCAACTTGCACTTGTCTTAAGAATTAGTAAGTTATAACCATTAATTTTCTGTGCAGAATTATAAAATAATCATGTGCTTTAAAAAAATTACTAAACATGTCGACTCACAAGAAGTGTGATTAAGAAATCCAAGTATTGGGAGAAAAATTGTCCAAAAGTTATCCTCGTTACCTTGTAGAAGGGATGAAGTACATCGAAACATAAAATCGGACAACTCTGGGCAAATTTATGAAAAAATGAGCGCCTTCGACTTAACCTAATTCCATTGTTTTTAAATTTCAACGATGTTTCAACAAAAGAACCGAGTTTATTACATTCAAGAAAGACGATTAAGAAGCCCCCGAAAATTACTACAAACATCATAGCTGTAGGGATAAACCCAGCGTTATAAACCACACCGAAATGCGCTATCAGAACAAACGTGAGCCCAACAAATATTAGCATAAAAATCGGATGATGTGCAGAGAAAAGAACTGAGGCGTACACTTCGTTTACAAGAACGTTGAACACTTGCTGTGTTCTGTACATTCGAATTACCTCTGTTTCATTGAGAACTCCAAAGGCTGTGGTTGGGATGTGATACTCCGGCATTCGGAAATTCTCTTGGCCACGAAAAGGTATGACATTTTGTGGCACCAAGGATGACACGCAAACTATTGCAAACTCAAAATACATTATAGCCACACACATTATGTGGAAGCCTATACCTCCACAGACGGTCATTATCCAAGTAACTGTCAAGAAGATATGACAGTGTTGAAACTTAAATGCGACATCAATTTCAAAAATATCCCGCAGGAGCTCGTGCATTGGCTCTCTTTCTGTTAGAAAAAACATCAGGTATGGAGGTGGTAAAAGAACAGTCCCAATCCCAACTAAGGTCATGAATACTTCCATCTCCTTAATGGCCTTGGATTGTTCAGGTCCGAATTGAAGATTGTTAGCTTGCATTTTATCTACAAATAATGCATATATTTTTTCAATATATATTTAGAAAAAAAACCAATGCAAAAAATATTTCAGTTAGTCCATTTTTCATACCTTCAATTTGTCGACAGTAGGAAAATATTTGGTTGCATAAGTAATTCATAGACGTGTGATGCTGTTTAACCATGTAACCTGCAAAAATCAATAAGCACAAACCAGCCCATTCTACCCATCCCACCAAAATTGTGGTCCCAAGTACTACGGGGTCAAGTAGTCCGTCCTCATCCCCGTATAACTTGCTCACTAAATAAGCTACAAAAAGAAACTGGAAAATGATTCCACTATATGTGAGGGTGCAGGAATTCCAGTACATGTATCTTGCTGCTGAAGAAATAGGGATAAACTTCCCTTTCTTTGAGTCCCAGTCAACAAACATAGATTGTCCTGTGTAACGGTATAGCTTCCAACGGGATTTTATTACGGATTTTGTAAAGTCTGAAACGATCTGGGTCGCCATGTTGCACAGGTTTGCAAGTTTATGCGACAGGCAAGGCTTAGAATTGTTTGATTATAATGTTTAATTTTTGAGAGGTAAGTTGAGGTTTAACAGTTGAATTTATAATTAGAATTATAATGCAAATTATCCTCGCATATTTATATATGTACGTATCGATCAATATTTGTTTAGCAGTGTCAAGGATTTTATTCATATTTCAACTAATAGCAAATACACTCTGAAAACGAGCTACTATTAATTTTTGTTACTCAAGACTTGGAAAACCCTAGAAAAACAGAAGTGTTTTTAGTAACTTCAAACTACACTATTTAAGGAGAAATACAGAAAAGTAGATTCGTGCCAAATGTACTGATGCACCATTACGAGATTTCAGTATGTAAACTTGATAATATCCAATACCCGCCAATACATGTCAATAGGAACATCCTGACAGGCATTCGTTTTACAAATTACACAAACCTGACCTTTCCACAACCCACCACCTGAACAACGCCTAGTCACGCTGAGCCGCAAGGTAGGTTTTGTTACATGGATTTGCTATGTTTATCTGTTTTTAAACTTTATTTACAACTGGCTGTGAAATAAATTATAAATAAATAATAAGTAGCTTGAACATCAAAGTAAGAAGTACCTTATGATCGAAATGTTAAAACAACTACTGATAGGTATACAAATATAGGATTGTGATATAAAGAATTGTTTTGCTATACATTACCGATATAAAATTTTGTTTCAAAGTTCTTCTTTCTTTATTTATGATACCAGAGAAAAGTCAATTAATTAATCATAAAATCAGAAACAGGTACAGTATTATTTTTGTAATACGAGTATTTATAGAAATGAAAAATTGACATTGCTCACATAAGATTGTATGCAAACTAAACTGTCATGTATCTTATTGTCCATGAATTATACATGTATATATTGATATTTAAACTGGATTTTAAAACACCCTAGCATCATTATAGATTTTTCTTCTCGAATTTTCGATTGTAAGTATTCTTTAAAATAAAACAGTTTTTGTGATGAGCTTGAAATGCATAAAATGCCATGTTATGCCATGTCATTTATATAATATATAAATAAGTAACCATATATATAAACTCATGTTATGAGTATTCTCTTCCTTTATTCGTTATCATTTTGACTTTTGAGTAGAAGACAAACATTTTGGTATACCTGAATTACGAATTAATCACAATATTGATCTCCTGCGTGGCGATCAACTTGACTGTACACAGGTGGATCAGATAAGGGACTCGATATTCTATGACTGCTTTCAGCCTCACAAAGTTCAAGTATCACACAAGTGGTGAGAGGATTCCGTTTACTCTTCAGACAAAATCAAAACGTTCAGATTCTCAAATGCTTTTCAAATTCATCAAGTCCCATTTGAGCAAGGTTCGCCTTTTGGTGTGTTTTTAAAAAAAAATTGGGGAAAAACCTCTTTTAGTCGGGGTTTTGGACTTTTTACAGAAATTGCATGTGTTTCTTGTAAAAAGGCCACAACCTATTTGGGTTTTTAAAGTGCTGATACCCAAACCCCAAAAAAGTAAAACCAGGAAAGTGGGAAACAACTATTAGAATACTGAAAGCCTTTTCAACATTGGTACTCATGATACGAATTTAAAAATTTAACTCTGTTACACATTTAAAAACATTGAATGAACAGAAGTATATCAAAGCTGTTTGTCCGTAAAGTTGTTCATGATCATGGAATGAAAAATCAATTGAAATGCAGAAAATTTTTTAAAAAATTAGCTAGCGAAAGCAGTTAATTAGTTATAAATTATTTTTTTATTAACCCAATACTGATTTATCACGTCATTGAGTACGTTACAAAGCAGTTGTCTAGAAACGTAAGATCATTGCGTTGCATCTCATAATGTTTTCTTCTATTCATAAAGTAACGTTTTTAAATATCAAAAATTCAAATTTTCATGGCTGAAAAAAAATGTCGTACCTAAATTTCTATTGTTGCTGACCTTTTCAACATTTTTCTAAGCTGTTACAACAATCTGTGTGTATAACATTCATCAAAGATGTATACTTATTCTTGTAATTCCGTTTGGGTTGTCTTGGCTGGATTATTGTTGGTGCTTGGAAGTGAATCCTATGGAGCTAATGGTGGGATTTAATTCCTTGCTTCAATTCAATTTCAATAGTTAATAGAAAAATGTCCAAATTCTTTCAGTCAAATATTCAAATATATTATTTACAGGGTTGCGATGCTGGCATTGTCACAAAACCTCTGGCCCCACAGGAGAACATATATGTGACAAAACTCAGGATGGATTGTCCGTGGAATGCATTGAGCCCGATCAACGCTGCATGATAAGACTGGTTCCACACGAGAATGTGAATGGAATAGTAAAGAAATGTGAGTTCCCACCAGCATCAGCAATTATCGGAACCTGTACACCGGCTTCCACTGGAGGCTCAGAGTGCTTTTGTAAAACCAATGATTGCAACAAGGATGAAATTGATGGGGTAGGTGCAAAATCTTCAGTTAATCGGAGCTCACCAACAACGACTTCTTCAAAAGTTTTTACTTGGCTATTAGCTTTATGCTTGGTCGTGTTTGTTACTGCGTGCCAAAATGATGTTATGGGCTGACAATTTACTAACTAGAATCATTTAAAAAGATTAAAACGATGTTTCACTAACGTCTCAATGCTTCCCATTTATTACATAGGTTTTAAACACATTTTAATTATGAAAAGAGAATATTATACATTATGCAAGTACTACGCCCCCACCACCGTAATTACAAATACGCCTCAATCGTCCTGCCCGGTAAACAACTGATCCATAAACAAGGAGATTGTGGGTAATCGAGAAGCAATCGACAACCACTTTCCTTTGTCCTTGAGTTTCTTCATTTCCGTCTCTATTCTCAAAAGCTATAACCGAATACAGAGCAAAAACATAGTACTCAGCATTTTTGGACGGATATTAATACTTATTTGATAATATTGATCAATTATTGATGTTGATAAAAATATACAACTACAAGAAGGTAAATTTAAAACACAACTAACCGTATTGTTGTCCACGTGTCTCTCAAAGTTTCTTCGCACCCTACCTTTCACTTCTCTTATTGGTGTTCCTGCTTCTAAGAGATCTGCTTGAGAGTCTTGGTTAATAATAGAGTCTGCGGCAACTGAGGCAGCTTCCTTGTTTCACGAAAACAAAAGCAAATTGTTAAATATTGACGCATCCAGCAAAGTGTATAAAATTTAATTAAAATATCTCTACATACGTTTTCGCCGTTGAAATTTATGTCCCTTGCGGCTGATTCAGCTGCTGATGCTGGACCCTCGAAGGGTCCTCTAAGTATAAATTCAGCGGAACCTGACCCTGTAAAAACATTGGCAAATGAAGGCCCTGCAACCGCTTCGCAGGGGTTAGATGTTGGTGGAGTTTCATTATTTCCTGAGTTTTTATTGTACGTAATAGTACGTAATTTCTATAGTAATACCTGCAGTCGACCTTGTTGGAAATCTTTTTTGATGCATTGGTCGTACTGTCGCGTATGTGATACACAAGCGACGCGGAGCAGTTGAAAATTAAATTTTCGCGCGAAAACTTTCAAAATTTGCATTGAATTTAAAATTTAATGTTACCACTTGATTCACCATGAAAAATAACCCTTAGATACTGAGTTTCAACTAAATCGATTGATTTTTTACCCAAAATGACCAAATGTCACAATCATGATGACACTTATTTACGTCTTACGCTTTACAAGCCCCCCGAAATGACCAAATTTTCAATCTCAAGAATCAACGCTCCGCGTCGCTTAATTACAATTATGAAGCGTTCTTTGGTTTCTTACATTTCCAACATTGCAATTCCAAAAAGTTCCATTCGTACATACACACATAATATGGATGCTAAAACTTTTCCATCAATACTATTTCAATATTTTAGCGGAACACTGCATTAATAAAAATTAAAGCCACCAATTTATTAATACAACCCGTCGTCATCCACATAAAATATTGTTCGCTTGTATACATAATAAGGTAATCCGTAGTTATCAAGAAGAAGGGAACTTTAATTTAACAAAATTATTTAATTCTGAGCAAAGGAAAACTGAGAAGCAAACTGAAGTGCGACAATACACTGATTGCATTACAGGATCAATCAAAAGCAACGTATTATTTTTCACTTCAACAATTAGATTTTATAAACAATACAAGAAGCGAGTCTTATTTCGATTATTCATCGGCCCATGATTTGTCCCCCATCCAAATCATCATCAAGGTCATCATACTTCATTTTTCTCGACATCACAAGGAACATACAGCCATTTATCAGATAGACGAGAAACACGCTCCATCCCATATATAAACTAAACCCTTAAAAATAGAATACAACACAGAAGGTAAAATAAAAATTCATGTTTTGAAAATACTTTGAATAAGGTTAGTTTTGATCATCATATCACAAACCATATTTGACACGAGATCCCTGGGGATACAGCTTCGCACCATCTGCGTAGTTCACAGACGTCACCAAAACTTCAAGCACCACAAGTATTGTGATAGCTACAATAATCAATTAGTAAAAATCAGTAAAAACCATCATTTTTATTTAGCACAGCTTCAGTGAAAGTTGAAAGTTCAATGCTTACTTGTCATGAAGTAGAGGGACGCCGCTAGTCTTTTGTACACATATCGGGAATTTTTGAAAGTATAAAATGCAGCTACAATCGTCATCACCATAAGCAGAACACTAAAAAATGCAAAGCATATTTGTGCTCTGGTATAGTCTGCAAAAAAAATTGCATGCACGAGTAAAATATATTATTAAGGGCAAATCATGAAAAGTTGTAATATTTTTTGTGAGTTTACCCATCACATGCTCATTAAGAGTACTTGGATTCCAGGTGCTTTCATCCCTTCCAAGAAATATACTGAAGTATGTACATTCCCCTGAAAAGTAAAAGCCAGGGACGTAATTGGTATTAATTTTTCATCGTATTAGATTTTGAATAACTGGTATGAGTAAATACAAGTGGATACGTATGCTTCCGCTTGTAGTCTTGAAATGCTGACACATTCTCCACAATCCAGCGTTACTAAATATAAATATTCTTTCTTCATTTTTGGTCTCATTTAAGGCTATCTTTGGTGACTCATCCGATGGTAGAATGTGAAACCTAAAAAATAAAATAATTTCAGTGCAAAACCTTTTTTCTTCATCATACCCATTTTAGTTGGGATTAAGATCAAACTTCAAAGTACCAATGGTCTGTGAAAACTGCCGCTAGCCAGATGAATAATGACATGAAAGCGACAATGGATGAGAAAAGCATGATTTTCTTCTCCATTCGTATTTTTTTCAGCATGACTTCTCTTCTTTCTTTCGCCCTTACAACCCTTTCTACTCTTCGACGCTTTTCGCTTTCTCCAGATTGTTCCCTTTGAAGTTTTGGATGAACTTCTTCTCCAGCATTTCGCACAGAACTTGTTGGTGAAAATACCACACGATGGACTTGAGTCCCCTTCTTTGGTGGTGGTGTTTTTGACCTGGATTGTGACATTCTAACACTGGATCGCGACTTGTAGCAACGTTCGACAGAAAGTGCTTCTAACTACTTTGGATGCTACAAGAATACTGCATGCATAGCATGTAAATTATATCTATACATCTACTAAAATGTGAGGGAAAACTAGCGTAGGTTTCTTCCACTCCTACTCTTTTGGCAAATCAATTTGTGTGATGCTCATGTTTTTTTGGGATCTCTACTCAACAAAGTATTTTATTGATCAATATGTCATCATGATATCAGGATATATATATTTTTTATATTGGATAAAAATTGAACATTTGGTTCAACTCTGCCAAAAAAAAGTTACTTAAGAAAAAACACAAGAGTTTAAAATAAAACTTAACGAGTCTCTTATTTTCTTATCTATAATTTTAAAAATTCACAAGATCTGATTTTTTTTACATATCTGAAAGAACACTCCGAATTCTGAGAAACTAAATTGATTGATTGACAACATATTCGTTAAACTGAAAACTGAGCTTTAATGTAAACCACTTTATTTTAATTAAGCTGTCGTAGCTCACACACTGCGTACACATTCAAGAGTTTGGAAAGAATGAAGTTCAAGAGAAATGTGGATAATAGATTTCTATTTTCATCAGTTTACATTTAAAACCTCGTGCATGTTCAATGTTTTTTCAATGTGAGTGGGATTCCAAGAGTGCATTGGAAACACGACTCTACTTGTGGATTTATCATCTGATCCTACCTCATTGTAAGAAACCAAAGAAAAGCTGATACATATGTTACTTATTGTGCTTTAACTGTTATGCAGAAGTTGGATAGGAAGAAATGGTATAAACACCAGAAGAATATACAAGTTATTGCATATCTAAAATTAGACGTGCGGAAGTCGGAAGTTTTACATAGCAGCATAGGATTACTTCAAAGATTCACTTTAAAAAACAAACATCTCAGGCCATAAAAAACGTGTTAAAAATTTTCAACTGTAATATGCACATGGGGGAATGGGATAGGGACAACCAAGCATCGTGAATCAGAATCATGACTGTTGACTTATGATCAATAAAACGTTCTACTCCACTCTATGCCGTCTTTTTGTATACTATTATTGGGTTGATTAATTTTTTGTAAAACAATCACTAAATTGAGCTTAAATAAATAAACCATCAACCATTATTTGTTTGTATAGTATAACTACGTTTCCGTTGTCTATAATAATATAATCATCAGCTCAATTTAAACTAAATGGTCTGACATTTGCAAGGTCACTTTGTGTTTTTATTTTACAAGACTTTTGTGAAACATGCAAGATTTTACAAAATTCCTTAGCTGTGTATATACGTACGTGTTTGGATATGTGTAAAACTTGAACGTTTCTTTCTCAAAGCTTAAAATAAGTTGCGCTGTAATACCGGTATGATTCGGTTTTATTATGAAATAAAGATACGTCGTAATAATCATTCAATCTTTTGATTTAATCATTTAAATTATTTGGGAAGCACACAATAATCACTATAACTTGGATTTATTAAGTTATTTTGATTTAAAAAATATATACCGAGTTGCATGTTTTACATGTGTACTTACTATAAATAAACTTAAAGAAGTTAAATCATGCTCAGAACTTTCTACATCCAGATACCACCTCCCACCATAGTCGTAGGTCACCAATAAACTATAAAATGAAATGTTGTTAAATATAATAAGAAACTCACGTCGTGACAAATCAGCAATGTATTTTTTAGCATATTATGATATAAAGTACGGATATAAACTTACCGAGTAGAAAGGATGATTAAAAGTAGCTGGTTTATTCTTTTCAAAGAAAAAGTGACCAACCCACGCCAATCCGTATCCCTGGCCCAAAGCAAGGAGAATTAAAGGCAAGATATGTGCTGATCCGGAAACAAACGCGTACAACAAAATTGTTATTGAATTTGTGGTGCTGATCACATGGAGTCGTTTATTGATTCGATTATGATGTTCGCCAAGATAGTAGGGATAAAATTCTTCGAAAGATTTGTAGCCTCCTTTTCTATATGGTACTGGACTACAATCAGGATTCACAATTTTATCACTCATTTTTGCACCGGTTTATGAAATTTTAGTACTAACTTCCCCTTTAAAATAAAAAAAACACTTTCTAAGCAAAGTATTCAAGCCAACTGAACGGACCAAGACAATTGTGTTGACTAACGATTTAAAAACAGCAAAATATCAGCAGCATTAAAATGCCTGAGAATAATCATTGTTTTTGAATTCAGATTTTGTCATGCAATATATGTAGGCATGCATGCGAAAAGGGAAACACCAGTATAGTGAAGTAGAATTATTAAATAGGTTGGATTCACTTAAAACCTTGACCGACACCACACATATCATAATATCCTATTGTTGCTATTATACGGTACATGGTTATATGGTTGTCTTTTGAAAGGTAAAGAAGTACGTGGTGAATTTGTGAGAAGAATCACTTGCATTTACTACGCTTTATATGAAATGGTAAGTTGATAGATAGATCTATAGGAGAACGTTTGTTTTCATGAACGAATCGGCCAGCAGCATGCAGAAAGTAATGAGCAGCCAAACACAAGCACTGATGCAAGTCATGTATATATAAGTAGGTAGTGCTTGTTTGCCCAAAAACACAAAGTCATTAGTAAGTAAGTGGTGAGTGGAATCCCTTAACGCCTATAACAGCACCCTAATATGCGGATGTATGTATACATGTATGATATGCAAAAATGTGACTCAAACTAAAATAACCTAATTTTCTCTAAAACGTGCACAGACAAACTTTCAGTGCCATCACTTTATGTAAGCGAAAAATATTATGTTACATTAAATCATTACATTTCGTAGTTGTAGTACAGTAATATATTACTTGCTCAATGGCAACAGTATTTAACCACATTCTCCTCCAGAGAGCAATGGAAAGCTCGAATATTCAACTTTAAATCTAAGATTCGAAATGTATATGACTGAAATTAATGTAAAATCTTCCTTACGATGCCAACTGACTGACTTTTTGACAATGGCCAACCACTCTGTTCACTGCTCTACTGACTTTCTGAAATTGAGAGCAAAGTCAGGCAGTTTTCACGCAAGAGGACTTAACTAGTGTCATGATATAAAAAAGGTAGAGTCGGAAACCATGTAATATACATACATAGCTTGAATAATAAACATGTGCACGGTGCAAATGTGCTGAGAAAATATGCCACTAAAGAATTTGATGTTGCGAGTTATTTATTATAATAGTTTTAATATATTATGTAATGTGGACTGGAACTGTACCTAGTCCTTCTAACTATACTAAGCTTACAAACCCAATTTATGATAAAACTAGTTCCTAAAAAGTATGTAGTATGAAACCAAAATCGTATAATTTATCGATTGATAACTTCAAAAGTCTTTGAACCTTCCACGACAATGCAGATGAAGGGATTTGATTTAAGTTTAAGTTCGACACCCTCCAAACATTTTTCACAAACTATATTTCAGTTCTTACTGGAAGGTATATATCCTCACTATATCTTTCATGTTTTATATGTTCATATTTATTAACAAGACAGTAAAATAGCTAACCCCATGACGGATCTTGAGGAAATATCAAATTGAAAGGTCATTTCAATTTTCATAGGAACGTAAATGAAAAGCAATACTCGAACATAATTTGCTGAATAAAATCATGTTGACTGTGGATATGATGTGTATGCATAAAATTCAGAAATGTTTGTACGAAAGGTAGTAAAGATGCAAAATAATTTTTTATCAATACATAATGTTAGTTTGGAAGTGTAGTATAATTTTCTGAATCTCTTTCTCTGATCACTATCATCATTACTTCATGCTATTTTTGGGTAGCACACAAACTGGGTTTTATGTTTATGCATAAAATCATGGCACAGGAAAGTACAGATTATAGTACAGCAGCAAAATATGCGAGAAGGAGAATGGTCGTTTGTATTATTTTTCATGAGCGGTCTACATAACATGCGACATGTATGGTTACAATTACGATACCGAATTTTATTACGTCATGGTAAATATGTAACAATTGTTAGTGTGTAAGTTAAAAGATATCTTCGATAGTTCAGAAAAGTAAAATAGTATAAGAAAACGGAAGACGTTCCATAATTGCCCAGTGAGTTGGCGTGGCCTTCAAAGAACTAAATAAAATTAATTGCCCTTCAAAGTTAAAAATAAATAAAGTTGATGTGAGTGGTGGCTCCTTCACACTCACTGGGGGCGCGTATATTTATTCATAAAATACAATTACAAATGAAATTTTCATCTTAAATCTTTAAAACCTCAAGACGGATGCTATAAAGCACATGCAACACTAATTAACTGCGCGCCCCAGTGAGTGTGAAGGAGCCACCACTCACATCAACTTTATTTATTTTTAACTTTAAAGGGCAATAAATTTGTGTAAGAAGAATAATGGACATTAACATTATGGTTCGGTTGCCTTTTATAGGCACCGAGGAAGTGAATTAGAACAGAGCAATGACATGGCATTAACCTTTAAAGTATTCATAAGAAATCGTAGCTTAACATTATTAACATGAATCAGTCCTCAATGGATAGTCAAACAAACAAATTAGGATCCTGGGGATTTCCCAGACGATATGAATAATACAAATTAGAACAGGTCAAAGCTCCCAGAAGGTGAGCACAAAAATGAAAGAATAAATAATATCATACAAGTGTATCTCAACTCAACCAACACAAACTCTCATCAACATCTTCTCAAACCTATTTAATGTAAAAGCTCCTACCATCAGTAAATCTTTTTATCCTAAAACTGTTAAAAAACACATATCCCCTAGGACAAAAATGCTAATTGAGCAACGCGACCGTGCTTATATTGACTATCGAGATTCACTGTGTATAGCCTCCAAAACCAAATATGACCATCTCAGAAAAGCTGTTAAATCAGCTATTATCTACGATACAAGGCAGTTTGTAAAAATAGGATAGCATCTCATGGCTTTTGGACTGGCATCCAAACATTGTGGAAAAAGCCACATCTAAATTGTGAAGCTAGCCTTTGTCCAAATGAGATTAACAAACATTTTGTTAGTGTCTCAATGCCTACGAGCAACGGTCCTCTGTACGAGTTACCGGCTAATCCTATAAACAACTGTCATGTTGGTAACTTCAGTTTCCAACATTTATCTGAAAAGGACATAAAGGTTGCATGGTTGGCTATTAAAAAGAGAAACTCTAGTACATATGACACAATGGGATTATCACCCAAAATAATCGACATATGCTCAAAATCGTCCAAATTCATAACGTTTGTAACTAACCTTTTTAATAGTATGATTGAAAATAATAATAATATACCAAGTAATCTTAAACTTGCTAGGGTCACTCCCATTCAAAAGGTAG
Source organism: Orchesella flavescens (assembly GCA_964034955.1). Classification (NCBI taxonomy): domain Eukaryota; kingdom Metazoa; phylum Arthropoda; class Collembola; order Entomobryomorpha; family Orchesellidae; genus Orchesella; species Orchesella flavescens. The sequence continues at coordinate 15,506,012 of OZ035956.1, forward strand.
CACATCCAACATCACCAAATGAATATAGACCCATTTGTAACCAATGTGTTTTGTTGAAATGGTTCGAAAAATGTCTAATTAAGCAATTAAATAGTTTTTTAAATGAATTCAATATACTGAGTAATAGTCAGTTTGGCTTTCGAGCTAGGCACTCAACCCAACATGCACTTCTTGCGATAACTGAATTCATTAGAACGACTCTTGAAAATGGGGAAATATGTATAATAATTGCCCTCGATTTCAAAAAAGCCTTCGACAGAGTATGTAGAAAAATTTTGGTACACAAACTACGAAGCCTGGGCATAGATTCAAGATTGATAAAAGAATTACTCTCCGACCGATCACAATATGTTGAAATAAATTCATTTAAATCGCAAATATTATGTACTCTACTTGGCGTGCCTCAGGGTTCCTCAATCTCAAATATTTTATTTTCACTAATGATTAATGATCTACCCTTGTGTTTTAAATATCTAAGTGCAGTCATGTTTGCTGACGACAGCACGCTAACGATCAGAGGCAAAAGGGAATTACTAACTGATATAATTAATACTGTGAATGAGGAGTTGGAATGCCTGAATATGTGGCTACAACAAAATAAATTAGAGCTAAATGTTCAAAAGACTGAGTTTATGGTGTGTGGAAAGCATGATGAAAATGATGTGATTGAATTATGTATCGGCAAAGAAAAACTTCGTCAAGTCAATAAACTAAAAATACTTGGTCTCATAATTGATAATAAGTTAAATTGGGATAACCAATATATGAATGTTTCTAAGAAGGCCATGTATGCATTGTCAAGTATTTACAACCTACGTTTGTGTCTTGACCAAAAAGGTCGTGATATGGTAGCAAAGGCATGTGTACTTCAAATAATAAATTATGCGGCGAGTGTTTGGTTTACTGGCAGTAATGCCCATGTAAATAGGATTAACAAGTTATACAGGCGTGCCTGTCGCTATGTACTTAACTTAGGCAAATATGATACTGTTATGAATGAAATGTCTTATGATGTAAAGTGGCTAAGCTGTAAGTATAAATATAAGTACGAATGTCTAAAATTAGGATACCAAATAACAAATGACACATGTCCTAATCATTTTAAAAATTACCTGAATACAAACAAAGAAAATGTAAGAAACACTAGAAATAATATGTATAGTATACCTGATGTACCATGCAAAACTGTCTTCGGTAGACAGTCATTCAAGTACCAGTGCAGCCAACAATGGATGAATCTACCTTCGCACATCTGTAGTGCGACTCCAAAAATATTTAAAAGATTGCTTCTCAATCATTGTATGGAACTGCAGCAAAATGAATTACCTGAAATTGAAACAAATGTCTGTAGTTTCTCGTTTATTGACCATGTTGTAAATAAGTATATTGTTGATGATGATTTGATATAGACGTGTACTTCCTGAGGGGTAATTGACCTTACAAAAGGGTCCCTCTTGTATGTCAATAAATAAATAAAATAAATAAAATATGAACACAATAAACCCAAGGAAATGCCAAGAAGCTAATGTCGCCAAGAATTTTTGTACATGGCGTAATTATTGTGACGGAGATTATATTTTTGCGTCGTTATCGTTGGACATTTATACCCTGGCCAGAAGCTTGGCTGCAAAATTATATAAATAACTAAATGATAAAACATATATGACCAACTGGGGATGTAAATGGCGTGAAATATACGGCATAGAAATTGACAAATACAAACTTATAGCGTTACTTGAAATAAAAATGCATATGAATGTACAATTAGAATAACCTACGCATGTAATTTTTTAGATTTGGGAACAAGAAGTAGTCCGATGGAGCAAGGGTACGGTTGTACGGAGGGTGGCAAAGTTGAATGAACCCGACGTCCCGTAGTTTCTGCTGTGCGACCTTCGAAGTATGAGATGGCGCATTATCATGCAATAAGTAAACTCCGTCATCCCATTGGTTTTGACCACGTTACTTGATGTATGCTGATTTCAGCCTAGCCAAGATATCAGCATATTTTTGTCTGGTCAATGTAGAACCCTTATGGAAAAAACCGGTCCCAAAAAACGATCATCATAAGTTTAGCACTTGACGTTTTACGTATTTTTTAAAACTGAATTTTTGTGTAATGAAGAATATGAAATACAAAAGAAATACTAAAAGGCAGTCAGTGCTCAGATCGTTAATTAACGGCCCTGGACCGTTAATTTACGGTCCTGATTGAGGTACGTTAATTACCGGTCCAGGGCCGTTGATTAACGGTCGTGGCTGTTGTATTTAATAAATAAACCATAAGCGTACGAAGATACACAAGCAATAAAATTGTAATTTGCGATGAAACTACCTTGGAGAAATTTCGCCGCATATATGAAAACCATATAACACGCCCATTTTTTATTTACCGAAATTTATGCTTATGTTGAAGAGCTCTGAAAGCTATGAAAGAAAATTGGATTTCTAGGTGGGGGAAATTTGGGACTTTTCCACCAAGGGCAATTTGCTACTATTTAAAGGGACGGCTGTTTCATGTTCATTTATGAACGGAATCGGCTGAAAATTTGCATACATATTTTATTAGCGATTGCCTAGATGGGAATTAAAACGTTTTGAAAAATTCGAGAAAATGCCCACGAAATTTCAAAATTTGTGAAGTCATCCAATTTTTTTTTGAAAACACGTCATAATTAAAAAGTACGGTTTTTAATATTTTCATCTTTTTACTACTACCTATTATAATTTTCAATAAATTCCGATTAAGTACTCGCCTATGTAGAAACTTATTTTTGGATGACTTCACAAATCTTTTCGAATTTTCCAAAACCTTTCCATTTCCACCTAGGCAATCGCTCATAGAATATGTATGCAAATTTTCATCCAATTCCGTTCAAAAATGAACAAGAAACAGTCGTCCCTTTAAATAGTGTCAAATTGCCCTTGGTGGAAAAGTCTCAAATTTTCCCCACCTAGGAATCCAATTTTTTTCATAACTTTCAAAGCTTTTCAACATAAGCATAAGTTTCGGTAAATAAAAAATGGGCGTGTTATATGATTTTCATGTATGTGGCAAAATTTCTCCTTGATTTAACATAAAAAATAACTTTTAGATATTTATTTTCATTTAAATCGATAGATTTTATAATTTTCGCGCGTTTACTTTCGAAATACACAGTGAATTTAAAATCTACTATTACCAGTTCATTCACCATGAAAAATAACCTTTAGATAATGAGTTTTAACTAAATCAATCGATTTTTTATATTTTCGCGCAAAAACTTCTGAGATTTGCATTGAATTTAAAATCTAATATTACCGCTTGATTCAACATGAAAAATAACCTTTAGATACCGAGTTTCAACTAAACCGATTGATTTTTTTGAAATTTTCACTCAAAAACTTTAGAAATGTGCATTGAATATGAAATTTAATATTACCACTGGATTCACCATTAAAAATAACATGTGTATACTGAGTTTCAATTTAATCGATTGATTTTTTAAAATTTACTTACTGTACACTCTACAAATCCATCCCGCCCCCAAATTTTCATCCTTAAGAAGCATTTTCATTGCTTAATAAAAATACACTACAGAATTTCATGTATAACAAAACAATTGTATGATTATGTTGTAACTTATAAGTAGGACCGTTGATTAACGGTCCCGGGCCCTTAATTAAGGGCCCTAAACAAAAAATTAAATTAAAAAACTAAATTAAGTTTTAAAATACTAGACATGTTTGATAGTCAAACTAATAATAAAAATATGTTTTTAGAAAATCATATCATAGTAATTACAACATAATTGTATTTATAAACGTATTTGTAAAATTTAATTTTCATAAATCGTTTGCTACATACCGGAAAGAGGTAAAATGCCACGGTCAAAAATTTTTAAATTTGCTTAAGAAAAATGTTAAACATTTAAACTAATTTTAAGTGTCAACATATTTTGTTAAAAATTGATTTCCAAGAAAAACGTATTTTGGGCCATTAATTAACGTCCCTGGACCGTTAATTAGTGGTCGCAGCTGCCCAAGACCGTTAATTAACGGCCTGAGCACTGACTGTACGTAGCTGAAGCGAGAGCATTCAGCGAAGTAATGGTTTTACTCAAACTGTCTGTCCGTCCGTCTGTGCGCACTCTCCTGGTCACATACATTGACCGATTTGGACCAAATTTGGTACACAGGTAGTACTACTCAAGAGGACCTCTGGGAATACTTTTCAGCCAAATCGGTCAAACGGTTCGAAAGTTAAAGGTTCGAAAGTTCAGAAACTCATCGATTTGGCTGAAATGTATACGTGTGGATGAGCTTATGCATAACAGCGGAATCATGTCCTTGTGCATACATCCGAAATGCGGAATGGTATTATGTGTTTACTACGATGGGAGAGGATCGCAGAGGTGGGAATAGAGAGAGGAGAGAGAGATGTGGTGGAGGAGATTTGGTGGACGTGGGAGGAGGGGGTTTGGAGGAGATCACTCAACGCACTCTTCAGCTACGTCTCTGGCCTGCTTACTAGCAGTTTATTATAATAAAAAATAACAAATTTCGTCTGAGAGGAAATTGGTAATAGATATCTTCCCCAAAACCTGAAGATCTAAATACTGAGATAAATTGATAACGAAATACTCATAAACGAAGATGATTTCAGACTGCCCCAAAATATGGCACTGAGCCAAATTTTAGTCTCCTCGCATTTTTTCTCCATTTACATTGATAGAGACATTGTAGCATTAGACAAGAATGCATGTAAACTAAATTTAGAAGGCATTGCATGAAAGCAATATAATTTGGTTATTATTATTTACCTTAAAAATTCCTAAAACAAACATAAATACATGATGTAAAATAGTGAATACACAGAACTACTCGTGAGCATTCCACCGGGAGCATACGCATTGAGCCCTGGATTCACTGCGTAATTCATAATTGTATTGTAGTTGGATGATACTGATACAATATTATATTAGATAGATAGATAGAGGTTTTATTGCGTTATATACAGGCCAACAGCCCACACACAATTATATAAATATTGTAAATATTTCCACATTAAATGGGTACGCATAAACTATATACAAACTTAACCTAAACAAAGGGAGCCCAAAATAAGGGCGACCCAAAATAAGGATGGATAGGTAGACAGGCATTGACAAAGAAAATATGTATTATTTTACGAGAAGACGAGTTATTCACTGAGGTAGGTATTACGTGTTCGTAGAGCGATCCTTGAAAACAAACATATCTGATGAACATCCTCACAATTATAATCTTTAAATGTCTTGTGAAAAGAGAGTCTACTATGTATATAATTTTTGGTGGGATTAGTGATGAATGAACGAAATTCTTGTAAATGTGTACATACATAAAAAACATGGAACAAATCATCATTATCATTAATATTACAGGTAGTACAGTATTTAGTTGGCAAGAATGTGGATTTGTTACGGTTGATGTATAGACTAAGGATCTGAAGCCGGTCTGGATGCAGTCGCAGCTGGGCAAATATCCTCTTCTTATGGATGGAGATGGGGTAGCTGAGATACGGTTCCTGGTTGGCATTATTCTTCATTCTAGTATATAGCGAGCTGAATCTGGAAGTACCGTTCAGTCTGGATACATCCTCCTCTTTCATGGTCTCCATCACTGCAAGGACGGCTGGTCCGATTTCGTCATGACGGTTGTCTTACGTAAGGTCCCATAAGTCCACATGATCTGAAGCCTCGCCTCGGTCCAGGATGGCCTGCAATGCACTCAACCAGTTACACTTTCCACCATCACGTGATAGTTTGGAGAGTTCTTCTAGACATAATCGAGGGGTACGATCAGTTGTGAGATCGGAGGGTTTCCACCACCACCACAGAGACTTTTTAAGGATTTTGGACATCACATGTCCTGTTCCAGTCTCAAGTCTGATCATGTAACCTGGTGTGTACTGTGGAAGTGTAAGAAGGCGCTTCAGGAAATTCAGTTGTATTTTCTCCAGCTCATCAACGTAATGTAAGCTCCAAACCTCGGCCGCGTAAAGAGGGATTGATAGCAGCAGAGCTTCCAGCAACTTCATCATGGATTTCCAACATTGTGTACGGCTTCGCACGATAATTGAGACGACACTGCTAATAACTGCTGCACATTTGGCTTTTACATTTGCGAGGTGTTTGTGAAATTTTCCACAGCAACAAAAGGTGACGCCCAGGTATGTGAAGTCTTCCACCACTTCTACTAAATCGGATTTGTAGCTGAAGCTTGAGGTGGTCTTTTGATGGCGGTGCTGGAATATCAAAATTTTGGTTTTTGCAACATTCACCGTGAGTCCTTTTTCATCACAGTATTGCGCCAGTCTATCCAGCTTAGATTGTAGGTGCGTTGGGCAGTCGGCTAGAATAACCAGATCGTCTGCATATGCCAGGACATGAAGTATTGAGAAATGGTTTATGTTGACCCCTCTTATGCCCTGAGACTGTAAGGCTGCAAAAATGTCATCAATGTCACTGATGTAGAGGGCAAAGAGTAGAGGGCTTGTTAATTCCCCCTGTAACACACCTTCTGCTACTTCAAACCGCGAGCTTGGACCTTCTCCAGTGCGAACTCTCATCGTTGCCTTACTGTACATATCACGTAGTATTCTTATATATTTGGCACTAACTCCCACTTCATTAAGGCGCATCCATAATTTTTTGTGATCAACTGAATCGAACGCCCTTGCGAAATCCACGAAGAGCAAGTGGAGTTTTCTTTTCTTCCATTTCTTTTTAGTTATTTGCCGGATGGATTCCAGTGTAAAAATATGGTCTACACATCCCCTTTTCTTCCTAAACCCAGCTTGTGACTCTGGTAATATTTCATTTGATTCAGCCCATTCTTCTAACCTCGTTAGCATGATACTAGTGAACAGCTTTAGTATTGTGTTAATTAGGGAGATTCCTCTATAATTTCTTGGTTCAGCAGGGTCACCTTTCTTGTATAGCATTACGACTTCAATGTCCACAAGGTCTTCAGGGACGCATTCACGTGTCTGAATCAAGTTAAAAAGCCGCTTCAAGGCTTTTACCCAGGAATTTGGAAGACTTTTCAGGAACTCGTTTCTTATGCCATCAAGACCCGGGCTTTTATTAATTTTCAGTCTTCTAATAGCGGCATAGACTTCTTTGGTGGTGATCATGCTGTCCAGCTCAGGATGGTTAACTCCAAAATACGTCGTGTCGTCGTCTTCTCTAGGTGGTAAGACATTTCTATAGAAGTTTTCCCAGTTTGATTTACTTATCGGACAAACGCGGTGATCTGACCCTCTAAGATGGCTGACGGTCTTCCAGAAGTCTTTAGGGTCTGCGGAGCTTGATAACGTGTCACGGAGCAAGTCATAGTAGGCTTTCTTTTTGGCCGCAATACAACCTTCGTATCGTTTCTTACATAGTAGGTAGGCGTCGACGTTGGTTTGTGTGTACCCTTCTTTCTTACATTTTCTTCGAGCCCTTCTCACGATTCGCTTTTCTGCTTTACACTCTTGATCAAACCATGATGGCCTTTTAATCAGAATTTCTTTCTGCGATCGGGCTGTATAAAACATATTTGTTGCACGTGCTGCAGTTGTAATTGCCTTAGAGAAGGTCCTATACAGGCCTTCAGGGGAGTCCTCATTTTGGATATCAACAGGTAACTCTGACATGTAGTTGCGAAAGTCAGCAGCCTTTTCTGGAAACCAGCGAAGCTTTGTGAGGGTAAACTTTCCTGGACAGCACACTGTCCTATTGGAAATATCTAACTGGTCTGCGCGTGGCCAGTCAATTTGGCATGAAATCGGTTGATGGTCAGAGGCTGATACTTCTTCGACTGTAAAATCATTGGCTTTATGAATAAGGCCTGTTGATATCCAAATGTAGTCCACTACACTGCATCCAATCGCTGCAACAAACGTGAATTCTCCTGATGGGTCTGATGTTGTTCTACCATTTAGGGGTACTATACCGAGGTCGCTAAACTCGTTTACTATGATTCTACCGCGTGAGTTAAGACACGCATCCTTTGATTTGCGCTCCTTACTAAGAGAGGTCTCTTCGAGTAGTTCTTCTGGGATTATTGTTTTTTCTGCTATTCTGGCATTGAAGTCACCACCTACTATCAGATCTGTCGAGTCGTTACTTAAGAGGATTTCTAATGATTCTTTTAATTCATGTACTAGCGCGTTGTGTTCTTGTTGCGGGGGCATGTAGGTTGTCGCTATTGTGAGCTTTTGTCCATTGGCATCTCTAAAACTGCATATTATCCAGTTGCTATGAACCTGTATTATTTCGTCTATGCTGAATATGTCTTTGTCGTAGAAAATCGCAATTCCACCTTTGCACCTTCCATTCTGGTTGTCTCGTACTGCTGGACTGGAGATTACGCCATAGTTTTTAAAGAATTTTGGGGCTGACTCTATACTTCGTTCAAGCCATGTTTCGCTTATTCCAATTATGGATGCTGAGGTTATATTTGAAATTTCATCTTCACCGAGTTCGAATAAGTTTTTGTATCCGTGGCAGTTCCAGAAGAGTATCTTTACTTGATTTTTAGGGTTGCTTGTGATATTATTAGGGGTGGCCGAATTATCTTGGGGAAAATTTAGGGGGTCGTGGAGTGTGTGTGTGTGTGTGGGCGGGCCGAGTCCCTATTGGGAGTCGCCTGTATCCATCAGCTCCTCGACCGAGGTCTTTTCTAGCCGGGACCAGTGGAATTTTTGTCCATTGATGATGATTTCATACGATGGCCACAGAATTCGAACGTCTTTTGTGCTTTTTAAGGCCTCTTTCCTCGCATCTGTTAAAATTTTCTTACTCTGCGAACGTTTGGTGGGTGGTCTGGACCTATGAAGATGCCTTTCTTGGTTCTATGTTTAAGACTCAGGACGTTGAATCTGTCCGGCTCTGCCATGAAGAACATCCTAATTGGTCGGATCTTCTTGCCTTCATTGTCTATTTTCCCAACTCGGTATGCTGAGGTGCACCTAACCAAGAGCTGCAAGTCGTCGTGTATTATTCTATTGGCCTTGTCTGCCGACATAATATTGTTCTCGCCTGGAGTCTCTGGCACGCCATTCAGAATTAGATAGTTGTTGTTTTGTTTTTCTTCTAAATGTAGAATTCTGTCATTAGCGGCTGCTAGTTGGTCTCTGAGAGCAGTGTTTTCATGTTCAAGATTTTCCACCTTAGCATGTAGAGCCTCAAAGTTTTCAGCGATATAGTTCTTGATTCCTCCGATTTCTGTCGCTATGCGTTCGTGACGCTCCTCTGCTTTGCGGTCGCTAGTATTAAATTGATTACTGAACCAGTCTAAGAGTGCGGGTGGTAAGGGGTCGGTCGTGGTAGAAGTTCCTGCCATTTTGATATTATTTGTAGTAATTCTGAATAGGGGGCTAATTAACGTTCCTTGGACCTCTAATTCGGCTCCTGGGCACCGACTGATTAAGAATCCAGCACTTGATGGAGGGACTATAATTAACGTTCCTTAGACCTCTAATTCGGCTCCGGGGCACCGACTGATTAAGAATCCAGCACTTGATGGAGGGACTATAATTAACGTTCCTTAGACCTCTAATTTGGCTCCTGGGCACCGACTGACAAAACTCTAGCACCTGGTCAGCACACTGACCGTGGCGCTGTATTTAGCAGTATGTGTATATATAGCAATGCAATGATTTGGATATCACAATATCCTACCATCATAAGCAAAGAATTGTACATCACATGTACTTAAAGCAATGATTTGGACATCACAATGTCCTATCATAAGCAAGTAGTTGAGAGCATAAAATGTGTGACAGAATATGTATGATAATATGGATGATGTGTTGTCGTATGATCCTAGTAGGTCTTCAGGTATGAGAAGCAGTTTATATATATGTGTGTATATGGGTCTCGTTGAATGCTTATCATAAAATATCAAACCACTGCTGCTGCTCCTTTGTTCCTTTATGATGGGCTGAGGGTCGATGGACACTACCTATGTGTTTGGCTTTGCTGGTTCTGCTGGCGTATTCACATATCCCTCTTGAAAAGGGCATTGTATCTGTCTTGCATTGAAAAGAGATTATAGAATGTCACTACAAATGCGAAACTACCACTTCAAATTTCTCAGCAATTAGCCACTAGCAATTCGAAATTTTTACACTATCACATGCACAGACACCAGGTGATTCTAACGATGTAATTTACACCTAAAAACCTCCACTTTTTCAATTAAAAACAAAAAACTTTCCTGGAGCTTAACAAAAACACGTCTGTACTCTAGCTTGCCTCCTATCCATCCTACAATATTATATTATGATTATGATAAATCTTTTAAATCAAACCATGCAATAAAGATCATAATTTTTTATCTCAAACTCCATATTTTTAATTTAATACTCAATACTTGAACACAAATAATAATGACAAATAAATTCTGTTAAAATTTAGGGTACGCAGCTAAGCCTACTGTACCATATTCGGTACATATTCTTTGACTATTCTGTACATATTCTTTGACTATTCTGTACATATTCTTTAAATATTCTGTACATATTCTTGGAATTCAAAAACTAGTACTACCAGCTGATTCAGCATGTCAAACAACCTGTGGATACTGAGTCTCATGTAATTCTATGGAAGGTTTAAATCTCGCGCGCATAGCTGTACTATATGGCCATGTATGTACATATAGTAAAACGCAATGCCACGGACGGACGGACGGACGGACGGAAGGAAGGAAGGACATTCCCCCATATTCTCCCTTTTGTATATACTTGCTATCGCTGCGTAAATAAATACACTACCTTGAAATCCTAACCAATAAATAAGTATCAATTTGATTAATTGGCAATGTAAAAAATTCAAATTGGATAGCTGGATTGGATTGGGTTTGACAATTTTGGCTACAGATATCCTGACGTCTGCATCGATCAGTTACCAGATCCCCTTGAATTTTGGGAGTTGGAGCCCCTGTTTTGGCTAAAACAATCAAATAAAAAAGAAGTCAGCCTTTTTTTCAATAGATAAAACCGATAAAAGTATGATAATATGCCTACCCATTATTCATTCCCATTCCGCTACCACCTCCTTGGTTATTTCCCATGCCACTACGACCTCCTTGGTTGTTACCACCACCTCCTTGGTTATTTCCCATGCCGCTACGACCTCCTTGGTTGTTACCGCGATTTCCTTGATTGTTTCCACCACCTCCTTGGTTGTTACCACCGCTCATCGAAGATCCCCGGCCGCCTTGGCCTTGGGCCTCGGCCTCGCTTTCCAAAGCGAGGAATACAACAAGGACGACACACAAACCGAGAGCAAACTTCATTTTGGAAACTTGGTATAAAATCTTCTTCAAAAGAAACGTTAAATTAAGAGATTGAGAGATGACTGATCTGATGTACGACTGGATTTCAACTTGAACAATTTAGAGAGATTGCCAGCTTTATATAGTATTTAACAAGGAAGCAAAGAATAAAATAGTCTGATAACCTGCCAATTAGGGAGGCTAGAGACTAGCTTTAATTAATTAAGACATTGTTAATTGAACTAAAATTTAAGTTCATAAGCATCTGATGAACACTTAAAAAAGTAAACACACTCTTTTACCTACCTATATACTGCAGGAAATTGGAGTTGTTATCTACTCAACAACCTACAACTCTTATGTTTTGATAAGGTTGAATAAGAACATTAGTTTCTTAAAGGATACCTTATCAATAATTATTAGCATCACCAGTTTAAAATTCCAGCGCAATAATATATGCTACTAGATATGCAACATTGGTTCATTTCATTACGGTCCAGGAAGTGCAGTGGGGCGTGGGCGACCACGGCCTTCATGATCAAGATGTTTGGGTATCTCATTCAGTTCACACGAACATGTTTTTTTAGTTTATATTATGATTAATTATATCTTGTGTACCTAAAGAATACAAAATATTCATACTTAGTAGGGATGTGTTTAGTTTCAAATTAAGATGGATCAGATTTATTTATATCTCAAGCTCTCATCTAACCCGAACATATTACATTGGCGGAAATGACCACTTTCGTACTGTAAAGTGTATTGAAATTACAAAAAGTATTTAATTACACGATCTACAAAACACCAACATTCTTTATACTTCTGATAATTCTGCAAGGTGAACAGGTTCCATGGACAAACTCGTAGTGAGTGAAGCGAAAAATCATTTGCAATTTAATATAAACTATTGATGGAAAGCTTTTTGTAGCTGATTCTGACAAGTCCGAAGCCCATGATATGGTGCAATAATGTTTTCAGTAGGAAATTTATGTCGATTCTAATTAATTTAGGGTTCATTTATACCTTTAACTCAATTCAAAGCCATGAAGTTATGAATACATACCATAGCTATATATATGCATAATCTAATAAGTCGAACTTTTTGCAGAATGTGTTAGGGTACTTCAACTAAAAAAATTTTTTTTTAGTTTTTTGTCAACTGGTAGTACTCATTTGAGAACGTAACTGTGCATAGCCCATTCCGTTCAAAATTTTAGAATTTTGGATTTATGGCAAATTTTGTGGAAAAAAAGGTTAACTCATTTGCTACACTTTGGTGGAAAGAGGATTGCACCTATTGACTTGAAATTTTCTCTCAAACATTTTTAATCGGATTTGGGAGATAGGATTTTCTTTGGTTTTTTAAAATTCAAAACCGTTTTAGCTCCAGAGCCTCTCAAACTTGGCTACCATTTCTTGACAAAAACTAACTTTGATCTAAAATTTAAGTTGATTTTATAAATGGCTTTATTATATTTATGTTGCAATTTTTAAAGTTTTAAGATTGCTGTTTTTGCATACAAATGGAGCCCCCACAAGTCCAACCTGGAGCAGCAGTAGTAGTAGTAGTTGTTGTTGTTGTACTGGTTGTAGAAGGGGTTGTAGTTGTAGTACTACTTCTGGAACTGGTACCACGTGGTGGTCCCCAACCCATGTTACTTCGAGCATGGCTTTCAGAAACCATACATATCACAAGGGTGATACAAAAAACGGCTGTTTTCATTTTTGAATTTTGAGTTCTTAGTCTGAACTTTGGAAAAATTAAAGGAGCTCTTGTATTTGAGCTTTTGATAAATTATTGTAAAATGAAAGATGTGCCAAAATCTCCAGCTTTATATACCATGTATAAGCAGTCCCGATATTTATTTATGTTGGTTGGGAGTTGTTTGTATAATAAACAATTGTGTTGATTCCAGACCAGATACATTCGGCTTCTATTCATAATTAACCTTCATACGAGAGAATTTATGAATAATAGGAATATTTCTCAATAACCTAGAGAGAGAGATCTAGATGATTGATTAAGATATTGTTGAAGAAGATGATCTTAAAATGCCCCAAGATTGTTCTGCACTGCTACATATTCAAATTATTTGACCTTTTAATTGCATTTCATTTCCGTTTTGAACTAGTTGAAAAACCAATTCCATACACGCGCTATATACTGTATACATCTGGAAACCATCATGAAATGATCTGATTTAACTTACAAATTTATTACAACTAGCTGCAACGAAGCGAACCGATTAACCTAAGTAGATATATCTAGTCAAAATCCGATGAGCTTGAATCTTTTTTATAATTATGATTACGCCTATATGAGTCCATTAATTTGGAGGAAAACATTTGGAAAGAATGTAATGTGTTACACAGTGAATAAAATGAAAATTAATTCTTCTGATAGCAGACTAAGTTTATGAAAAAATTACTCGTCGTTCGTAGATACTTTGAAGATGCTTGGTTAAAAGATGCGTATTGGGAATGGAGTAGACTGATTGTGAGTACAACTGATAAGACTATGCGTAACAGCAACTGTTGATGTGGAGTTGCAACTAATAATGCTACACATAAGCGCTAGATCAGTCAAGGTCAATATAAATAAGCAGTTGAATGTATATATATGCATTATATATCAATATCTTGGTACTTGAGTTGTTTTCTAAAGATAAGTGGGTGTTATATAAGCAAATGGATTGAACACCCCATCATCACTGATCGTGAGTAAATTTCAAACCAACTGCAACACTAATAATTTTTCAACATCAGATTTAGCTATGATTTAATTGAATAATCAGCGTTATAAAAAAATGTTTTACGGAATGCAAATAGGGTTGTTCTGAGACTATGAAATTATTTTAACTGAAAATGCAAAGAATTTTCCAATAAATCTGCATGCAGGTCTGACTCATTCCGTTGGGTTCATAGTATGTAGTATGGCAAAAAAATCTGTAGGAACGTATTGAACTTCCGAAAATAATAACATTAAGATTTTAAGTTTCATTTTTACTTCAAATAAGTTTTATTCAAATTTCTGTACCTTCCATACAATTTACGAAATTTGAAAGTGTTAAATCCATATATCTTGTCAATAATTATCTTCTTGGGTAGCTTATTTTGGTTATTACTGTTATCCTATCCAAGTATAATTGGCCTATCTTTCTTGGGTATTCTAGTTGGGTGAGGCTTCTGTGAATACGTGCATCCAACCTGGAATGATATGTAGTAGTTACACACTATGAGTTTCTGCATTTTATACACGGTGAAAAGTTTAAAAATAAACTTACAAGTAGCAGAAAAATGATTCCTAGCAAGAGAGTTTTCAATCGAAAAATCGAAGCCATTTTAATATTATAAAGAATTTAGAGAGAGAAATTACTTAATGATTGAAACTCTATCTAAAAATTGTAGTAGCTTGTCTAAATCAATCTTCATCACTAATTACTGTCATTTACTTAAATTGGAATACTTAATCCTACATTTAATTACTCTTTCTTTTAATTGGCTTACGTTAACGTCATATTGGCATTTTGAGTGCTCTAAAATGTAGCTTAAATACATAGCAAACAATTAATACTCATATCCAGATATCCACATTAATTAAGATATTTTATGACCACGCATAACGTCAGCTGCAACTGTAACGCTAGGTATGCAAGCACAGCTCTCGCATACCTTTTTCTATGTTAAAATACACATAAAAAGTACCTATGTATAGTATACCATACCATGTATTAACCATTATGACTTGTCTATTGAAGCATCTAGTCTATGTACATGAGAAAATAAAGCTCAATCTGAGTTTGGGAACGAAAGGAACCACAACCAACTTGTTCTGCTGACCATTATTCTTTAGAGATAAGAATTCTCCATCTTGTCATTTTAGAATAGAGCATATATTCCTGTAGTCTTCTAGTAGCATTATCTACCCTATGGAGTGTGCAATCCTCTAGGAGCAGATAATTGTTATAAATTGGCGAGTGTAAATCACCGGAAGACTTCGGAAATTTTGAAAGTGGTTTGGTTTCTGAAAATATATATATTTCACTCAGTTTCACATATTTTGTAATATTTTTGTGTAATTTGTGGTTGGAGAGAAATTGAGGATATAACATTTGTAAAATTTTGGTTGTATCATTTATTCTTGTTTGTTTTTTGACAATATTTTATTTCAGTAGCTCGAGAGAATTCCCAGATTCTCACAGCTCCACAATTGGACAACATCATCATCCTCATCATCTTGAAATCGTGGATGCTGCCCGATCGAAATTTGATGTCATCAGGGATTTTGCAGTGCCGATTCATACACCAAACTGAAGAGGAATTCGTGCTTACCTTCCCAATCCAATCATGTCCTCAATTTTAATGGCTACAAATGTGAGTAAATGGTCATAAACTTACCCCCTCCTTGACTATCCTTTTCCTTGTTTTTCTGGTTTCCAAATTTTTCAAAATAGGGAATAGTGAAACATTTTTGATGGTGGTATTATTATAATCATGTAGATGAGGATATATATCATTTTAACATATCAAAATTGATTTTAAAGAGAGTTAAAACTGTGACAAGTATAGTTTACAAGCGTATGAAAGATTAGAGACGAATTTTAAAACATAAATTTTAACTTGAGGTTTGATTTGATCACATTGAGTTGGTACATTATAGTTGTATGTTACAAAAGTGCTTTCGTTTCTCAAAGCGATTGTACAATTTGCTATAAAAGTTAAATTACATTACCAGAGAGTTATGATCGTAGGATTTTTATATCGTGAATACATTGGAAAATACGTAATCAGAGCATTCAATACTATTGATTCTCATTTCATTCTCGTGTGTGAGGTTAACATTTTAATTTCTGGGGATGACATTTTATTTGCCAGTAGTTTCTTTTGATGTTTTAATTTCAAATGCCTCCACGTAGACCACGACAGCCAGATAGTGCTGAACGAGGAGATTCACCTCCAGTTAGGCGTAGACGACAAGGTTCACCAAGATTAAGAGTAGCAAGAGGGGCAATGGCAGCAAGACAGGTTCCACCCCAGGTAAATGAGCCGCAAATAGCTTTTAATCCAGAGCTCATAGGTAATTTAGATGCAAATCAGCAGCAAGCACTAAATAATTTTTTAGCTCAGCAAGTAGTATTGGCAGGAAATAATATCAGAGTAGCAGGTTTAAATGCAAATGTCCATGTACCTGAATACAATCCTGATAGTATGACCGCCGAGTCGTACTTTACTCAGATTGAAAATTATTTACGAAGCCAGGGCATTCAGCAAAATCAGTATCACACAGTGATAGGGACTCTTTTGAAGCACGACAAAAAGGCATGGTACGACAACATAGCAAATACAATCCACAACTGGAATGCATTCAAATTAGCTTTTTCTGCAAGATACGATGGATGGGAAATCCAAGAAAGAAGACGTAGAATTTTATGGAGTCGACAGCAGAATTTAAGTGAACCTGTAGAACAGTTTGTTAATGAGATGGTAAATCTCGCAAAGCAAGTAGACAGATTAGAGTTGGAGTATATTTCAGTCTTGAGAGCAAAGAAAGCATTAGTACCTGAACTAAGATTAGCTATTCAAGTTGGAGACCCAATTGCATTGACTATTAATAATTTACTTGAAAAAGCTGCTGAAGCTTCCGAAGCAATACAAGCTAGGGACAGAATGAGAAACACACACACACCATTACCGCCTGTATATGGTTACAAGCAAAAGCAACATTTTCCTCAAACCATGAATAATAATAGAGGTTACTCATTTAGAGGTCGAGGTAGGGGTGGTTCATTCTCAAATAACCGTCCTTACAATGGAAATCGTCCACAAAGTAATAATTTTCAGCAAGATCGAAATAATTATAATGGTAATGGAGGTCAAAGTACCCAAAATTCCCAGTTCAATCAGCGTGTTTATGCACAATCACAGAGAGGTATTCCTACTCGTAGATTTGATTTTTCTCGTATTCAATGTTATAATTGTAGAGAGATGGGACATTTTAGTAAAGATTGTACTGTGGTACCACAAAATGCACAGAACAACATGAATCATCAGCATAATCCTCCAAATCAGAACAATCAAAATAATCCTGCGATGCTGATGGCAAGTCAGAATTTCTCAAATAGGAGCAATGCTCATGTTCAAAACCAGAACACACGTCATTTCAATAATCCCAACCAGAGTCAATTTCAAAATAGAAACCAGCATGAACTTCATGATTTAAGTCAGCAAATGGGAAATATTAATTTAAACTACCGAGGCAGACGACGGAGGCAACGTCCTTGGCAACCTCAAGATGCTTAGCTGTTTTTTCTTCTTCAACTGCGATTCCTACAGTAGAGTTCTATACAAATTTTATGAAATTTAATGCCATACTTGATACAGGCTCTAGTTTTTCACTTTTGACTGCTAAATTAGCAAGAGCAATGAACCTCACTATTAAGTATGAGAATTCGACGACGCTTACATGCGCAAACAATACTACAATAGAAACTTTGGGAACCGCGTTTTTAACTATTCAGTTAGGACACAAAGAAATAGCGCACTACTTCCAGGTTGTGCCTAAACTTCCTTTTCCTTGTATTATTGGAAATGAGATCATGATGAAGTATGGAATTGTTATAAACCAAAGTAGACACAAATTTCACTTTGATGATAGTCCTCAGCTTTTGTATGAATTAGGAGATGCTCTTCGTACTCTATCGTTTGTTGTTCAAGAGAGACGTGTTCATGTTAATAGTTTTTCACAAGAATCTCGACTTGAAAAATTGATAGATTTATTTCCTACAGTTTGTAGAAAAGATGGTAAAATAGGACAAACAGATTTGATGTCTCACAAAATAGATATTGACTACGGTAATAAAGAATTCAAGCCGATTAAGGAGCCAGTCACATATTTTCCGCCTACTTTAGCTGCTGAAATTGAAAAGCAAATTCAAGATTTACTTGCCAATGGGTTAATTCGTAGGTCTAAATCGCCGTATAGATTCGGAATTGTACTTGATGATAAGAAAGGAGGAGGAATCCGAATGACTGTAAATTACAAGAAATTGAATAGGCTTACTAAAGACAATGCGACTCCAATGCACAATGCTAATATTATTCTCAGATTATTACCAACAGGTAGAATCTACTCCTCAATTGATTTAGCAAGTGGTTTTTGGCAAATTAAATTAGATCCGGATAGTATAGAGAAGACTGCTTTCTACGCAAACGGTATTCTCTACGAATGGTTGGTAATGCCATTTGGTTTAAAAGGAGCTCCAGCTACCTTCGTTTCTTTAATGAATTTTGTTCTTAGAGATTACATTATGAAATTTTGCTTTGTCTACATGGACGATGTCATAGTTTTTTCTCGTAGTTCCGAAGATCATTTAGTTCATTTGGGATTAATTTTTGAACGTCTTAGGGAAGCGCGTTTATCAATAAACCTAAAGAAGTGTTCCTTTGCAAAAGAGCAAATCGAATATTTAGGCCATATAGTTTCTTCTGATGGCTTGCGCAAAAATCCAGAACGTGTCAGGGCAATAATTAGAATGCCACCACCAACAGATAAAAGTAGTATTAAAAGATTACAAGGAATGTGCGCTTGGCTCATTACCTTCATTCCAAATTTTTCAACTTTGTTCGAGCCAATAAGTAGATTATTGAGTAAAAAGGTCATTTTTAAATGGGGAGCTGAACAACAGCAAGCTTTTGAAAAATTGAAAATAATTTTAAGTGAGGATATAGTATTACAAGGTTTAGACTACACTCTTCCAATTTATATTCGAACTGATGCTAGTGATGTCGGAATAGGAGCGGTTCTATGTCAGAAAATTGATAATAGGGAACGAGTTATTTCTTATACGAGTAAAACACTTTCCACCGCAGAACGAAAGTATAATATTTGTGAAAAAGAATGTTACGCTATTTTATTTGCTATCCGTAAATTCCAACCATTTTTAATAGGTGAGAAATTCACCATTATAACTGATAACAAGGCACTAACGTCTCTTAATTTAATGCACAGTAAGTCAAGGAACCTGAAGAATTGGTCTCAGGAAATCGAAAGATGGGGATGTGATATAATTTTCAGTCCAGGAAAACAAAATGTAGTTGCAGATTGTCTTTCTCGGGCACCAGTGGAACCTTCAGCTAGTGAGCCTGATCATCTCGTTAGTTCAGAAGAAATGTATTTCCCAACCTTTCCCATTTTTGCTATGCCTTTTGTTAACAACATTCTTGAAAATATTGCTAGAGAGCAATTGCAGGATAGACAAATTCAAAAGATTGTATTTGAACTGAATTGTAGGGTTTTGGCCAGCTCTGCTTTTCTCAAGTATGAACTTCGTGATAATGTTTTGTATAGAAAAATTTTTCCTTTTGTTAATAAGTACAATAACTGTAATAACACAAACGATGGTTCATCTCTCAGGAGAACTATTGTTAAAAATATCGCAGACGACGAGTATTTGAATGGTAGAGTTCAATTTGTTACGGTACCCGTAGTACCAGAATCACTTAAGTTTGAAATTATGAATTATTTTCATGACACGCCAGAAAGCGGTCACTTCGGTATTAAGAAAACTCAAGACGCAATCAAGCGTAGATTTTATTGGAGTAATATGAACCATGATATTTCTGAGTATATTAGGTCTTGTGAAATTTGCCAGAGATTCAAGTTAGAAAATAGGAAACGAAAAGGTCTTATGGGAGACGTCCCAGTAGCAAAGTCTGTTTTCGAAACTATTTACATAGATTTTATTGGTCCTTATCCATTGAGCAGCCGTAGAAATCGTTTTTGTTTGGTTGTAGTAGATCAATTATCTAGTTGGGTAGAATTGAAACCCATGACTCAAGGCACAAGCCAAAAAGTTGTAGATTTTCTTGAAGAAACAATTTGTAGATTTGGTGTTCCAAGAATAATTTTATCGGACAATGCTTCGAATTTTGTTGGTAAAAATATGAGATATTTTTGTTGGATTTGGGGAATTAGGCATGTACTTACAAGTGCGTACCACCCACAAATCAATAGGAGCGAGAGAACCAACAGAGATTTAGTTAGAATGATTGCTTCATTTTGTTCGGAAAGCCAAAAAGAGTGGGATAAATACCTTCAACACTTCGCGTTAGCCTTGAGATCGCATGTCAATGAAACGTTAAAGGTTACTCCATCGCAGGTAATGTTAGGCCGGCACATAGCGTTACCTATCGATAGATCACTGCAGGGTCAGTCGAATAGCGATTACGTTCAGGACGTACGTCAATTAGCAGAAAATTTACCACAGAAAATGAAGGAGTTGATTGAATTTGTTACTTCAAATATTATAGAATCTCACAGGAAAAATAAAGAAATTTACGATGTTAGACATAGATTTTTTCCCTTTAAAGTAGGAGAGTTAGTTTTGGTGAGGAACCACCAACTTTCTGATGCTTCTTCGAATGTGTCGAGAAAGTTTTTACCTCAGTATATTGGTCCATTCAAAATCATTCTTAAAAACAACGACTTAAGCTACATATTGGACATGCCAAAGCGATTTTGTCCGAAACGCTTTGTTAATGATTTAAAACCATATGTAAAACCAATTAAACCAGAGGGTCCACCGATCTCTTTACGACAAGTTACTTTGGGTGTTGATCCGGATATTCAGCCGAGAAGACAACTACGACCAAGAGTACCAGTGGACTACCGCATCCAGAGGAATTATGGACGCGCTAAGAAATAATTCTTTGACTCTAAAAATCTTTACTATCCATTGCATATTTTTGATTTGATGATATGATAACTTATTTTTTTGTGTTAAATATGTTTCTTTTCAGTCTGACAAGAGGGTCGCCTCCGTCTTGCACTGGCGGAAACAAGGCCTTCGCGTTGGATCACTTTCTGAGACTGCACACCAATACCGTGTGGATCTCAACATATCATCTACATCAAAAGCACTGAATCACCCGTCACTACAACTTGCTCGAGAATTCTGTTTCAACGAACCTCGTGTTGTTCCCATCGAAATTCCACCGACTAAAGTGTTTATGTTTGTAAATACATTGAGTGATTTGAAAACTGTATGTAATTTGATTAATTGTAAAAATGAATTAGCTTGTGACTTGGAAGGTGATGATAATTTTTGTTATAATACTATTACAAGTTTGATTCAATTGTCTATTGATACTCATGATTTTGTCATTGATTGTATTGCATTGTATGAACATGTGAAAGAGCATTTCGAACCGATATCTTTGAATCCCAACATTTTAAAAGTCTTTTTTGGAAAATGTGATATTCCTTGGTTGCAGCGTGACTTTGGAATACACATTGTCTCTTTTGTTGACGCTCAAAATGTTTTTGACTCGGTGCATAAGCACAAACAACATTCTTCTTTTCAAAATGTAGTTAAAGAATTAACTGGAATACAATTACCTAAGATCTGGACTCGGTTTCCTTGGCAGATGAGACCCGTTCCAGATGGTGCACTTGAATATGCGCGTAAAGATTCGCAGTATTTATATGTAGTTTGGCAAGAGTTGAAAAGGTTACACGGTAACTTCCTTTTGTTTGAATATAGCACTAACGATGACGTGAATGCCATTATAAAAGACTATCGTCTCACTAGACAGTTTTCGCCTGAAAAAGAATTTAATATTTGTATGAAAAATCCAAAGAAGGATATTCGGTTGTCAAATTCGTTAGTTTATGAGAAGCATAATATTCTCTTTGTTGAATTGTTCAAATGGTCTGTTCGCACTGCTCAACTCAAAGATTTACCTCGTAGAAAAGTGTTAAACAATAATGAAATTGTAAATTTGACTGTTAATCAACCTGATAACTTGAAAGATATGATATGTGCTTTACCCAACAAAGAAAAGTGGTTATGCAACAATGATAATTTGATTTATGAAAGTTTGTTAAATGTTATTCGCAAAAATAAGATTGAAAATGTAACTTCTACCCATACGTTTGATTTCGAAGAAAATGCTGCAAGTGATGAAGAAATGTATGTATTTAATGTTGATAACAAGCCTCGTGAGGATCAAGGTTTACAAACCGAGATAATCACGCAGACTTCTACTGTACAAAATAAAAATGATGATATGGAAGTTCAATTTACTGTTACGAATGAAGTTGAAGATATATTCGAAGTTACATGTGAAATGGATCCTACTATTACCAAAACTGTTACAAATTATGATGTTGATATGAATGATGTTGCAATTATGACAAATGATAATGTTATTTGTGAAAATTTTACTCAGAATGTTACACAAAATATTTCCATTCTAAATTCATGTACTATTGTATGTTCCAAATATGAAAATCTCAATATTGATAATCTAGATATTATTTCAGACAAAGAATTGTTAAATAAGGATACATGGGAAACTATTAGAAAAGGTAACAATCCAAATTGTGTTATAAACAAGCTTAGAAATAGACGCAAGAAAGCAAAAGAAAATCTTGTAAACATGAAATTTCGTAATGATCCGTTGAAGCGTGAAAAACGCAAACAGAAAAGGTCAAATTATAAAAAGAACAAGAAACTCAAGCGACTAATGTAGCTTTTCTTTTCTTGTCCTTTTTTCAAATTGGACAGGGGAGGGTAAATGTTATAATTATTACTGTTACGAAATTAATTAAGCTGTAGGGGAGTGTGTAACGCTAGGTATGCAAGCACAGCTCTCGCATACCTTTTTCTATGTTAAAATACACATAAAAAGTACCTATGTATAGTATACCATACCATGTATTAACCATTATGACTTGTCTATTGAAGCATCTAGTCTATGTACATGAGAAAATAAAGCTCAATCTGAGTTTGGGAACGAAAGGAACCACAACCAACTTGTTCTGCTGACCATTATTCTTTAGAGATAAGAATTCTCCATCTTGTCATTTTAGAATAGAGCATATATTCCTGTAGTCTTCTAGTAGCATTATCTACCCTATGGAGTGTGCAATCCTCTAGGAGCAGATAATTGTTATACAACATCAACATTGTTGCAAGAACAGGCGTGATCACAGCAGAAGTTAAGTGGATTCTACGTCATGACTAAAACTTAATTTACGTAGCGCAGAAGTTTATTTATGTGGTTAGAGAACTTCTTATTTAGCCTGTGGATACCTCTTGATTATTCAACGTCCTTCATGTCTTTCATGGTTTCATGAATTACAACTATTATGCTGCAGATGATCCCCAGGTACTGTATAAATATAGTTTTCAAGATCAATATCATCAATATTTCAATGTGGTTCGAGTTAAAATAAAATAAACAATTAATTACGCTAAAGAGTAAGCGGAAACTAAGCACATATAAGCCAGGATAGTTTGCGATTCCAACAGTAGTTTGAAAAACTGTATGAAATATCGAAGTAAACAGTTTGGTTTCATCAGGTAATTCTGCAACCGCTTCTGGGCCAGTTAAGCGACTTTTCAATTTATCGATCTGTAAAAAAATCCACAACAATTTGTGATATTCTTTATGCAAAACATCATTTTTTTAACATACTATGCCATTTTTTTACAAATTACTTGAAGTGTTGCAACACAGCCCAGGGTGCTTGTGATCAATAGCATAAAAAGCTGATATGCTACTGTCATGGCCATGATTTTATTGTTTTTGCTGAAAGCTACTCGAATCCAATCCGGCATAGCTATTGCAAAGTAGATCATATAGACGGTTAGTACTGTTCCTATTAGGTTGGAAAGTTTCTCTGCAATATCCTTTAGAACGTTATATATTTCTAATGTCGGCACAGAGTTTACAGAACGGATGCAAAGAACGGCAATGAACATGGTTGATGTACATGACAGAATCAAAAGTATGGTATTGTTGGTGTTTATCAGCCCAGTGATAACTGTAGTCAAACCAAATATTCCATAAACGATATTGCTCCAATGCAATTCTGTGATGTGAGCATAGTCAAGGCAAGTATCATTGCCGATCCAGAAAAGCTGTTTTCCGTGGCATGCATAAGTATTAAGAAACTCTGCACCTGTCCATCCCCATTTAGAAGTTTCAAAATATGTTTGGGTTAATAAACTCAATGATACGAATGTAACATTGAGAATTACAACAGAAGTTGAAGCAGCCATCATTATCTAAAACAAAATATTAGCTTTTAGTAAGTAGTAGTATCATATTACTGAAATGATAAAGCGGAACGGTTAATATTTACTGCTGTTGACATCATGCACCAACACCGTTCCTCGGGTACGATATCTATTAATCTGGAGTTCATGTTCAGATAATCGATTATCAGTTTTTCATCACAGCATGCCAGTTTTAAAAAACAGCATCTCATCACAAATGCAGCCAAGAAACTTGTCATTCTTAAATAAACGTATGGGTTAGGCTCTTCATTCAGTCCGCTCAAGAAGCCTGGGATCCAACTCAGCATCTCAAGGATCAGCAATCCCGTCGAGATTACCCACAGCACCTTAAAAAAATTAAAATATAAACAAGCTCGTAAATGATCAGCGTAAGAAGTGAACATTGCTTTAATTCTATGCTTTCACCAAGCTGAAAGTCTCGTCATTGTTAGTATGTATGAAACTAGAAGTGTTCAGCAATATGGCTATTACCTGTTGTGGACGAAACGATCCCTTTTCATATTCCTTTGTCTCTTCATTTTGCCGAATGTAGAATGGTACTGCACATAGAAGGAACTCCATGTTGTACCATGTTTGAATGATTGACCAGTTGAACCAATCTTTACTATTCACAGTAAAGTATGATTTAATATTCTTCCAATAAGTTGTTGATCGTCGGCATGAAGTTTCCATTGCATTGGATGCATCATCTGTAATGCTACACAGTTCAATGTCAAGGTCGGGTTGAGTCGTGTTTCTAACAATTTGACTTTCTCTTCTGGACTTCGGATGTATTACAAATACTGCTACCCTGTCATCGTCAAAGTCAGATGCATTGATAACTTGAATGTTATCAAGTTCAATGTCATTCTCTGGATATGTGGAAATTTTGGTAATGTTATGAGAACTACCACCGTCTTCTGTTTCAAGAGTTTGCGTGCTCTGACAGGAATCCTTTCTACGCTTGGGATGTACTATAAATACGTGTTCATTGTCAAAATCAGTAAGGACCATGTCAATAACTTTGTTGCTACAGCCTGCCGCCATGTTGCTTGCATAACAAATTATAAAATAATTCAGAATTCTTCTTAAAGCAAGACTTTTCAAGCAAGGTTTAGCTGTCTGAAATAAATTCTTATTGTTCAGCAAAAATCAAATCCCTTTGTTTCCATATAATTAGGTATATTCTGATCCTGATGTATGCCAGTAAAAGCACTAATGCGATTTAAATCAAACTGATAATGGGTGAGTGTATGACAAATATTGAATACAAAATTTGTATTTTTAACGGTGTTTTTCTAAACCTGGAATTTTAACCAACCAAAATTCAAGTAATAAAATTTTGTTCTTAACAGTGTGACGCTCTGAAAACTACTAATTTCATCGATGTCTTACAACGTCAAACGTAACAAGGGAGGATTGTAAGTTGATGACGAATAAAATAAATATACTCATGCTATATAAAGAAAGAAAGTACGACCAGTACGGGGACAATATGCATATTGAAGACAAAGTAAAAGGGTTCCATGATCTCATTCAGCATGAGTTTTAGACGTTTAAGATATTAGCATTAAAATATATGAATATGACGATGGAAACTCTTTAGGTAGATATAGTACACTTTTCAATAACATACTGCAAATTGCAATTCTTTTTACCCAGAAGGGTGAAAGTAGATAATATAATGTAAGCCAGGACGAGCTAAATTCATATTAGATACTGATGCTACGTAGTCTATTTTATGTATAATATATGGATTTTCTTCGAGTTTGTATGGAAGTACTACCGATTTTTAAGTATGGCAAGGGTGATTATGCATTGAAATGCTTAAAAGTTACCAAAAGCATTCGTTGTTATATTATATTAGATAGACGCTTTAGTATTACATCGTTTGAAACAGTACAACACGTGGCATGATACAATGATCATGTTTTGAAGTTTTACATGCACAACTTCAAATGCCGGAGTTCACTTATCTTTAGCGTTAGTCATAGAACAATAAAACCAACGGGCTTTCCTTTCTAAGAATACGTAATATTTACACAATAAATCTCCAGGGAGGTGGTTGCATGCAACCTTACAAGAAAATTTTGTATCATGATCAAGTTCAAAATAATCAATTTGTTTTATTTATTTTCTGGGGCAGTAGTTTGCGATCAATCACAAGAACTTATTTGTATTTTCTAAATAGCTTTCATCGGTGTTACGTCCAGCTTCTTTGCAAGATCATTCTGAAAATACATGTTCTTAATTAACCCAACATAGTCAAATAAAAGCCAGTTTAATTTTTTTAAATAGACATTTCACTTACACATGCGATGATCTGATTAATATGATATTGAATTCCTCCTTTATCTTTAACTTCCTTTACATGAGTAGCTTCAGGGTCACCAGCTACAAAAACTGGTTTAGATGGATCTATCTGAAAATACAAAGTAGAGCGATAAGTATACAATAAGTCACCGATAAACATATTTAAGTCAAACGCCATGCAATTGATGCAATGCAATGCCTTACTGGTTGCAAGTTTCTCAAAGTATTCATCAAGTCGCTTAGTCAGCCTGCCGCCATGATACTTGCATAGCAAACTTTATAATAATTATGAATTCTTCTTAACGCAAGACTTTTCAAGCAAGGTTTAGCTGTCTGAAATAAATTCTTATTGTTCAGCAAAAATCAAATCCCTTTCTTTCCATATAATTAGGCATACTCTAATCCTGATGTATGCCAGTAAAGCACTAATGGGATTTAGATCAAGCTGATAATGGGTGAGTGTATGACAAATATCGAATACTGAATTTATATTTTTAACGGTTCTTTTCTAGACCTGGAATTTTAACTAACCAAAATTTTGTTCTTAACAGTGTGACGCTCTGAAAACTACTAATTTCATCGATGTCTTACAACGTCAAACGTAACAATGGAGTATTGTAAGTTGATGATAAATGAAAGAAATATGTAAACGAAGAAAGTACGATCAAAGACACGGGTAAGTGGGTTCTATCATGATCTCATTCAGCTTGCGCTAGATGTGCAAGATATTAGGGTTAAAATATGCGAATATGGTAATGGAAACTCTTCAGGTAGATACTTATAGTACGCTTTTCAATATCATTCTGGAAATTGCAATTTTTAACCAAAAGGGTGAAAGCAGATAATATAATGTAAGCCAGGACGAGCTAAATTCACATCAGAACCTGATACAAAGTAATCTAATTAAGGTGACCAGACGTCCCCCATTCAAGTTCCCTGTCCCCCGACAAAAAATGTCCCCCAAAACGTCCCCCATTGAGAATTGTGTCCCCCGAAATTAAAAATTGGTACAAAATGGTCTTTTTAATACCAAAATATAAAAATTTATAGGAAATTTATAGTAATTTGCCAATTTTCTTTCCAAATTTTTTTTTTCATACGAAATACAACCAAATTTATTGGTTTCTGTGGGCTCCAAAGTCGTTGATGGGCGCATTTTCTAACAATCTGTCCCTAATTTATAAATATTTCGCTTCCGTGGAAGGAAATGTCCAGCTGGGCTGTCTAATTTCACAATCTGAATTTCTTTGAGATATTAAATATTTGTAAAATCTTGTTGCAACGTAAGAAATCGCAAATTTTACTATGCAATGGGATATAATAAATTGAAACCCTTTTGTAGACTACAAAAAATGTACGTAATTTCTCCTTCTCCGCGAAATACTTCTAACGTATGAGGTAAAATTTCGCTCATACGTTAAAAGTATAAAATTTAATCTTACTTTTCCTTATCTTTAACCCGATTTCTTATTAGACGTTTTCGGTAAAAGATAAATTCAACAAAAAAAGGCCCCAAAGCGACTGAAAATCAGGAACACCGCTAGTAAATAAAACGTGATTTTAAAAACTTCGGAGTGTCCCCCATTGGGCTTTGGAAAATCTGGTCACCTTAAATCTAATGTGTGTATAATATATGAATTTTCTTCGAGTTTGTACGGAAGTACTACCGATTTTTAAGCATGGTAAGGGGCAGAGCTGGGGGACCTGCGGTACTTTCCAGTCCGGTCCGGTCCCGGTACAGGTACAGGTACCGGTCCTGGACCGGGACCTGTACCGAGTACCGGCGCATGCTAGAAAAAGTACCGAGGACCGGTACCGAGTACCGGAGCATGCTAGAAAAAGTACCGGGTACCGGTACCGAGTACCGGCTCATGTTAGGAAAAATACCGGGGACCGGTACCGAGTACCGGAATGGTCCCGGTCCCCCAATGTTCAGTTTCATATATATTGTAAGGTTCAAAGACATTGAGTTTTTTACTTTTTGGTTCATGTGTAGATTATTCAAAGCAATCTTTGACTTATGCTTATGTACACCTGTGTTTTCTCAGATCAATGTTCTATTTTTAGGCACACGGCTATCCCAGGAGATACCGTGTACACTTGTTCTTATATACATAAATCATTCCTTGTTAGGATGTTCACCTTTTTGACCATTTTTACTTGTTTGAGTATGTATTCTAATATTTTACAAATCTATTCATTTTTTGTTAAGGTTAATTCTTAAGCTAAAACTTCATGTCATTTTGTGTGTGTAAAAGAATATTTAATTGTGAAGGTTTTTAGTGTCATTGTCCTCTAAGCATCTTTTTCTTCGTTTTTTTTTGTCTATATACAGTTGTCATTTACTACAAATCAATCAGAAGCATTTTGAACGCGTCAGTAGCAAGTCAGATTTTCTTTCCGTCTCTTCAAGACACATTTTTTCCTTCAAAGAATAAATTGACGATTTAAGTACCAAGTTAAATAGAAACATTGCCTTCGACTTTGTCATTTTATTTAATTGGAATTCTTAGCCCAGCAGCTTTGATTCCCTTTAGCCTCATTTTATTCACCTTTCCTTAGAATTTCCTGCCACCTTGCCACCACCTCATATGCTCTCTCACCTACTTCACCCTTGTCAATCATTACTACATGACCTCCAGAGTTTCCTCCAAGAAAAATCATCATCTCACATTCCCCTCATCAAACAATCATCTCAACTCCAATAACTCCGAATGAGATCTCACATCATCAACAACAACATCTCTATCGATTCACTATTACATACAGTCACCAATTCACAGCGCACACCCAATGTTTATGAATATTTTTCAGTTTTTAACTTTCGCGTCCTGTATTTTACTACATGGCTGAATGAAATTTATACATTTTTCAACTAAGGTTGCTTGTCTCTCGCTTTGCACCCTTCTAGTGCACTCTCCTGGTCACAAATTGACAAACTTCACTAGCTTGAGAATATAATAAATCGTGAATTTATTCTTTTAAAGATCATCCATGCATTCCGCAGAACCTCCTTATAAACTTCACTAGCATTAATATATGAATTACACTCAAGGTCTGCATGTGGGAATACGATTGCATGCAAATGTTTTAATTCTCGAAACTGATTAGTTGTAGTCTGTTATTATTAGACTATTAAAGGTGTCATATTCCTGAGCATCTAACTATGACAGAAATGTACAGAAGACCCGCTTATAACATAAAAGTACCGAGTACCGGGACCGGTACCGGCTCATGTTAGAAAAAGTACCGAGGACCGGTACCGGGTACCGGATCATACTAGAAAAAGTACCGGGGACCGGTACCGAGTACCGGATCATGCTAGAAAAAGTACCGAGGACCGGTACCGAGTACCGGAACTGTCCCGGTCCCCCAGCTCTGGTAAGGGGGATTATGCATTGACCTTAAAATGCCCAAAAGTTGTATTGTATGTATGGCAATATTGTAACCCAAAGCAGTCGTTGTTATATTATAGTAGATAGACGCTTTAATATTAAATCATTTGGAACAGTCCAGCACGTGGCACGATATCATGATCATACTTTGAAGTTTTACATGCACAACTTCAAATGCAGGAATTTACTTATTGTTAGCGTTAGTCATGGAACGGGCTTTCCTTAAGATAGAATACTTATGACATGATATCCTGTATGACTCATATTACAAATGATAAATATAAAAAGCAACAGTGTTTTTGCAGCTACATATTTACACAACAAATCTCTAGTGAGGTGGTTGCGCATAACCTTCTATGAAAATTTCAAAATAGTAAGCACCTTTGCATTTGCTATGTCATTTTATTCAGCGATGATATCATAATGGACCCAGTACACAAAAATACCAGCCAAATCAATACATTTGGTTATAATCAAGGCCACCTGGCATTTAAAGAACCTTCATTTAACGAAGTAAACATGGGTATTAGTTTCTACAGGACAATCTGAATATAATCTCAAAGATTTGAGAATTGAACAATGTCCCAAAATAATATTTTAAAATTTAACATGGAACAGATACACTGTACACATTATAATATTAGGCAAATGATTTAATGCTTTACAGCAATCAACAATCAAATAAATAGATAAATAAATACTCGCATTTGATAAAGAGTTGTGGTGCAACGGTTTCCACAATTTTCTCTGGTTAAAGTACTACTTCTGTAACTGGTACCACGTGGTGGTCCCCAACCCATGTTACTTCTAGCATGGCTTTCAGAAACCATACATATCACAAGGGTGATACAAAAAACGGCTGTTTTCATTTTTGAATTTTGAGTTCTTAGTCTGAACTTTGGAAAAATTAAAGGAGCTCTTGTATTTGAGCTTTTGATAAATTATTGTAAAATGAAAGATGTGCCAAAATCTCCAGCTTTATATACCATGTATAAGCAGTCCCGATATTTATTTATGTTGGTTGGGAGTTGTTTGTATAATAAACAATTGTGTTGATTCCAGACCAGATACATTCGGCTTCTATTCATAATTAACCTTCATACGAGAGAATTTATGAATAATAGGAATATTTCTCAATAACCTAGAGAGAGAGATCTAGATGATTGATTAAGATATTGTTGAAGAAGATGATCTTACAATGCCCGAAGATTGTTCTGCACTGCTACATATTTAAATTATTTGACCTTTTAATTGCATTTCACTTCCATTTTGAACTAGTTAAAAAACCAATTCCATACACGCGCTATATACTGTATACATCTGGAAACCATCATGAAATGATCTGATTTAACTTACAAATTTATTACAACTAGCTGCAACGAAGCGAACTGATTAACATAAGTAGATATATCTAGTCAAAATATGATGAGCTTGAATCTTTTTTATAATTATGATTACGCCTATATGAGTCCATTAATTTGGAGGAAACATTTGGAAAGAATGTAATGTGTTACACAGTGAATAAAATGAAAATTAATTCTTCTGATAGCAGACTAAGTTTATGAAAAAATTACTCGTCGTTCGTAGATACTTTGAAGATGCTTGGTTAAAAGATGCGTATTGGGAATGGAGTAGACTGATTGTGAGTACAACTGATAAGACTATGCGTAACAGCAACTGTTGAGGTGGAGTTGCAACTAATAATGCTACACATAAGCGCTAGCTCAGTCAAGGCCAATGTAGGTAGTAGAGGATATATGCATTATGATTCAATACCTTGGTTATGCCACATTTACTTTAAATAAATTTATTTCAAATTTCTACACATTCCATACAATTTACGAAAATCCAAGTTAAATCCTAGTACCATTGCAATAACTATCTTATCGGGTAGTTTCGTTTTGTTATCCTATCCATATGTAACTGGTTTGTCCTTCTTGGGTATTCTTGTTGGGTGTGACTTCTGTGAGTATGAGTACCCAACCTGGCATTATATAATATTTTAGTACTTACGCATTTCGATATATATTGCAACATTAAATACACTGTAAAACGCAATAAAATAAACTTACAAGTAGCAGAAAAATGATTCCTAGCAAGAGAGTTTTCAATCGAAAAATCGAAGCCATTTTAATATTATAAAGAATTTAGAGAGAGAAATTACACATAAATGTTTGCAACTTAATGATTGAAACTCTATCTAAAAATTGTAGTAGCTTGTCTAAATCAATCTTCATCACTAATTACTGTCATTTACTTAAATTGGAATACTTAATCCTACATTTAATTACTCTTTCTTTTAATTGGCTTACGTTAACGTCATATTGGCATTTTGAGTGCTCTAAAATGTAGCTTAAATACATAGCAAACAATTAATACTCATATCCAGATATCCACATTAATTAAGATATTTTATGACCACGCATAACGTCAGCTGCAACATCAACATTGTTGCAAGAACAGGCGTGATCACAGCAGAAGTTAAGTGGATTCTACGTCATGACTAAAACTTAATTTACGTAGCGCAGAAGTTTATTTATGTGGTTAGAGAACTTCTTATTTAGCCTGTGGATACCTCTTGATTATTCAACGTCCTTCATGTCTTTCATGGTTTCATGAATTACAACTATTATGCTGCAGATGATCCCCAGGTACTGTATAAATATAGTTTTCAAGATCAATATCATCAATATTTCAATGTGGTTCATGTTGAAATAAAATAAACAATTAATTACGCTAAAGAGTAAACGGAAACTAAGCACATATAAGCCAGGATAGCCGATTCCAACAGTAGTTTGAAAAACTGTATGAAACATTGGACAGCCTTCAGACATGGTCCTTTTTTGAAATACTGTCTCACCACGAAATCAACTTTCTTCTAGGTTTAAAGAAGTCCTGGGATGACACAAGTTCCAATGATACTTCAAGAGTAAGAAATACTTCTAAAAGGTTACCACGACCAAAAGGTGCCATTTAATAAAGTACGCTCAACAGTTACAGCGACCAGCGCTTCCACGCTTTCTCTTTGGTTTCCCAGATCAGTTGCTTCACTTTGCATTTCCACGTCGTCTGATGTAGCGTGGATTTGTCTCTGAAGACACCTGCTCCGAATTAACGACCGCATATTGACTATCAGAAATTTCAATTAGACAAATTAAAAACGATTGTTGAATTTAAAATTTTCTTTAAAAGTAGAGCTTGAAAGAATACATGTTGAAAACAAGAGCGCTTGCTTGCATGAAATTTTGTACCGAATGGAATGAAGGTGAAAGTAGAAATAAATAGTCACGGATCGGGTGACATGGCAGAAGATGGTGATTCACCATCGTTAGTCGGTTATGAGCAATGTAAAATATAATATATTGAATTCGCATATTTCTTTGTGCATTTTGTAGGAAAGTCATATATGAAGGTATGTAATGTTTTTCTACTTAAATACTGGAATACAGAGCTTAAAAGATATATCATACGTCTTAACTTCAATTCATGATTTTATGAACAAATGAACATGTTTGAAACGCTCACACATGAACATTCTCATCTCTAGGGAATATAATGCAAACACCGCATCGCTGGTTGCTGCTTTACTTCCGCCAACCCTTATTTGTTTTTGTAGGTTTCTGGATCAATTGATGGAAAAATGTAGTGAATACTACTGCAGTAGTTAGATCGAATATATGACCTTGTTTATTGAGTCATATGCCTTAATCAATAATTGACTTTCTGTTGTAGTGAGCGTTTTACGACTACGACATCTCTGCAATGTGCAATACAATGTATTTTTAATATCATCAGAATAGGTAAGAGGAAAGAGAAAAATGCATATATGAGTCCATCTAAAATAGTAATTCTAATAGATGGACTTGGCTGAGATTTTAGGTGAAAATTCATATTAAGGATTTCTTCAATAGAACACATGAACAGAACAGAATCTTTGTATTTTATTTAGATCATCCTAGTTTGAATTGCTAGCAATCAAAGCATTCAGCTCATCATAACTTACATATGTCCCATTGTTATATCATCAAATATTGAATACAATTAATATAAGACAATAATAAATTCTGTTAAAATTTAGGGTACGCAGCTAAGACTACTACAACATCTGTACCATATTCTGTAGATATTCTTTGACTATTATGTACATATTCCTTGAATATTCTGCACATCTTGACTATTCTGTACATATTCTTGGAATTTAAAACCTAGTACTACCAGCTGATTCAGCACGTCAAATAACCTGTAGATGCTGAGCTTTAGGTAAATCTAAGAATTTTGGAATTCCCGCGCTCAGCTCTATGTACAAACTGTACATATACATGCATGTTAAAAAGTAATGCTACGGACGCCACGTAAACACGTACGCTCTCCCCATATTCTCTCATTCCCATATACTTGCTAACGCTGCGTAAATAATTAACCTAGTAATGTTGAATGTAAACATAAATGAATGACGCATTTTACTATAGCTGGCTTCTAATTTTGGTTTATGAACAATATCAAAACATCCAAAAATATTATTAGTAGACTTCACTATCCCATCGTGTGCGTAATATTGGAAAAACTTTATACATCAATTATAAACGTAATAATAACACAATGTTGTTTAGCCTTGTTTTTAAAACTAATCTTAAATTAACCCAGTTACGTTCTCATCTACTGGCTTTGCCTCCACCTGCGAGAAGCTTCTTCCTACCGTTTTCTAATTTCTTGTTGCCAGCACACACCTAAAGAATTCACCAAAATATTTTACAGCGTTCTGATAAAATCACATCAATCGTTTAGTTTGTAATATTTTTTTAACCTGAATAAGCATGGGCACCAGCATTATCAAAGTCCAAAGAATTATCTTACGTTGTACGAACTTCATTTTAATCCACTAAATCGTTGCTTACAACAGATGAGGATAATGTATTTAATAATGTAGAATGGAAACAAGCCGTGCATGAACGGGATAATGTGGAATAAGTGCAATTCCTATACATCATGCAATAACCATTAAATAAATTGCTGAACTAATTAGAAACGACAAAGAATAGTTATTGGATTTTTATGTGCCCGTGCCAGTGACCATGTAAAAGTACGTTGATATTATTCCAAGTGACTGCAAATGAGAAAAACGAAATGCGTCATTAAAATGAATAATCAATCATACTTTAACGACTAGCGAACTATCAAGTAATTAAACCTACGCTCAATAAGAACCTGGTGTCAATGTAAAAAACACCACTTCCAATGCCTACAGGTCTTTCCTTCATTTCAGCAAATATATACTGCAAGTTTTTAACACTGAGATCAAGTATTTCCCGAACATCTTCTGATATGAACCAGTTATAGTATCCTTCTGTCTATAAAATCAAATTTAAATCATGGAAACTCTAAATTATCTGTAATGAATGAATGTATTAATGTTCCTAAATTTCATACCACTTTTGATGTCTGTATTGCAAAGTAAATGGCCACCCAAATTTTGCTCAGTTTTAATGACAGAAACAAAGCAAAGTACCATTGACGGGTGACGAGGCTGTTCATGAAATAGGACATTGTGATAATATTCGCCATGATCAGGGCTGGCAAGAATGAATTTGTTATTGTGTTAATGTCCTTTGACAAGAGACTAAGCTTTTTATGTTCCTTGACAATCTCGTCAGCAAAGTTACGATTTCCTATTTCACAATCCATAGTACTTTCTCTCTCACGATTTCCCCATACTTTCAATTGATCTCGTAGCTGCTTCGTAGAAATCCATAGGGTGATTGCAGAAAGTAGGAAGCAGTCTTGAGAAAAAAGAGTGAAGACTTGCTGACAAAAATCTACTGCTATTCCGGCACTACCAAATAGTGTAGTTTCAAGGTCAGCGTCACTCAGAAATACTCCACCATTGTCATCTTCCTTAGTGGTATTTGAACCTACTCTTGAAGTATCATTGGAACTTGTGTCATCCCAGGACTTCTTTAAACCTAGAAGAAAGTTGATTTCGTGGTGAGACAGTATTTCAAAAAAGGACCATGTCTGAAGGCTGTCCATTAAAGTAAGTCCTCCAATAGTGCTGATTAACGGTATGCAAATAGTCAGCGAACATATTGAAATAACCAGGAGGTTTGCCTAAATTGCATAAAATGTACATATTTCAATTATCAATGAAACTATATACAACCTGCTTATTTCAAGGTATTTTGCCACGTTTTATTATGAAAATTGCTCACCAATGATGACTTCAAGGTTTTCACGATATCGCTGACGCTTTGAAACCCAAACAATTTCAGAAAAGCATCTTGCTTACACCAAATCATCCGAAATATACAAGCATTAAGTACTAATGAGCAAAAGTGGTAGACGAGTCCGATGTAGGACGAAGCTTTGACCTGTTGCGATATATTTGGTTCATCAATCAACCATGTCAGATTTCTTACGCTGAAAATGATGTAAATGAGGGCTACCAAAGTTATCAGAATGCTAAGCATCTAAAAAAAATTACAAGAGAATTTCATAATCATTTGTTATATGCAAACATTGGTTCGTTGGATCTGTGTTGCCTATCAGTTTAAGTCATT
The DNA here is from genome assembly GCA_964034955.1 of Orchesella flavescens. Classification (NCBI taxonomy): domain Eukaryota; kingdom Metazoa; phylum Arthropoda; class Collembola; order Entomobryomorpha; family Orchesellidae; genus Orchesella; species Orchesella flavescens. The sequence goes on from OZ035956.1 coordinate 15,542,624, forward strand.
GATATTGTATATGAATTAAAATGTACCTTGTTTATGCAACTTGACCTTAGATTTCGATTGCAATCAACTCGAAAGGGAGACACGCCAATGTAATAATAAAAGTAGCGAATAAAACACAAGACAGAAAGAAGAAGGAGAAGAGTTTTTCTAGCAAACCCACCCAAAAATGTCCTACATGTCCGATGGGAAAACAAAAGCCGGATGAAGCTAAGCATAAGAAAGAGATGGACGGACGGATGGACTCAACTTTTCTGTTCAAAATGTAACGTAATGTAATGTACCATTTTTTATGACACTGACTTTTTTCTCTCTTTCTAGTTCTAGTTGTTTCTCTCTTCTTTTTTCTCCGTTATGATCATGAGCCAAAATAAAGTACACGGAAACGATGAAGGAGAGCAGTTGGGCATAAATAACATGTGCGCTGCATAAAGAATCTCGGAGAAAGTAAATCCGCAAGATATAGTATAGTTTTTCGAAGAAGAAAAAAGATTGTAGACGATAGCTCACTTTTTGACAGCGGCGTGTAATGTGTACATACGTAGCCACAAGTCCAATTGAGTTGTTAGGCATTTTACTACTGCTATCAACTATCAACAACCATATTTTACTTCCACTTCCTTTCCTACATCGTTTAAGGACAAGAAGAGATTTTTTTCCCAAGAATATATTTATATATATGTATATATTTATGTTGGTTGATCAAACAAACAGTCGCCTTTGCTGTGATCATCATCATCATCATCATCATACATCACAAATTTTTCTCGGAGACGTCAGTAGACAACACCAAACACGATATAAAATATAGAGGGCAAACGGGTTAGTAATGCGTTGTGGATTTTTTGAAAGCGCTTCATCTTTACGATATAATGGCTCATCTTCATAATATGGATACGATAAAATGGCTTACGATACGAAAATCTACGATCGAACCCTACTACGATATAAATTTTTACGATATAAAGACCGTGAATCCTTTTTCTTCTATCCTGGCAATTCTGTTGAAAATGGGATGTAAGCGAAGGAATGTATTTCTTACGCTTCCCAATTTCCCTTCCTCGTGTTTAAAACGAACTTACTTTACACTAACGTAGCATCAAATAACAAGATTTTTGGGATATTAAAATTGCATTATGTGTTCCACAGGAACGTCTACGCTTTCACGTCGTACGCAATATTTAACACAATAAAACGGATTTCGATATCTAACTTCTCCGGGAAGCTAACTACAACAGAAAGTCAAGTATTGATTAGATTAGAGCATATGACTCAATAAACAAGATAAAACATATTCTGTCTGAAGTAAAAACTACTGCAGTAGTATTCGCTACATTTTTCCGTCAATTGATCCAGAAACCTACAAAAACAAAGGGTTGGCGGAAGTACAGCAGCAACCAACGATGCGGTGTTTGCATTCTATTCCCCAGAGATGAGAATTTTCATGTGTGAGTCTTTTAAGCACATTTGCTTAAAATTCATAAAATCGTGGATTGAAGTTTAGCCGATACAAGCGTTCTACATGATGTATGATATATCTTTTAAGCACTGTATTCCAGTATTTAAGTTGCAAAATATTACATACCTTCATATATTACTTTGCAACAAAATGCACAAAGAAATAGGAGAATTCAATACATTACATGTTGGCATTGCTCATAACCGACGATGGTGAATCCCCAGCTTTTGCTATGTCACCTAAAAACTTTGGTAAAAGTTAGCCGATCGGTGACTAGTTATACTTTCACCTTCATTCCATTTGAAGCAAAATTTCACGCAAGCAAGCGTTCTTGTTTTCAACATGAATTCCTCCAAGTTCCACTTATAACGAAAATTTTAACTATATTATTATTTTGCATTTGGCTAATTGAAATTTCTGACAGTCAAGTATGCAGTCGTTAATTCGGGGCAGGTGTCTTCAGAGACAAATCCACGCTACATCAGACGACATTGAAATGCAAAGTGAAGCAACTGATCTGGGAAACGACAGGGAGAACGGTGAAGCGTTGGTATCTCTCTCGAGCGTGGAACCTGGTCGTGGTAACCTCTTGGAAGTATTTCTTAGTTTTTATTATTACATTGGCGTGTCTCCCTTTCGAGTTGATTGCAATCGAAATCTAAGGTCAAGTTGCATAAACAAGGTACATTTTAATTCATATACAATATCAATGACTTAAACTGATAGGCAACACAGATCCAACGAACCAATGTTTGCATATAACAAATGATTATGAAATTCTCTTGTAATTTTTTTTAGATGCTTAGCATTCTGATAACTTTGGTAGCCCTCATTTACATCATTTTCAGCGTAAGAAATCTGACATGGTTGATTGATGAACCAAATATATCGCAACAGGTCAAAGCTTCGTCCTACATCGGACTCGTCTACCACTTTTGCTCATTAGTACTTAATGCTTGTATATTTCGGATGATTTGGTGTAAGCAAGATGCTTTTCTGAAATTGTTTGGGTTTCAAAGCGTCAGCGATATCGTGAAAACCTTGAAGTCATCATTGGTGAGCAATTTTCATAATAAAACGTGGCAAAATACCTTGAAATAAGCAGGTTGTATATAGTTTCATTGATAATTGAAATATGTACATTTTATGCAATTTAGGCAAACCTCCTGGTTATTTCAATATGTTCGCTGACTATTTGCATACCGTTAATCAGCACTATTGGAGGACTTACTTTAATGGACAGCCTTCAGACATGGTCCTTTTTTGAAATACTGTCTCACCACGAAATCAACTTTCTTCTAGGTTTAAAGAAGTCCTGGGATGACACAAGTTCCAATGATACTTCAAGAGTAGGTTCAAATACCACTAAGGAAGATGACAATGGTGGAGTATTTCTGAGTGACGCTGACCTTGAAACTACACTATTTGGTAGTGCCGGAATAGCAGTAGATTTTTGTCAGCAAGTCTTCACTCTTTTTTCTCAAGACTGCTTCCTACTTTCTGCAATCACCCTATGGATTTCTACGAAGCAGCTACGAGATCAATTGAAAGTATGGGGAAATCGTGAGAGAGAAAGTACTATGGATTGTGAAATAGGAAATCGTAACTTTGCTGACGAGATTGTCAAGGAACATAAAAAGCTTAGTCTCTTGTCAAAGGACATTAACACAATAACAAATTCATTCTTGCCAGCCCTGATCATGGCGAATATTATCACAATGTCCTATTTCATGAACAGCCTCGTCACCCGTCAATGGTACTTTGCTTTGTTTCTGTCATTAAAACTGAGCAAAATTTGGTTGGCCATTTACTTTGCAATGAAGACGTCAAAAGTGGTATGAAATTTAGGAACATTAATACATTCATTCATTACAGATAATTTGGAGTTTCCATAATTTAAATTTGATTTTATAGACAGAAGGATACTATAACTGGTTCATATCAGAAGATGTTCGAGAAGTTCTTGATCTCAGTGTAAAAAACTTACAATATATATTTGCTGAAATGAAGGAGAGTCCTTTAGGAATTGGAAGTGGTGTTTTTTACATTGACACCAGGTTCTTATTGAGCGTAAGTTTTAATTACTTGATAGTTCATTAGACAGTAGTCGTTAAAGTATAATTGAGTATTCATTTTAATGACGCATTTCGTTTTACACATTTGCAGTCACTTGGAATAATATCAACGTACTTTTACATGGTGACTGGCACGGGCACATAAAAATCCAATAACTGTTCTTTGTCGTTTCTAATAATAATTATTTCAGCAATTTATTTAAAGGTTATTGCATGATGTATAGGAATTGCACTTATTCCACATTATCCCGTTCATGCACTGCTTGTTTCCATTATACATTATTAAATACATTATCCTCATCTGTTGTAAGCAACGATTTAGTGGATTAAAATGAAGTTCGTACAACGTAAGCTAATTCTTTGGACTGTGATAATGCTGGTGTCGATGCTTGTTCAGGTTCAAAAAATATTTCAAACTAAACTATTCATTTGATTTTATCAGAACGTTGTAAAATATTTTAGTAAATTCTTTAGGTGTGTTTTGGCAACAAGAAAATAGAAGACGGTAAGAAGAAGCTTATCGCAAATGGAGGCAAAACCAGTGGATGAGAAATTAAACTGTAGGTATTTAAATTAGATTCAATGCTTTATTGAATTTTGTTATTTCAAACCAATCGTTTTCAGCAAAAATTCTAAAAAATCTATTTTACAGGTGACTATGGCTAAAGGATAAATATGGAAACAAATCCGAATTCATTATAATTAATAATCTGATAAGTGATTGTTCATAAATCCAAATTAGAAAGCAGCTATAGTAAAATGCGTCATTAATTTATGTTTACATTCAACATTACTCGGTTAATTATAATTGCTTTATATTATTAGTGTAATGATTTAAATGGTGGTGTATAGGTTAGAAGCAAAGTGTTTGAACTATTAATGTTATGGCAAAGATAGACAAGTGCTGCCCATACTTGAATTATAGTGAATTTCGTGGGCGCAATCATTTGGGACTATAAAATCTTTAATTGCAAATGCCAATAACAATAATCATGGAAACATTCATTTTAAAGTAAAACACGTTTGGATAACCAAAACCCTCATGGGTCAAACATCAATGAATGAATGGTGTCCACTGGTTTGTACACGTAGTTAACACATGAGGTAATTGCACACTTCCTCCCCATTGTAAGCCATCGTTTCAGACGACTTCAATAACGACTACAGTTAGCTATTCGGATTCCTTACCAGACGGACACTACTATTGCTGCCAAAGCTAGACTTAATTGTTTACATTCATTAAATGATGTTGTTATGATACTTGCAATTATTCATTTCTAAAAAATAATAATTATTATCTCGATCCCAAATGTTTGCGCCAGGTGCTAACGAAGAAAGGCAGGACTTGTCTATCTTTGCCATAACATTAACAGTACAAACACTTTGGTAAAAACTGATCCAAAATGAGCAAAGCATTAATTATGAAGTTTTTTAAGCAAGTAAATAAAAAGCGTGATAGCCTCATGACTACTGTATAGTGTAGCCAGCTTTGTCAAAATGCATAAATTTCCAACGCAACTTATTTATCTGAGAGAGAGTAATCACAATGTGGAATACAAAATTCAGAAAACGTGTACTAATTTTTTTAGGAATTGTCTTTCTGTTGCTAGTTTATGTCACTCCGCTAGTAGAATCCAAGTCGGATGTAAAAAATGTTTCAATACTTTCCTGCTTCAAAGCAATGCCTTGGAATCACGGCCTTTGTCCCTGCAATTCGTTACAGTCATGTGTAAAGGCAGTGGCCGTATTCGAAGCGGTATGTAATTTATCTTACAAATTGACTGTTTAAAATAAAACATAAAATACACATTCAAATTCATCATTGAAGTATGTGTTTCTTGTTAACTTCTCTGCAGGTCGCAAATTGTTTGCCAGTAGTCTTTCTAAGTGTGAATCTTGCTTACATGAATCAAATCACAGGAGGTGATCGTAAGTAATATTCCATTGTAAAAATAGATACACAACTACAATGAGCATACACATATTTTTTTAAATGTCATTCCTGCTAATTTTCCAGTGTTCTCCAATGAACCTATTATAAGGAGGTTCTGCGGAATGAACCTATTAAATCCGCTGCAATACTTGAGGCTGTCTACCTCGTCATTTTCAGCTTGGACTTTTTGTTTGCTATTGTATTGTACTTGGGAGCTCATATAGTAAGTTTTTCAATTAATTTGCAAAAAGTGGGCTCATTCTCTGTACTTTGTGTTATCTAATCTAATCTAGAAAAGCAGCTGTGCATGCCGGACGTGGTTTGGATTCACAGCAATCACAACATTAATGTTCATCAGTATCCACGTGTTTGAAGTACTCCAAGCTGTAAACTATGGGTCCGTCTTCACGGTATTGTTGGGATATGTGCGATTTACCATTCAAATCTTCACAATGCTTGTTGTCGTCGCTTTCATAGAGGAATCTTGTCAGCAAAGACGGGTTCAGCCGAGGTCAGGAAATATGGAACTGGGAATGCCAACCGCAGCAACCAGATGCAGAGGTCCACCTGCACTTCATCTCCATCGACCGATTCCTGAGCGAGTACTTCCGTCTCTTCGGCAAATCGAGCCGTTGGTCCAGTTACCGATCATTGTTGGGGGGAAAGGTTCGTAAAGAACGAGGAAGAAAAATTAATAAAAAACGGTTAAGATGGACGAATCGGGGCTTAGAACGTATTTTGTCCTTGTAACCCGTTATGTATTACACAAATAAAAAAGAGTAGAAAAATAAAATGAGATACGTGATGTTTATTTGCTGAGAAGGAAATTTAAAATTCAATTATTATTGAGTCATATTTATACACGCTATGATAGCTAGTTTTTTTGCAATGAACTACATAACGACTAGTACTGCATAAACACTCGATGGTGTTGTATGGTGCATCTGCTCCTTAATCCCGATTTAACTGAACAACTATAACTCCATATGTGGCCACCGCACCCAACATCTAAAAATATTCAAGAAATAGATTTGTAAAGAAGGCTAGAGGAAGTTAATAAAAGGTTATCTACATAACTATCAGCATATTTATATAATTTGTACATACCGAACTTAGAAGTTGATAAGTCACACAGAAACATCTACACGAAAAAGCAACTGGATCTGTGGAAACTTCGGAACTAATGGAGAGCAATTTAACCCTGTTTTCCAAACCCAATGAATAGTCACTTTGTGTGGAAAATTTAATCCATTCTAGTGTGCAGTTACGAGTCTAAAAATTAAGAACAGATGACAGAACAAACATTGAGTTTTCTAAAATATTTCACTGATTATTTAGGAAATGTGTTAAATATCAAAATCACAATTTTGATCATGCACTATGATGAAATTGTGCAGCCCAAACCCATACAAAACAACTTATAGAAAAGATAATCAAAATCAATTTTTCAGCGTCTCCCCTGCCTCCCATCAAAATATGTGGTGCCTCTGCAATATATGCAACAGATGCGAAGTAAGAAGTCAATATAAAGTCTCCATATATTTTCCGAATCAAGTCAGTTGTCGTTTTAAGTTTCTTATAGAGCCGAATCCCCTGCAAACAATAATATTGATAATATGTATTATTTGTTTACGACCACATAAAAGTATCATGATAGAATAATTGCCAGATTTACATTTTCAATGTCAAAATTTTCCTTCGTTTTCTCCAGCTCAATTTGATACTCTGTTGCGAGTTGCCCCATCGCAATTGTTAATGTCATGAACATACCTTGCACAAACACAAAATAGCTTAATGAATGTGCATACAACAGTGTGCCTCCCAAATATTTTATTTCATCGATGTAAAATTGAAAAGTAGTTTCATTTCTGAATTCCGTCACGTTTTCCAACAAAACTGATTCACTTTCGTAAAGGGCGATTTTTTGGCTGCTATAATGTTCAGAGTCATTCACTAAAAACCAGTTTATGACTGTCCATAGTAGCCAGTAACCTAATAAGCCGGCGTACACCTGGAAAATTCAAAATATTTAAATGCTTCAATTTTCAATACGTCATATATGTTAATTAATTCTTCAAAAAAGTTGAACTACTCACACAAAACAGAACGCGTTTCCTTTGTTTCCTTTTGCAACGGGTGAATTCCAACAATTGAAGGTTGTTTTCTTGCTCCCTCCAAAAACTGAACATTATCAAGAGGTTGGAAACTGTGAAAGCCAAATGGCTCACAATATCAATAAGTGTCACAATATTTGTCTGGGGATTGCTACGGAATTGAGCACAACAATAAATAAAATAATAAATTTGGTAAATGATCACAACAATGTTGAGGATGAGAGAAATAATCTGAAAAGAGAGAGTTTACTGTTGATTAGTAGTCGAATTTATTCTCTGAGTAGTTCTAAATTATTATTTTCACCTTGTGTAGAAAATGGGTGCGTAGTTCGTAATTGTTTGTTTCTTTGTCTCGTCGCATTTAAATGGCACATGTCCAACAAAGCGGAATAAGTTGAATGGAAAAAATAGTATACTTTCTCCAGATAAATTCCCAGTTGTGCCCATTTCTGCGTTGAATCCACCTTTCTCAATCATTTTTGGAAATGTAAAGTTTCCTTGCTTTTCATTGAGTAACATATTGTGTCTAATGTTGCCCTGTGAGAGATGAGATACCGTTTTCATCAATTGTCAATTTCTTTCAACGTATTCACTCACACGAGATCATACTTTGACTGCTTTTTCCAGCATATTTGGCCGTGTACCGACTCGATAAAAATAATGGCGATTGTTGTAAACCTACATTACATTTACATTACCTAGAGTAATATTTACGATTAATTTCCCTAAGTGGATTTATGTACTAGTTAGCTAGTCAACTGTGTAGTTTATTTATCTTAGGATAACAGAGCCTCCTTAAATGTCTTGTAGATTATATTTACGCAGTATGCAAAAGTGTTGTGGGCGCAATATGGACAAACAGCAGCATGTAATTTTGATAAATAACAGACACAGGTATCAGTCAAGTTTTTATTATTTAATATGATGAATTCAGAAATATATACAGAATAATATATGTAACATGTTCAACTAACATAAGCCAGCTTCATGAGTATTTTTAAGCGTTCATCCATGCAAGGTTAGTTATGAATATGTTTTAGGAGATTTCCTTCCGGTTTGGTCCATTGTGAAGTTGGAAATAATGATTCCGTATGTAACCACCAAACCCAACATCTAAAAGAAATGAATTATTAAAATATGTTGGTAGCCATTATACGTAACAGCTTTAAAATCATGAAGATAATGTTTATAAAAAAGTAAATTAATATTATGCACGAACTGAACTGAATTGTTGATAAGTCACGCAAAAATATTTACTAGAGAGAGCCACTGGATCAGCAGATACTTCGTTAGAAATGGATACTAGTTTCAGTCTATCTTCAGTACTCAAGTTTGCATTTTCTGTATAAATTGAAATCCATTTCAGAAGTATTTGATGAATCTCAATAAAGGAGTACTTGTATAGATTACCAATCGATTATGTTTTATACATGATTAGTACAATAATATAACTGGCATTAGTTAGATAGAGTTCTTACATGAAATTCGGCAACCAATATCCAAATCACGCTGGTAAATCCAAAGTATATCATAATAGCCTTTTCTGTGTCACCTCTTTTTCCTAACAAAACATGAGGCGCCTCAGCGTAATAGCATACAGCTGTGATGTAATTTAAAAGAAGATTGTTCCCATACAGTTCGGTAATTAAATCGACTTTCCTATTTAATCCTCTGTAGAGCTCATGTCCCTGAATTGAAATTGCAAAATACAAACCTTTCAGTTTTTAATAAAGTGGTATTTATTGAAATGTGAAATTCTGCAACCTTTTGAATGTCAGTAGTTGTCATCAGCTCATTCCCAAATTCCTTCCCAATTTGCCCCAATGCAAAAACTAGTACAAGAAAGGGACCATGGGCTGGTATATAAAAAAAGGGATGCATGAACCAAAAGAACGTCCATTCCAGTGTGAAACACTCTCTCCACGTGGTTGGGATACGGAGTCTGAGTCCTAATTAAATTAAGGGAAGATTTTGTTTGGTTCCAAGTGAGATCAATATTGTGACAACCTCTGCCGTAGTGGGCGTCATCGTGAAGCATAAACCAATTGATGACGCCCCAAACAATGTTTGAGACCAGAATGCTCAAGTTGAACCAACGAAATGAGACCTGCTATTATATGTAGGTAAGATAATTTTTATTTTTGATTTAAATGTTGACCGACCAAAATTATAATAGCCTTTGCTTTTGTCACTGTGACACGGGTACGTTCAATCACTTCAAGAAACTTTCCCCTTCGTCTCCAAAAAATGAAAATTATTAAAACTGTTGACAAGCAAGTGCTTAAATTACTAACAAAATCAAAAAGGAGAACAATGCTGGGTTCCAAGTTTTTCTGGAACTGGAGACCGCTCAGTACCCACAATGATATTGTGAAGAGCACCGCAACACCGTGGAAAAGCGGGCAGAAAATCTTAATGACAAGAATCAAGAAGAAATACTTTCTATAAAATAAATCCTAAGTGAAGCTTCATAACTGCGTTCATATATGTTTAAATGTATTCATGAGCAACTTACCTTATGTAAAGAATGAGATTGTAAATGGTACTGGTTTGTTTTTATATCCAAAACTGTTTTAAATGGGATCAAATGGAGAGAATAAAAGAAATTGAAGAATGGGGCCAGAAATGAATCATGATCCCATGATCAAAGTATTGATTCCCTTTGTCCTTCTCACTGTGACCCGAGTGTTTTCAATCAGTTGAAGAAATTTTTGTCTTCTCTTCCATAAAATGAAAATAGTTAAGATAACAGAGACGAGTGAAGTCGTATTACAAACAATGTCAAACACCAGAATAATACTTGGCTCCGATTCTGATTGAAACTGAAGAGCAGTTTGAAGACATATAAATATCATGAACAACACTACAACTACGTGGAAGAATGGGCAAAGAATCTGTTTTGAAACAAAACAAATTTCCGCTTTATCATAACCCACGATTTGAAATAATTTTTGTAAATTCTAATTTATTAACTTCAAACCTTGTGTAAAATGTTCGTTTGTATGTTATACTGGTTAGAGTCTCCATACAGAACTGTTTTAAACGGGATCAAAAGAAAATAATAAAAGAAATTGAATACAGGAACCAAAAATGATATTTCTTCGCCCTCCTCAGTATCTGTCATTTTGCAGGAAACATTTTCAGCACTTTCACAATCTCCACTTTGCTCCTTCCTTACGTTAATAAGGTGGCTATTTACGTGGTACACATTTGAGTATCTTGAACGAACACTGACAAAGCGATTGTTTTTCGTGCTCCCTTCGTTTCTGTTGTACCTCATTATTCTTGAGTTAACTCTGAACTACAATGCCGTCAGAAGTTGGTTGTTTCATTGTCGCTCCCATCCAACAGTTTTATTTCCGTTCCGTGTAAAACCTAACTGAAATATTTAATGCCAGTATTGTGTAAGACTGTGGTATGGATAAGCTTGCTTTTAATTATCCAATGAATTACCTATGTTACGTGAAGGGGCATGATGGATTAATTATCTCTCGGTCTGTTTTCTGGAATGAAAATGGCGTGTATAGTGTGCCGTAACCGTAAAGTAGAAGTCTCTATTTTCACGTGTGCTTTGAACGACGTTTACAAATGTAATGGGAAACAATTGATTCACATTTTCACAAAATGGACATTGTTACATATTGTATTGTAGGTCGTGTTGTTATGTTGGTACAAATTGGAAACGAAATTACAGTTGGACTTCCCAGTGAAAGACAAACTGCTTTTTGTCAAGTACATATGCATGACATATAAAAGTTTAAATGTCAGTCACAGTCACATATTTTTTAACATTGTTTGGTTTACGCATTTGAGTAGCGAAACGAGTAAATAATTTAACACTTGGTGAAAGATTGATTTTATCGCAAAACATATCAAGATATTTGTTCACTCGTCATACTCTAGTTCATTCTAAAAATTTATTTTGACAATACTTGATTATATAGAAAGTAAACACAAAACGATGATGGCACTACTTCCTGAAAATATCGGGCAGGTGTTTGATATTTGTAGAATTTTTTTGAAAATAATGTTTTTAGAAAAATGTTCGGCTGGAAAAGAAAATAGGAGGCATCATTCATTCTGCACGTTGCTTTTTTTACTTTCTCCTATGTTATAGTCTTTGTAGCAGACAAATCTTCTAATAATATAAACTTTCTTACCTTGGCATTTTAGTGGTTTCAGTTCGACAAATATTTCATGAGTTATACACTTGAAGGATACATTGATAGCAACCAACAAGTTGAAAATTATTACACTGTCTCAAAAAAGAATGTGGTACAACTTTCACTAAGCTAGGCATTTACTTAAGCAGGTTACCTTACCTTACACCGACCGACAGGAATCGCCCTAGTACACGTTCTGAATTTCCTAATCTTATTTTTATTTTAAGTTTAAGCGATTAATTTATGTGGACTTTAATTTAATCTAAAACTAAAAAATTGCAATATATTACATCTATCGCAACATCAACACTGTTACAGTTTGATTGATACAAAAATCAAGCCAATTTAATGGGGCGAGTTCGTCGACATAGTTTACATATCCAAAGTAACATTTAATTGGATAAAATGACCTTACGTAACGTCTGGCCCATTTCCAGTTCTTCACTACTGCAATAAAGTGAACATGACGTTTTAAATTGCAAACATATCCTTTTGAGTCGGCGTAGAGTTGACACATGACTGTGGTAGATACTAAGAGAGCGGTTGTTGCATCACAGGTAAGAGTTATAAATAAAATCATTTCTGGAGCCGTAAGTTGTAAACCGACAGATATAATTGTGAAGGAACCAATGATTATAGCTAATATAACCAAAAGAATTGTAACCACAACAAGCCCATCTTGCTGCAACGTGTTGTAGTAACGACTTAGGACCTGAATATGTCGGTAGTAAATCAGATTCCTCATTGCTTTCTCAGGTTTTGCAACCAACATTCCATTTATAACCTGGACATACCTTTTCAAACAATATGCTTGGACGAGAGAAAAATCAATGAGAAAAATTGCCCATCCAGCACCAAGATCCATATCTAACCAAAAGGTTATGGTGTATATTACAACCAACTTGATTGTAGACAACGTTGACCATCCCCCATTCCACACGAGTGAATTAGGATTCACACATTCAGGAATAGTAAAGTAAGCAAAGGTTATGGAATTACAATTTATAGTTTGTAAAATAGAGTAAGGAAAAACCACAAGGAATGGGAATAAAGATGCACATAAAAGTAAAAACTTTATGACTCGAATTTCATGTAATTTTGAAACCGGGTTATTGGGTAGCTCTGAAAAAGTCAACCGATTAAAGAAAATTATAGAAAAATAGTCGTATCATATCAACTTATTTCATAACCTTGATACAAAATAAAATGTAGTTACATACTTTTTAGAAAATGTTCCTCCAGCTTAACAAATATGTTGAATAGCTCAACCAATCCGTTTCTTCGTTGCAAGACAACGGTTTCTGTGAAACATAAAGCAATTCCAGCGCTGAAAAAAATAAGACTTTGTAGAGAGATTAGCAATGGTACAGTGTGGCTTTTGATATCAAGAATGAACTGAGTGCATAAGACTATGACGTATAAACCATGTAGAGTGACTTTAGCATATTCCCTTGCTAGTTGACTTCCGCTTTTTACAGCTAATGTTTGGTTTGAGTTAAACCAAAAAGGACAATTGCCGAGAAACTCTCTCACCCTAAGGCTAAACCTAATTAAACCCAACAAATTTTCTTGAATCAGCATTTTTGCCCAATTTAACTAAGCATGTATTATGTGTAGGCTTCCTGCTGGGTGCTTCGTACAATTAAAACCAAAGAGTTTCAAAGAGAAAAGGTTTTCCCTTTTGGTTTTTCAGATGGAGAATATGAAACAATGCACACTGTAAGGATTATTTGTAAGGACTGTTAACAAGAAAATTGTGGGAAAAACTAAGTCTTCAGCAGTATTTTGGACGACCTTCGTCACTAACTTATTAATGGAAAACTTTGAACAAATACTAAATTAATGAAGAAACCCAAAAAAACAATCACAAAAAGCAAATATATTATTCTGTTTGTCAGTACTTGTGAGGTGATTTTTTTATGGTTGGATGGATTGTAAGGTATAAAAAAATTATTATTTTATTGGATGGATATGTTCTGATAGTGTCTGTTCTTGTTCCTTCCACTGTTACATAATTAAAACTGTAATGTGACCAGCATTCTGTTATTGTTATTGATTAAATAACGTAAACAAAAGTCGGCTTACAAGTGGATGAGTAATGCGTTAGAACGAATGATGTTGTCAGTTTATTCATAAATTGCACTTATATAAAATGAAATTAACTAGTGTATAAAAATAATCAAGCTGTTTTTGCCGTACTAGCGTCGCTAAAAAAATATGAAGCAGCTTATGAATTTAATATGACCTTAGATACGAAAGTAAATGACGGTTTAAAGTGTTATTCCTTAACATGGCACAGACGCATGTTAGAAAACACCTGTGTGTCAGGGCTCAGCGTGCTAATTAGCACTCCAAAAGCAGCTAAGAGTGCTGATTAGCACTCGTCGTAAGAGTGCTAAATAGCACCCGTAAGAGTGCTACTCAGCACTCTCAGCTGCTTTTGGAGTGCTAATTAGCACCCCATGTTAATGGGATTAGCACTCCTGCGATTTAAAATTGTTTGCAAAAAACAAAATTTGAATACAAACAATAAAAAATTCAACTCAGGTGTCACATTTAATGAAAAATGTTGAATTCAATGAATTAAAGAATGAATTTGAGTACAAATAAAGTTGAAACAATAGAAGGTCAAATGCACGAATCATGTAATGTGTTGTTATGTTTTCGAAAGAGAAACAGTAATATTTATGAAATTGAGTTTTTAAACCTAACATAACATAACACAGTATTGCCCGTTAACCTTTCATTTTTAAACCTGTTTAATCAGCTAATCAGACACCCTAAAAATATTGGAGTGCGGATTAACACTCCTAGGCGTGCTAATTAGCACTCGTTTTAAAAATTAATCCCCAAAATTCACAAAATTAAGTTATAAATTTTTTAAACTGTGCACAAAAATTTCCGACTTTATTTAGGTATTTTTAGTGAAGCTATTAAAATTTTAGTCTTTACCGATGATTTCAAGTGCAATTTCGTATAAAAAAAACCTTTGAAATTCATTTTCTCAATTTTGCCATGATGAAAAAAATCGCCACGGTGAAAAATCCTAATTATCGTCTAGATTCGTAAACTGATTTTTAATTTCTCGACCACTTAAATATATGTTCGACCAAAAAATATCATTTTTTCCATAAAAACAGGAGTGCTAATTAGCACCCATAAAATAGCTAAGAGTGCTAATTAGCACTCCAAAAATAGCTAAGAGTGCTGATTAGCACTCTTTCGATGAGTGCTAATCAGCACCCGTAAGAGTGCTAATTAGCACGCTGAGCCCTGACTGCCTGTGTCTGCAGAAAGCAGACGCATTGCATATACTCTAAAGCTGATTTGAGGATTTATACCAAATTTACTCATAGTTTCCTTATAACTTCATGTCTTGTACTCATCACTCGCTCATGCTGCTATATAATATGTAGTAGGCATTAAAATTTATTCTTTAATAATCCTAATTTTGCATTTTATTATATATCCCGCAAGGTACAGTGTTGACCCAATCAAATTTTACAAAGCATTTTTCATATATTACGTATTCTTACTAGAGTAACTAGATCATTTAACAAACTGAACTGACCTGTGGAACCAAAGGAGCTGATTAAATACTCGTAGTAGGCTACGCCAGGGTACTGTAATTCTGTATCATAATTGTAGTCCATGATTTTATGCACGAAAAGCATTTTATTATTTGTTTTAAGGGTATTAGTAATAAATGCTATTTCTAGAGGTACATCAATCAAATAACTCCACAGTTTGACTCCTTAGTAATATATCGAAGGACACTGAAAACCTGTGAAACAAACCAAAAGGACGGTTATTACTCTAAAAAGACTTTTTTGATCTCAATGACACGTTAATATTTTTTAGTGTTTTTATTTTTTATCACTCACACTAGATCAGCTTACCTATTGTTGAGCAGGACCCTTACATAATTGCATGAAAATATTATTGGTTTCCATTGACTTTACATTGACTTTACTTGGTTTGCATTGACTTACAAGCAGGGAAGCTTTATTAAATTGAACCAAAAAATCGGCTTTTAACGTGTATGTAAATTTCAGGGTCCAGAAGCTTAAGAAATGTCTTTCAAATTGTAACGGCAGCAAATCATATTCAAATTGCAAGCATATTTTCGTTACGAATTAAGGGTATCCATAATTATCCATAGCCATATGGCCATATCCTTTACAGTCTCTACTGTATATATTATGTTCATTTGGCATTTGGCATTTTCCACTGTGAATTAAACATTTTGTGCGGAGCGATCTTTTTAAAGCTGACGTCGTAACAGAATTTACTTCGTTTATTGAGAACTAACGATTATTGGATCATAAATTATATTACGGTGAAGTCATAAATTATTTTATTCTCATTCTAATAGCACGTCAGACACATCATAACGATTGGCCATCTTTTAATTTTCTTATGAAATCACGACATGTTCTCATTATTAAATAATGGGTGATTTAGTAATTGTGTCCAAGGACAAAAACCAAAAGTCAATTCATCTTTATACAAGTCAGCTTTCGCAAACTTTTGGGTGCCAAATAACATTCACTTGTCATTACTAACTAAGCTACTCCCTACTAAAACATAGCCATTTGCGCCGTTTTGGCTTAAATATAGTTTACTTATTATTCGTTTCTAACTTGTAATTTACATCCTTAAGTTTTAAATTTCTAGCGTAATGACTGACGTTGAAGTGGGACTAGACGGCGATAGTCCAGACACCGGTAGCCAAACTGAGTCTGACAAGAAGAAATGCAAGTGTGACATTTGTATACTATTTTATGTATTCCTCATTCTAACGAATATCATTCCGATCATTGGACTTCTGTGCGGCTTTCTCATGTATTGGGGTTTTACAAGACCGCGATCAACAGCAACGCTGCTCTTGACATTACTGTTAGCCCAAGTAAAAATCCTATGGAAGAAATACCTAAAATCAGAGTCCCACCTCACCAAAAATAACACCGGATTGAAATCAGAGTCCCACCTCACCAAAAATAACATTGGATTGAAATCAGATACATGTCTTCCAGCCTTGCATGCCGTCGGTCAAGGGGATCTAGTAAAATAATTATGTAAATATTTTATATTTTTTAAAAGTAAGTTTATATTATTATAATAATCAAAATATTGTACCATTTAACATGTTGCAGATCACACACTGACTTTGTTATATTTTTCACGATCTAGGTTAGTAATATGTTATGGTTTTCGATGAATGGAATGATTCATGATGATATATTATTTGCGACTCCGCATGTTAATCGGAGATGGCATTGTAATGTGAAAAGCCAATTAGCAGTTATTAATATTCTGTAAGTGTTAGGGTTGGATTTAATAATAATTCTTGATTGATACCTGTAAAAACTACAATAAAACATCTATCTATCCTTGTAACAGTTAGGATTTAACCTTGAGTTTTGTTAACAAATTGGATTTCTTAGTGAAAATTTAAAGTCAGCATAAAAATACATAGTAGGAAGGAAATTCATTTTGTTAATGTATTAAGTTAGGTAACTTAGAAAGTGGTAGCAACAATTACGATAAGTTCAGCTTCGAGTTTGGGCACAAAATTTCAGAGCTATGAATGAGTAAGCTATTGAAAATCCAGCAGAGTAAGCGTATGAATCAACATTTTCAAGTGTACTTAATTATGAGAAAATGTAAAGGAGACTATGAACAAGTTGCCACCTCCACAGCGCATTGACCTTCAGCAAGAAATCCATTCATCAAGCGAATTTCACTCTTGAAGAGATAGGATCTTGTTCCAACACAACTTCGTGACGTAATCAATACCACGGAATTGCTCTGCCTGCGAAAAGTTACAATACTGATTGTTACATGTTACATTTTTATGTGTGCGTTTTGCAATTCTTTAATAAATCAAAAATATTAAAAACTCACTTCCTTGCTGCACATGCCACCGTTGCGCGTTGACCTGCTGCCCTAAAATAGTAATCCTTAATATCCATAGAGTCATCACAAATGATATCCAAGGTGAATGGATACCTTATCTTAAGCGCACTCCTTATGGCTGCAAGGGTGGTTTGTATATTTGTACGTTACCATGTCCATATCAAGCAGGTGATCATGATAAAAAATGCAAAATATGAAGCATTCACTTAAAATACAAAATAATTTTTTTATCTACAAAGACGACATCGTTTCTCTCATCAATATCATCCATACGTCCATTTCCAATAAAATCGGGTATTCGGGTACAAGATTTCAGCTACAAACATATTTTTCACAACTCATTCATCATTATAATCATGGGTACAGTTTTAGTTCAAAATAAGAAGCTTTATATTGTATAAATTCATTGCGCAGATTGAAAAATTACAACTTTCCACTTTTTTGCTTTAGCTAAACCGAAAGGGAAAGCAATCTCAAAGCCTGGAAATGGAAGCCGGGGTTCCCTCCCTCTCCAAAGAAAGGCTGCAGGTTCCGGATTTACACCTACTAAAAGGACAGGATCAAAGAATTCCAAATCATTAAAGCCCGCAGCTAAGAAAACAACTCGACAAGTCAGTAAGAAGAGGACAAAGAGAATCCTGACCACTTTCAACTTGTTCATCAGACATGTCGCAAACGTATGTGTAATTTATTAAAAATATGATTTAAACTATGGCATCAGTAGCTCTCTGCGATTCGATTTAAAATATTGAATGGCATGATGATTGATTTTCTAGGTATCCCGCTCGAACAACCTTTCTTTGAGTGGAAATGAACTGATGCGCCAAGCCGCACTTTGCTGGAAAGGTCTTAGTCCAGAGGATAAAATGAATTTCCGGAACAACAACTTGCCATCCAAACGTAAGCGAAAGCCCACACCAAAGCCGAGAACTTAAAATGATCCCAATCATCAAAATAAAGAGGGAGGGGGAGGGATCCACACGCTTCCCCATATTCCATGACCATGAATTATTTCTTCTAGCCGTCAGTCAAATTTTATGCTCGCTTTTGTCCTTGTAATCATAATGAATAAAGTTAATCAATTCATACCATAAAAAGTAACAATTTTCAACTCCTTGATCTACTTTAATTATTATTATTATTATTATTATTATTGACTTTATTTGCAGACATTCGATACACGTCTAATGTTGACGACGTTCAACCCTTAAATTTATAAACATTAACAAGGACATAATATGCGTGGACATGTAAAAGTTTTATGACTGCTTGACTTTCAAGTCCATGTAGCGAATTTCGTTTTCAAATTCTTTAATCCATATTTCCATTTCTTCCCGGTTCCCTATTATTTTGGACCGCTCGATGAGGAATCCTGCCACAAAAGTTCCTCCAAAAACATTAACTCCAATATGATACCCTATTAAATCATTTACATTACTGTTAGTGAATCTGAACAAAGTGTTTTGATTTTGATGTCATGATAAATATTTAAAATATAACTCAACTTACGGACGCAGTTACAAACCGGTCCAGCCCCGTATGTGAGTGCAACAGGATTTCCACCAATTTTTACAGGCTCCGTCATTCCAACCACATTTGAAACGTAATACGACATTTTCATTAAGGTCGACGAGCTTCTGAGCACAGCAGCAGGGTATAGAACCATCAATCCAAGAAAGATTCGAGCAGATTTTATGGCATATCCTCTTCCATCTAACGTCAGCATACTTTTGTTAATTTGACAAAGTCTCAAAATGGGATCTGTCCCTTTAATTTGTATTGGTTGATAATGTTGATATCCAAAAACCTGGTTGTTTCTCGGGTATTCATCTGGATATGGAATATTTGCAAAAACAGCTCCAGAAATAACTTTGTCGGGAAGTGAGATCCCTTTCCTCTCCGCCATTTTTTGGAAGGAACCAACAAAAGCAGAGTTGAGAATGGCGTGAGTGGAACAGCCATGAAATTTCCGGATTCGTCTCATCATTTCCAAAGAAATTGTCATTTTTGAACGTCCAATCAACTTGCCTCCAGTGAGTGGTCCTTCATCAAAAACAGGATCATTGTCATTCCAAAGTTAATGTAAAGAAATGTAGGGTCCCATAAAAAATATTTGAAAACCGAGAAGAACATTTTCCCAAAATGACAACGGGGAATAATATGGTGGGTTAACTGGATCCACACTCAGTTTTGGACACGGTTGGTCATAAACACAGGTCCTAATAAATTGGGCGAGGGATATCCCATCCACGTATAAATGATGAAATTTCACGGCAATTCCACTTGAGATTTTTTCACTTCCTTCTACCCTCATTTGTGGAGTTACCAGCAACTCATATTTCGGCTTGCTTTCCTCCCACATTTCATCAGCAAGTTCTGCAACGGCATCAAGAAACTCTTGTTCAGCGTACACTTTATCAGATTCATCCGCACCGGGACAAAGTCGCACATGATTTTTAAAGTCAATCGTTTCACTTTTATCCGTCAGACATGTATACCCAAACTTTTCTATTGATGAATTTAACAGTGATTTATACGGCGTGTTTCCATTTTCGTCTTTGGCAAGAATCTTTGTGGAAATTCTTTTCCGAAGGGCTTCAATATCACACTAGCCATCAATATAGATGAAAAATGTGATGTTAATTACATTAGCAAAAGAATCTACTGGTGCGAGGATGGAAGCTGCATCACCGTCTAATTTTATTTTATTGTGATAAAAAAATTTGAACACTAGTGAAAGAATTACGCGATATAAAAATAGGATGAGATGTGGAACCGAAAAAAAATGAGATATGAGTAAAAGATAAAGAAGTACAAAGTTGCTTGAACGGGCACGCTTTTAAATACTTTACTTAGGAGTCCGAAAAGGAATCTTGGTAAATTTGACACAGCCATTATTACTTTTTCAACAAAACTTTCAGCGTTCCTTGGCAGAGCAAAGTTCAGAATTGAATGAGTTAAGAAAGGTTTTTTGATGAAGCAAGAAAATATATTTTGCTTCAAACGTCAAAAAAACGAATCAACAATTTCGTTCTCAGCCAACGGGAATTATTGATAAGCCGAAGAGAGAATGAGTTGATTAGGGTCGGTTGTATCTGTATTTGCTTTGGGGAAGTGCCTTTTTATATTCACTATGTACCAACAAATTAAATTAGGATTTACTTCAATAGTTGTTTCCGAAGGTTCCATTCCACGAATCGCAAATTGCAGCAGTGGAACCTGAGCAAAGCCTGTCTTATCGTTAAACCAGATGAACATTTTTGTGTGGGAATTTTTTTTATGCTGCTTGCTATCTTGTTTGGTGTAATGTAATTTTTATGAGGCATATCAATGCACTATGATTTAAAAACACTTGTCATGAATCATCCACCTCACATACTATTCTTACAATAGCAAGTTGATAGGATTTTACTACTGAATTATATTGGTCTCAACAATATATTATGCAATAAAACATATGAAATACCTTTGTTTCAGCTAAGCATTACTGGGTCAAGCCTACAAAATCCAAGAACAAGCTGGGTTTTTTTTAGAAAAAAACTGGATTTTTCTCACACTAACTCGTCTTCCCAGACATGCACTTTTTTATATAAAAAAAATTAAACACTTTACTCTTAGATCAATGAACCAATAATACAAAAACAATGAATATTTTATTGTGAAAGGACAAGTTGCAGCTCTGTGATTAAACCAAGTTATTTGTCCATCCACTTCCATTTTAATGAATGGCTTTAGCAAATGCAGAAGCAACGAAAACCATAAATCATCATATCCACTAAGAATATTGATTAAAAATGTGCCCACATTGTAGAATATAATTTATCCTAAAAGGGTAAAAAGTGTATCCTTTTTACCCGAGTTACTCCGGCAAAAATTTTGACATGGCACTTGGCAATTTTAGTTGAGTTACTCTGGCATCTAAAAATCTCATAATGCAGTTTCGTTAATAAATCAATGCGTGCCTTATCCCTTCCTCAGGAGTGGGACCGTACTTAAATTTTATTGCTTCTGAAATAAAAATGAAAAATAAGATTTTACCAATGCACACATATTAATGACGAATGTTGACACATGTTTCCAGACGAAAACTAAAGTCGGACATGTACATGCTCTAACAAAACGAAGTTCTCTCACGATATCAAAAATCAAATCGACAAAAATGCAAAGCCGTTAGGCACTACAGACGAGTGATAAATATAAATTCAATTTTGACATGAGAAGTAAATATTGAATATGCTTTTAGTTACTAATTTCCAAAATATTTATGCTTATTAACAAACTTAGTTTTGTGATTTTCTGCAGAAGTATTTTCTATCAAGCTTATGGAATTATTACACGTGTTTTGATTTTCATTTTATATCAATCCATTTTAAATAAACAGGTAACAGAGCCTCAAGTGGCACTAGAATGATAGCGTCATACAATGTTAGAAGTAGATCGGTTTATAATGGTTCCTGATAATCAGGGTCCTTATAAAAAAGGAATCTTACATCGAGTGTCGTTCATTCTTCAATAAAAAAAATTAAATTACAGTAAACTGGCTGACTGATGACGTGATGACTTTGTTTGAGCTTAATATCAAAATGCCCCAACGCCCATCCGTTGTCTTTAATAACGAAAACTTCACTTTGTCCTTGTTATCAGCATTCAGATAATGTTTTATTTAAATGCGTATATTAGAATTTAATTAATAGTTATTTATGCTTACTTCTACACAGAGTAAATATGGAAAAATTACTGAAGTGCGCACAGTGTACAATTAAACCTGTATAAAGGTATTAATGCATTACTTCATCTTAACTCATCTTATAGATCTGCCTTTACTTCTTTTGACTTTTACAAGTCAACCCATTTGACATAAATTATTAATTAATTTAACGCTACGACCATTTGATATTGCATTATCTAAAGCTGATTCGCCAGTATCATCAACGGCATTAAATTTCACCCCATTTGATTTGAATAGTTGTAATGTCTCGTCCAGAGGCTCAAAACTGTCTACAGCCATGCATGTCCCATAATATGTGTATATTGGTAAAATTTTATTTTTCATTTTTATTTCAGAAGCAATAAAATTTAAGTACGGTCCCACTTCTGAGGAAGGGATTAGCCACGCAT
Organism: Orchesella flavescens; assembly: GCA_964034955.1. NCBI lineage: Eukaryota > Metazoa > Arthropoda > Collembola > Entomobryomorpha > Orchesellidae > Orchesella > Orchesella flavescens. The sequence continues at coordinate 15,565,402 of OZ035956.1, forward strand.
TGATTCATTATAGCTTACAGCTTACACTCCCAGACTTCTTATTTCCTTAACGAAACTGTATCAATGGGATTCTTTGTAAAAAAAAATATGCATAAAGTATGTGCTATTAGAGCACTTTTGTCGGCAAAGAGCTAGGTAGGTGGTGGTAGGTAGTTTAGCTAGTGAAATGTTTTCGAGTGCCTGTGACAATGTATAATGATCGTATATGTAATACACAAAGGTACTATTCATAATGAAGTCAACTTAGTACTCAAACCAAAATAAACAAAATGGAAAGGTTTTATTCTCCACACTCCCTATAAAAAGATACTGCGACTTGGACTAACTGAATGCTTACAAGATGCTGGGACAGACATATACATTCTATACTTCTAAATGAAGTTGAGTATAGTAGAGTCAAACAATCCTTGAATAAACCAAGTCCATTAACCGACCCATCATCCCATCGCAATTTCTTATGCTGTGTTACAATAAATTTTGATAATGGCGAATTTGAAAATGAGCCCCAATTCACAAATATGCATTTTGGCGAAAATTTTTTGAAGGCAAATACAAAGCAATTTCTTGAGCTTGCTTCTCTTTCCCATCATATTTCTTCATCCTCACACATTCATTTCAGTCTTCTTCCAGCATCCACAGCAAATCGTTCAAAAATATTTTCGAGTACAATTAATGAATCAAACAATTACCTTATCCAATACTTTTTTATCCATTAGAATAAGAGGCAGCTACTATTTCAAAAAATTAAATAACTATCGTGAGTTATGGGGCATACAGATGAAGCTACATAATATGCATATCACAGTTGATATTGATGTTTTTGACTATTTCTTAGCGCATTCGATCTAAATATGACAAAATAGCAACAGTATTCTATATTTGCATACATTCTTACGATAAAACAAAGCCAATATTAAACATTAATTGAAGTTGAGCTGAAGGAAGGAAGGAAGAAACTGTAAAAGTCAGCAGTAGTTTATGCGCAAAACATTATGCATATCCAACAAACGTAATTTTAGAAACAAAAAATATATAGCAAATATTTTCATACGTTTTAAATCTACAAATACCTCGGGGAATAGAAAGAAAGTCCCTGTTACTTTAACGTTGTGTTTTTTGTATACTCAATTTTATAATTTCCACACTACATACTACGATGTTCTATGTAATTACGATATAATCATGTTTTGTGGGGGAATAGCTTTGCAGAAAGATATTTAAGTACTGTAAAATTAAAAAAACGTTAAATATAATTTTGGTGTGATCTTCACAGAATCACATAATTAATTATCTTTCTATACATTCGAAGTTAATTCGAAGTTCCATTGTAGTGATTGGGAGCATTGTATTTGTGATTAATCAAGAAGCAGCGGAAAATTTGAGTTATTGAATTGTTCAAAATGGGTCAAGGCGTGCCAACTGTTTTAAGTAAAAGGTTTAAAGTTGGGGAACTGCTTGGGGAAGGAACCTTTGGAAAAGTTCACTTGGGCTATGACTTAAAATCCCAGAAGAAGGTGGCGATAAAGATCCGTCGAAGAATGGCCATATATAGTCACCGTATCAGTTCCCTTGCTGCTTTGGAATACGATGTTTTGAAGCTTCTTCAAGAGAAATGTCCAAACAGTGGATTTCCAGAGGTATACTTCTTCCAGCAAGAGTCGGGAAATGAATCCGACGAATATTTTGTGATGGAACTCTGTGGTCCGTCCTTGGAAGATTTGTTCCTCAAGTGCAACCTAAGTTTCTCCCTCAAAACCACCCTGATGATTGCGGACCAGCTAATTCTTCGTGTTCAAATATTACACGAGCAAGGATATCTTCACCGAGACCTCAAGCTAGATAACATTCTGATGGGAATCGACGACAAAAGGGATACTCTCTACTTGGCCGATTTTGGGCTAGCTTATAAGTTTGAAGACTCTATTCAAAAGGAAGAAGCAGAGTCGATCAAGAAAGAGAAAAGTCCATTTGCTGGCAGCATCCCATACTCATCTATTAATGCCATGAAAAGAGGTCAACCAAGTCCACGAGATGACATGGAGTCAGTTGCCTATGTTCTAGCCAGCCTCCTGTGTGGAGGTGAACTCCCATGGTTCTACCTAGAAGCTGCTAATAACGATCAATATTTTAACAAGGTTCTAGAAATGAAGATGGCAACAACCCCAGAAAAATTGTTTTCAGGACTTCCCTTCGAGTTCCCTCACTACTTGAAGCTCGTTCAGCAACTTGGAGTTGAGGATGCACCAAATTATCAGGCGTATAGACAGATTTTTCGAAACCTTGCGTATTGTTGTGGATACAGCTACGATTATCAATTCGATTGGAAAGTTAGAGAACTATAGGGTTATGACTGATGTAAATTAATTAATAACATTGAAGATACCTGTACCTGTGCTTAAGCGTGAAAGTATAAAATAATGTTCAGGATTTAATTATTATCAAGTGTCATGTAGTAAATTTATTTTTACCTTTATTATTGTACATGTGATTGACTAGATAACTGCAAATGTTGAATTAACATAATTTATGTAGTATAGTTTGCTTTTCCATTTTTATAAACAATAAACAGCACTCAATAAATTCAAAGTAATAAAAAGTAATAAAAAAATGTTTTTGATGGCTGTGGTTCTTTGGCTTGTATGGCAAATAAAACTAAATTTGAGATATGCATAAATTAATCCCTGAATAATAAATAACAATTCCATGTGCGTACATAATTGGTCATTTTTATGATAATTAAAGACGTAGACTCAGCTAGCAAACAATACTCCAAGAAGCGTCACTGTTGTTGGTACCTATTTTTAAAGCTGGTTTGCATTGTGGTTGTTGTTGTGCGCCACACCGTCTCCAAATCTGTTTGAAGCTGCCTGTAAAATGGAGGAATCAATTCTAAAATGAACTCAAAAAGGAAAGGGAAACTGGAAAATTAACAATAATTAAACGTTTATCTTCTGTACTTCTTTGCTGTTTCAACAGATTCAATCCGTTTCTCCTTCTCTTTGAGCAGCTCATTCAGTTGAGATTTCTCTTTTCGGTGTCTCTCATTCTGCGATATCAACTCATGCTCCAGCTCTTTCAATCTGGTTTGCAAAGCTCTTACTTCGTCATTGTGAAGTCGTTCCATTGCCTACAATATTTCAAAGCAACAAGAAGGCATTAAATTTAATCGGATTTTTTTTAGAAACGACAAGCTTGAAATTGGCAACAATTACAATTCATTTTACCTCTATCTTCTCATGAAGCTGCATAACCAGCTCATTTTCTTTCGAGCGTAAAGCCATCATTTGCTCATTCAGTGTTTTTTGTTCTTGCAAATCATCATTGAGTTTATTTTTCTCACAAGCGATTTCTTGCACGTGCTTCATGAAATCTTCAATCACAGTATTGGTTGCATCTCTTGCGGAAGTTGCTTCAATCATGGAAGCCTTCACTTTTTGAAGGGATATGGTGTTGATACTGAAACGAAAAATAAATTTCTCTATTAACAATCAATTTTAAACTTGACGATAACGAAATAAAAGTCATAATATATTATATTTTTTTATGTTCTTACGCTAAATTGTTCTCACACTCCCGAAGATCTCCACGCATTCGAACATTCTCAGTTTCAAGCTCAGTAATTTCACCAACAAGTCGCTCCCGTTCCTTTTCTACGGAAGCTACTTTATCAACTAAACCTTTCCTATCTGATTGATAAGTTGATTTTAGCTCTTCAAACGACTGCTTAAATTCTTGTATCATTGCATCATGCCGATCACGGGGTATTCGGGCTTGCATACTTGCAGAAATGGTTAAATTGTCTTCGCTAAGTTGTCTACATTTGGCTTCAAGGTCGGAAATTGTACTTTTGAGTCTATTGACTTCAGAATCTAACTGGGTGACAGTTTGTTTGTACGTTCCAGCTAAATAAGAAACAAAAACGTTTCGTGAATATTATTATATATCTAGAGGCTTTATAAAAAACACAAGAGGAATTCAACTCACCCTTTTCTTGAAAAGATTTGAACATCACTTCTTCCTTCCTTTTAAAGTTAGAAACTTGATCGTGAAGCAACTCATTTTCATCCAAAACTATTATAGCGTTTGTTCGTAAAGATTCCCACTCCTCAATTGAAATTGTTCCCTAGTAGAAACATGTATTCCTTTACATTATAATACTTGTTGAACACTAGTCGCGAATCTATTATATGTATAATTATTTTATCTCACCCTATCTTTGTTATCGGACACGAGCCTGTGCATCTCCTGATTCTCTCTAATAATCTCCATACATCTCGCCTTAAACCTGTCAATAGTTAGCTCATGATCCCGAATAATTTCCTCCTTTTCGGCAATAACCTCGTCATACGCGACAAGCAATGGAAGCAAAGATTTTCTTGGGAACTGTAGCCAGTCCTTTGAATCTTCTGAGTATTGAGTAGTTCCAGTAGGCCCTCTTTGAGGTCCTCCTCCATCTGCTGCTTCTTCATCATCCAAATCACTACCACTGGAAGTTGAATAGTTTGGAATATTTTCAGGAGCACTTCGATACTTAACACGAAGCCTATCTTGGTAAAATGCTAGTTCCTTGTTGAGGCGACAAATCACAGACTTCAAAACGTCAATATCTTCAAATAAATCTTTATTCTCTTTTGTCAAAGATTTTGCTTTGGTCAATGCTGTACTCTTGTTTTCCATTTTCTGACATTTTGCCCTCCACTCATCAATCTCTTGGCCTAATTTACAAATTTCTAGGTTTAATGATTCGTTTTCCTTTAGCACTTGGTAGACCTCCTTTTCCTTACGATCTAAAAAGATAAAAATCATAAATTAATAAAGAGAAAAATTGGAGAGAAAAAACTGATGAAATCTTTTTTACTTTTTTTAATTCTTACTTTCTTTCTGCTTCAAGGCATTCCTGTAATACTCACAGTTATGCGTCAGCTCCTCCACCAGTGCGAGTAACTCCCGATTTTTCTGTTTCATTTGGATGGTACTTCGCTTGAATGTCTTTGGATCCTTCACTTTACTGACTTGACCACCTATCCGAGTTCCTGAACAATAATGTTTTTGTTTTCCCCGGCTTGAACTGGACATTCGATTTTCTCCCTCACGTTGATGAGGTTCCTCTTGCTCTTCTGAAATGGTAACTTCTTTCTGTCGCCCTCTGGCTGAGGAAGGATTTGAGCGGGCAGAAGCGATTGGTTCTCGAACATTTGTACTTTTTCTTGAGCCTTCAATCTCTTGAGACTTAACACGAGGGGAAGGGATCGGAGGACTAGCAATATTGACTCTCGGAGTGCTTGTTCTTGGAAGCGTCATTGTTCCTTGATTAGGATTTAACTTCTCTTGACTGATTGTGACCGGTGTATCTCCTTTTCCAGCAGGTGATCGACCTTTGTCCTTATCACTGCTGGTAGTATTTTCAACTTCCTGTGAAAGACTCCGGCGTGTGGTTTTGGTAAAAATGGATTTGAATTTTGAAGGTTTACCCTTGGCAGTTTTAGTTGTACTTCCATTTCCATTAGAACCATTTTTACTTCCTGTTGATTCCAAAGGTTTCTCTGGGAAAGAACTTTCCCTTTTCGGGATTAAACTTGGATCTTCGTCCATCTTGACAGCATTCAATTTTTCATGGGGTCGAAGTAATCTACTACAGTTAGTCAGTTATTTAAATTGCTGTGAAACACCGTTTCAGCGTACAACTTACGCATTTTTTATTTTTCTCATTTTGAGGCACGTAACACCATTTTAAATTAATACAAAATTTTAAATAATATTTACACTGCCTGCTTAACTACAAACTAAATCATTGGTTACCAATTTTAAATGTTTTTAAAACCAAAACAAAACTCCTATGTATAAACGTGGTGTTAATGAGCTTGTTATTTGAGTGCATGTTGTGTAGTGAGGTTGGTTTCTTGTGTTGTACTTTTTGTTGTCAAACAGGGGATGTTTGTTTACAACTCAACTTCATTGAGTATCCAATGCCAGCCACTGCCGCCTCCGTTGGCTGTTTTGATCGCTTTGTTGAAGCAAGTATGTATTTAATACTTACATAGAATGGTATGATGTGCTCATAGTCAAAGCTTACATGCCAGAAGCAAGAATGCGTTGAAGGTTTAAAAAGCAATGCGTTTAAAATCTGCTTA